>CM060947.1:166591856-167059356 GCA_030765055.1 Mantis religiosa | reverse complement strand
CAAGTATTACGCAAGCATAGTTTATAGCTTTTAACATATATGTGCGGAAGCAAAGAAGGAAATGTTTGGTATTTAAATGCAATTAATCTAATAAATGTACTATAATAGGGTGCTAGTCATTCCCTATAAGATGACAAGATACAACTCGCAATTATAGACCAATCATCCATTTATTGTTGTTATCGGTAGTAGTTTCCGACCAAGATTAACGCACTGCATTCTTGAAATACGGTTCTAGAAGAAATAAAGTAATCGTTATCATTACACAGAAAATGAAGCTAGTTACAGTGGAGCAATAAATATTATACAAAGAAGAAATATTTAGTAAATATTTTCCACTTAGCTTAAGAAGTTGATGATAATACTTCTATCTTGTTTTTGCGAAATTAATTTCATGAGCATTTGTGCTGACTGAAGATGTGGGCAAATGCTCATGAAATTAATTTCGCAGAAACAAGATAGAAGTATTGTCATCAACTTCTTAAGATAAGTGGAAAATATTTACTAAATATTTTTATTTGTATAATCGTTACCATGTTTAAAGTTCATGTTAGAAGAAATGAAATTGTATCACTAAGTTCACTGCTTCGCATCCAAAATTATAATTCCAAAATTGATGATCACACCATCAGCTCTGAGACCTTGTTACATTTCTTTCTTGTCTGGACTTACAACTATAAACGACGACTTGAGAAAATAAAACACTATCTTCAGAGCCAGGAGGACGTATGGTCCCACAACTTTAGTCAGGGTCTGCCCTTCCTAAATTCCAAAATAGATATTTGTACAAAGGAAAATAATTTCTCAAATAGATCAAACGGAGTTGTAAAGAATTACGGTACATATTTCAAATGTAAAATTCCAAAGTTAAGTAAACGCAGTGATGGCAGAACTCATTTAATACCGGAACAGAATCGGTGAAAACAAATACTGATGTTCTACATTTGACATATCCCTAGTTTCATCTCCTTTCATATATACCTTATCATAGGTATATATAATTATATATATATATATATATCAATGTTGCAGTTAAATATCTGCGATCATTTTTCGACAATTCGGAAGGAAATATTCCAATCCTAACTTTAGCATTTGTCACTTGCACAGACTGAGAAAACCTGAAGGGGGAAAAAAATGGCAGAAGAAACAGCATTGCCGGGATTTGAACTACAGAAGTACCGTTTATGTCTTAACGACCGGATTCACACCCGTGTTGTAAGAAGTGAAATTAGACGCAACCATTTCGCCGTAAAATAGCAACTAAGACTCAACAGACGTAGCATTTTCTTCGAACTTAAATTAATGAAGCAATTAATTTTCAGCTAAGTGAAAGAATTTTCATTATACTATTATTAAACGCCTTTTATTTTAGTAATTGCACTAGATATTTTATTGACACCCGCTTTACTGTATAATCCTGACTCCCCAAAATAATATTGTAATATAACTATCTTCTTAACTAAATATAACATTCGAAGTTTACATTATATGTTCGCGTATATTATTTCTTAGCTCGGTTTAACTCTTAAGAAAGTAAAAATGTATTCTTCCTGAGGAATCTCTTAGGCAAATGTACTAATTTGTCTTGTGTTTGTAAATTACCCACTTGTACTGTTTGCCCAACACAAGAAGGCAAGCTAAAGGAATGTATAATGTAATCACGTTTACTGTCTGTACGGTGTTTATGCTCACCTTCCGAATATGGCAAGGATGCTAGGTCCGTTTAAAATACGCAAGAGTTGTAACTCACTCATACATAGTACCTATCACTGCAGTTACTGCAACAAGAATTAGATCTGGCAGCATGGGTGACTCATGCACTCTCATACACTCTTTAATAGATAGTCAACAGATTCACTAACACAGCAGATAAACAGTTCAAACCCCTCTCCCCTCCGTTCCTCTCTTGATATAAGGTATTTTCAGGCTTCATCTGCCTGTCCTTCTGTCGTTAATAACACATGTTAACCAATTAAGATAAATTTACCATTATTTACCATTATTGTTAGAATATGAATGCGGTTGCAAAATTTACATATAGTAGCGAAATTCTCTCTACTAAAAAGCTCACGTTTGATCTGCCATTTTAACTCTTCCGTGTCTTCCGTGTTCTAACTCTTCTATTTGCTGTAATTTATTCGTTCTGCTCTATTTTAAAGCTGTCACATTTTTATTTATTTGCTGTTATTGATTTTTTATTGTAGCCTCTCCTCTGAAGTTGAAGCCGATTGAGGTGTTACAATTTGAAATGTTTTTGAACATTCGAAATTTCAGTGTATGCGTTGTGCTTAGCTACTCGTACTTGCTAGAGTGCTAACCATTCGGTTTCTCTGATGTCGCTGGCTTTGGCAATGTTTATGCCCCCTTCCACGCGACAAGTACAAGGCCGATCACTCAAACTATAACGCCAGAAAAGTCCAAATAAACACTTTGACGCAAAACAGAGAAATAAACTTAGCAGCAAGCCTTGCAATCGAACGCAATCCAAATGATGAAAAATGGAGTGTTCCTTATACGGTCCATTAACGCCCCTTCATTTTCAGATTAACGCACTGTTTCAAAAGGCCTACCAGTGCATACAGGAACAGGTAAACTAATCTCAGAATCGTAAATGTTATTTTCTTTCATCCACCTTACTTTCCCGCTGTGCAGCGCAATAACATAACATAACATAACAAGTTAGGGAGTACATAAATGACAGCGATTCTACAAAACCATTCTTTATGGACTAGAAGGCTTCATGTTCTAATTTCACACTTCATATTTCATAATCCGTTTAATGTGTGCAATAATCTCAAATATTGGCTCATACATTGCTATGTAGTCTACGATCCTTTAAACAGAAGATTGCATTTATGCAACTACTATATTATAGTGGGCTAATAAAGCAATGCGATATAATTAATCCCATGAGTTGCAAGTTGCTTATTTCACAAATTATAAGTAAATTATACTAAAAATTCAAATATACGTATATACTACAAATTATACGCATTCTAATCTCGTTCCGTAAACCAGTCACTATCATTCATTAAATGACTACTTTAATTACATTAACTTCCAAAACAGGACATGGAAACTAAAAAGTGAAGCTCAATTCTTTATATTTTGGCCACACCATAGTTGAGTGGTTAGACGGCTTGGCTCCCACCTAGGCGGCCCGGGTTCCATCCCAGGCGACCGGAAAGTGGGATTTGTGGTGGACAACATAGCGCTGGGTGGGTTTCCTCCGGGTCCTCCGGTTTCCCGCATCATCATCCCACCAATTGGTCAATCATTCATTCATCCCAGGCGTTGGGCCGAACCCCCAATCCTGATTTCCTCTATCAGGTCAATATGCTTCGGCTCCCTCGCTCTGAGGGAACCCAAGCGACTCCTAATACCAGAATTGGTGACGAAAGGATATGTGTGTGTGTGTGTGTGTGTGTGTGTGTGTGTGTGTGTGTGTGTGTGTGTGTGTGTGTGTGTGTGTGTGTGTGTGTGTGTGTGTGTAGACGTCGATTCTAAAAAAAAAATTACTATGACAACAGGAAGAAAAATGAACCTTTAAGAAACAGAAAATGCAGTCTTATAAATAGGGTACATTCTTATGCTGTTAAAGGTAGCTATTGATTATCAAAAGGCAACGAAAACATGTTATGACCACGGAGTGGATTTATAGGCACTAAAAATGGGTGAACTAGGCAGGCAAAAAGCCACTAAAAATGGGCAAAATAGGCACTTAAATAGGTACTAAAAATGTCCTAAGAAAACACTTAGAAATACACAATTTTATTAAAATGGCTCTTAAAATGCACTATAAGAAAATGACAATCATCGCAACATATGCTGCAACAAATTCGCTAAACACATACTATTTTGTGGTTCCCTAGGAGAAATAGTTCCACATTTATTCCAAATTTCATAAATGGCTCCACAGCAAGTTAAAATATCAGATAATGTCATATAATTAAAATACATATAAATCCACTTCACTAAGTAAGAACCATAATGTGCAGAATGGTGTGAAGTAATTAACTATGTCAGAAAAAAAACATGGGTTTTGGGGCGGAGGGCTTAAGGGTGAAAATTGAAATATCTGAAGCTTTTGTTAGATTTGTTTCAGATTTATACCATTTATTTTTGTGATCGATCAAGAATGGAATAATACCAAGTTTAAGCTTTCTAGTTACAATAGTTTCTGAGGAATTAATACTTTATGTCTAAATATCACGCGATTTTCAAAATGCCCCACATATTGTAATTTTAAAAATTAATACTTGGGCTGTAAATTTCTGCACCCATTTTAACCTATTTATGACCTGTACTTATGTGAAATATTTGTCTTCGCCTATCAGCGAAGGGAAAAAATAATCATACCTATTTAACAATTTTTATTTTCCTAAGCATTTTCAGTAAGAAGTAAGCATTATAATCCTTTTCAATACAAATAACAAAAACACAACCAATGTAAATGGGTACACTTAATATGCAGTTGCCCTTACAGGAATAGAAAACTGCATCCTGTGGAACATTTTGAAGTTAGGAAAATGTAGGAAATATGTAATCTGAGAAATCTGAGGTTAAAATTACGTAATAACAGCTACGATACAGGTGTATGGTTATTTAAATAGTCATGCGACGGTTTCTGCAGTACCGCTTTGTTATTCAAGTATGTCTATATTAATTTTAAGACAAAAGAACTAAATTTTGGATTGTTGTAAGTTTTGGGCCAATTTGCACAGATTTTTCTCCTTAATAGAAACGATTGTTGGAAAGATAAATTCAAAAGTTTATCACAGCAACCTTAATATCACTTAAAATGATGTCACGATGTGTCAGAAAGATACAAACCACAGAACAAAAATTAATTAAAAGCTAAAGCTACAGAATCCTAGTTTTGTAATAAAATCCCTAAATGCCCCATTGTCGACTAAGAACAAGTAATAAAGCATAGCTTTTTAGTAAGCGTTTCCCATTCTTTCAAACAGAATTACAGCAATAACGGCATCATGAAAAGAATTTTCGTACCTAGGTTTATAAAAGAATTTCTGTAGAATTTTACACAAACCATTAAGATTTATTGGTCTGTAGTTTCATTTTCAATGTTGGGAACAACACTGGAAGTCCCCAAGTAATGGATTTCATGATTCCTGGAGATACATGTAGAAAAACGTAAGCATGAGAAAATCACAACTTTTTCATATATATATGAAAGAGTTGTGATTTTCTCTTAGTCTGTGTAGCCTAGCTAATTAAGCGCTGGCCTTACAAGTTTGTTGTAACCTGAACAGAGTCCCAGAGTGGTGATTTTAAGATTGGGTAAAACAACAGATTCGTGTCAGTAGATTTACAAACATGTAAAAGAAATCTTACGGGAGTAAATTCCTGCCTACCAGCGTTACTGATTGTGATCTGATGATTGTTAACAATTGACACCATCAATAATTTAATTAATAATCCCTCCCCCAAGTATTACTATTAGTCAAGAAATAAGCCTTTACACCAACACAAAAATATGATACTGCATATCATCTGCCAGAAGATAATACTCGTAACAAAATTGTGAAATCCAGTACCTGAGTTCGCAAAGCTATACCTATAAGTTTCAAATAAATACTATTCTTATTATATGTGCTTTACTTTGGAAAACTGAAAACATTCAGGTTCTCTTCTTTCGGCTCTCCTCAGCATACTAATTTGTGTTCAGCATAATGTTCCTACAGGGTCTGATTTTTACAACGTTTTTGAAACTAGGATAATATAGTATTAATACAAACATGAATGATTAAACTCACCTGTTTCACACAAGGTTGACAAAAAATTACTTTCTCAGCTGTGCTGAATGATGGATCACCATTTATCCACTGTTCTGTTGCTTCTCTCTTTTGGCATTTCTGTGTAGGAAACTGATCTATGTGTGCACGTGAAACGCTGCTTACAGAATGGGCTTTCCATTCCCTACCTAAAGAGTGGTCATTTGTCAATCCATTGAAATATCATATAGCTGGTCTTTGCTACTCGTCCTTCAGCGAATTCTATGATTTTTCATGGCGTCATTAGCCCATTGTGACAGGTCTGTATGGTAGATACCTACCTGGCTAAACCCCTTTTTGTATATCCAATGTGCAGCTGTAAGAAATTTCTCTTCCCCTAAAACTTCACGTTGAAACCAACAAATGCAAATGCTGTTGTCACAAGCAGAAGAAATTGGCTAAAAATGCAATTTTAGGCACTAATAAGCAGAACAGGCACAAACATATGAAATAGGCATTTATATGCACTATAAAACTAGGGAATTATGCTAATAATTGTGGGAAACGAGCTTATAACTTAGAAGCCTACGTTTCTGAACAAAGGAACAAAATAGGCAAATAGGGCAAAATCCGCCCCTAGTTATGACATAAATACAGCGCCATCAGGATAATTTACAAACATAAAGAGCATACTATTTATTTTCTTCGGTTAATTTTCAGGAAGATTAATATTTTTCTTCTTAGTAAAAAAAAAAAAAAAAAAAAAAAAAAAAAAAAAAAAAAAAACCCACATGCAAGAAGAAACGTAGATTATAGCTTATGCAGCATATATTTGTATTTAATGTGAAAATGAAATCAGATTTAAAGAGAATGTCCAATTTAGAATCTCTTTGTATAGAACCCTACTGAGGAGTACCCTTCCTTTTTAAGTACATACTTCGCAGCCCTCTCGAGCGGAGTTCAGGATCAGTAGAAGTGTTCCGATTCCACTGCACATGCATCAAATTCCTATACGTCCCAATTTACCCAATCCCATTGTTGCTGCCTCTGAATATCGTTGTTATTGGCGAATAAACTTTAAGTCCCGGTTTTATAGACTATATCTGGACGTTTAGTTAAAGCAAACAGAAGGTTCAACTGCAAGTGCAGGTTAATAACATATAGTTAAGCGAAGTGGGAAGCGGAACAGTTTAAATTAATGTAACAGACTACATTATGAGTTTCAAATGGGAAGAGTTCTAGAGTCCAGCTAATTAGTTGCCGTATCACACTCAGCGTTGCCAGCTTGATACCCCACTCCTTTTATGTTTCCCTCTCTCTCGCATCCTAATACAACATGCAGGTCTGCTTGGCACAGACGTAAGGGTAAGCAATTTATATTTTGCAAAGTTTTACACTGATGCAGTTGCCAAAATCAAAATTGGAAAAAGCATTTTCGCAAATTATGTATATTTTAAAATACTATAACTATAATTATAGTTTATGAATTACCTGTTTTTCTAATCCAATGGAACTGCCAGTGGCTCATCCATATCGCTGGCAATGTCACTTCCGATAAGAGACAATTCGTCATTGTCAATGTCTTCATCGTCTGAGTCTAGCACATTTATGAATATAGGTTCAAAAATCCTGTCCTGTTGTGTTACCTTTTCAATTTCTTCGTGAATAAGTCGTTTAACGTCCGTCAGTTTAAAAATATTATTTCTGTTTACCATCCCCCCTTTTATTTCAGTTCACACCAACTCAATTGGATTATATTGGTAGTGGTAAGGTGGGAGGCGTATTACCGCGTGTCAAGTTTCAACTGTAAGTTGATCCAGCTAATACACTCTTCCGTACTTTTAAACGGAAGTACTCTTTGCAATAACTCATTTTTAGTTTCTGCTTCCGAAATTTTTTTTGAAGAACGTGTACCTACACCTTAAAAACAATACTTCGAGCCTGACTTCGCAATACCTGCCTTTTTGGCTCGCCACTAAATTCACCGCAAGAAGCCATTGCACTATTTAACTCTTACTCTACTGCTGTGTAAAGAACAACTGAATGATATTGATCTGAACTCTCCAGAGTAAATAAACACTTCTTCTCCAACATTCATTTTATAAACATAAGCATACAGCATTCCACAGACTAACAGGAAATGAAGTGTTTGCTCTTTCTCGAATTTAACACCTTGACTTATTCAGAGTAATTCTTTTGTCCGTCATGTCAGTAATTTAAATTTCAGTTCAGAGTAGTTAAAGGTATACGTATATATACACACACACCACTTTGAACTCTCTAGAGTAAATAGAGATTACGAACCATTCATAAACAAAGATATAATGTGACCAGACACGTTCTGCCATGGCAGCAGGATTTTTTTTTTTTCCTCGCTCGAATTGGATTATTCAAAGTAATTCTTTTATCACGTCATGTCAAACATTTACGTTTCAGTTCTGAGTAATTACAAATATACGTACACGCATACATGCCAACCAATAATGATATTCATACAGTGCTTACGTCACGATTTATTATTATAATACAGGTAATAGTATTTTATTTATTTGTATTAGAAAAACTGTTTGAGCCAAAAATATGGAGTTTTCATGGTTGTGTTAGATACATTACTCTCTACCTTACACATGGATCAGTTTCGGCAAAATCTGAATTTTTGTCTTAGCACGAATAGTATTTCATACAGATTGATTAGGTTGGCGCTCGTCACACACCACTTAGCGGGAATGCAATACGACAACACAGCAGGACTCCGATTGGTTGCTCACCTAGTAGCGCTCAAGAACAAACATCTTCCCATTTGAAACTCATAATAGTAGTGGTAGTGGTAGGAGTAGTAATAGTAATAGTAATAGTAGTAGTAGTAGTAGTAGTAGTAGTAGTAGTAGTAGTAGTAGTAGTAGTAGTAGTAGTAGTAGTAGCAGCAGCAGCAGCAGCACGGCGATATAAGCAGCTGAATCATTAGGAGTAGCAGTAGCAGCAGTAGTCGTAGTCAGCACAGTATTAGCTGTAGTCGTAATGGAGTAGTAACAGTAATTAGAAATGGATAGTAACGAAGTATTTTCATGGTAGCTTTTCTCAGTAAGGAAAATATGTAATAAAGACGCCATTTTGCTAAGTGAGTTGGATTCCCACAGTTTAAAAACCCTTACTTTTGTAGTAAGGTTCCAAACTGGAAGTACAATAATGAATTATACCAGAATAGTAACTCTTAACTCATATTTCACTTCTCTTCGTCTTACACCTACACCTTTAAATTAACGCTAACATTTACGAAGTGTTAATTTTAACTTTCGTCTACTATCTTCCTCTCATCATTCTCTTCTATTTCCACTACATATCTAGCTAGTTGTTTCATGTTCCATGTATTTACGCTCTTGATCATGATGGTACTGCATGGCAGAGCGTTGAAGTGTATTGACCCTCACTCACGAGCGCTCCATTCGCATGTTACCTTGTTTACTAGAAGAGCGAAGTACAGTAACCTGGGTACAAAAGTAATGAAACTCAAATAAAACAGTGTCTCTCTAATCTGAAGGTTCGCCAATTAATTATTATATGCAAATGTATATTACCATCCAGTCGATCGCTTTGTCGCTTGACGCAAGGAGATCTTGATCCCCTCTTCTTTCTCCTTGTCACGCTATACATGATTTCTCGCGCCTGCCGATTTATGACACATTGCTGTCCAGAAGATATAATTCCATCTGAACAGATTGTAAATGCGCTAACTCGCTGTACATGTGTGAAAGACATGCGAAAACAACTCCGTTGTTTCACATATTTTCCGATACGTTTCCACGCTTTGGCATGCAGTACCATCACTAGCAGTAGTGATAGTGGTAGTAGTAACTTGGCCTCGGATTTCGGAATCGTTAACCATAATAATTATGGTTACTATTCTTCCTTTCAACAGAACGCTGTTGTTGTTAGATGTTTCTGAATATCAAATAGTGCATTGAAACTGACAATTTTGCAGAATAAATACGATTGATGCTTCTTTTGGAACCAATCCTTGCGAATCTTCTCCAAAAAGACAGAAGTCAGATTTATGATGGAAATATACAGCTATTCATCAGGGCATTCAATCATTCTCTTAGCAAAGAACAGAACGATATAATGCATTGCTTGACTCCTTATCTGACTTTGGTTTAAAATGTTTCACTACTTTTGTAATTGAAATTGAATTTAGTTCTAAATACAAACAAGGGACTAAAAGAGAACAATTCGAAACATGCAACTGAGTTTGGAAATACAGACTATTTTAAAATCCTGAAAACAATCGTGCTCCCAACAAAAATTCAGGCTGCTCATCATAGAACAGTTTAAAAGGTAATTTTCATGTTATTTCATATTTTTAAACACGTATAATAATCAATGAAGCTTTTTAAATGTTTCTAAGATATACTCTAAAATGCGAGTTATATGAAATGCTTTGAAGCCCGAACGATACACAAGGCAATGCATCAGAGCATTCAACTCAAAATCATGCTTTTTCGCTATATCTTAGACAGATAGCGAGAACTACATGCTAAACAGAAGTAAAGGTGCTATTTTTGCGAATTCGCCACCTCTCACCTGTGTTAAGATCTAAAGGGAAATCATAAATTGCACATAAAATGGCTAATTGTAGGTAACTGGGAGAATGCCCCGTATACAAGTTTAAATCTTTTACGTAACCTAAACCTGACAGACAGGGCATTTCCATTTATGATAGGGGATTAGTTTAATGAACTCGTGGACTTCGATACGTCTTATTGTAAAACGAATTAATAAATGTGGATTATACTAACATCTGATTACACTTCTGCTTAATCGATCATCTTTAAGGTGAAAAACTCCGGGGAAAAAAGTTAAGCGCAATTTTGATATGAGATCAATTATTGGACTAGGTATATGGAAGCTAGGGGTTTGCGGAGAAGATTGTAATATCGCCTTAGTTGCAACAGGCTCGACTCTCCCAAAATCGATTGACGGGGCCAAATATAGCTCGTTTCATGAATGAAACGTGGCGAGGCGAAGGCCGTATTAGGGTTCATCTTTGATGGGCATATCTGCCCAAGATAACATGACCAGAGGGGGTGAGCCAAGTATTACGCCAATTCGTTAACTCTGGTAGCATACAAGGTCGTTACTGTAGAATTTACTTTATTTCCGAACACTGAAATATGTGTATCATGAGTAATAATCATAAAGCTTCCAGATATTAGAGCTAGAAAAATGCTACTGATGTAAAATGAAGACCGGATTTTGCACCGTTCTGGATGTTGCATATGGGTGGGATAAGCATACATGATAGTTTTGCATTCAAATGCATATTTACCTCTGCTTTATTGCAGGCATTTATAAAACTGTAATATTACATAAACATTATAACAATTATGATGGTAATGGTAGAGCGGCTGGACAGAAACCAAAAGATCCGTGGTTCAAATTCCGGCTATGGCATTGAATTTTTCAGTCTGACTACGTTTCCACAATTTAGCCTACACAGGGCCAGTGTGAAAGAACAATTAATTGCCACTATAACAATTGTTTTTTAAGTTAAAATCAGCGAAAATTTATTGAAAATCCTTGTTTTAGTTTAGTTTAGTTTAATGGCGGAGTGAAGTGTTAAACAACACATTTTAAGATTAAAAAATACTTCTTGCATTGCGATAAAAATCATTTCTAATAGGGTGGGATAGAATCTTACGGAGGAGACCTGCACCGCAACCAGACTAGATCTATTGTACCTATGCCCCCAAGTGGGGCATTTCTAGGAGGCAGGATGAGGTGAGAGGAGACAGAGCCACCGACCCACGGAGTCACAACAGTACAAAGAGCAAGGTCCCTACCAATGACCTGTTGGGAACTCCCGGCAGACCCGGTACAATCGGCATCCCACCAGCCGTAGTCCTGAAACAGTCCAATAAAACGGCTCCGAAACCGGAGACCATCCTACCGGACGAGAAGGTGTATACCAGAAGCAAATCATCCTGCCATACAGCGCGAGACTCCCGCCCACTACCCTAAAAGTGACCACAGATGAGAGATGATATGAAATGATAGTGGAAATGAAATAGATTAACAAAAAATTCAGGAGATGTAATGCACCTACCCAGCATTCGCCTGGTGAGCCAGGAAAACTCCCAGAAAACCCATGGATCAGATAGGCCGGGCCCCGAATGCCAACCACGCTTGGTTCATCGCTCTTGGTTTGTATTATGATGGTTGAAAAAATTATCATGCACAAACAAAAAGTAAATAATATTTTGTTTAACGACGCTATCAATTGTTGAATCATATCAACATTGCAGTGTGCCAGAATTTCCTCCCGCGGGAAGTTTTACACGCCAGTAAATCAGTACGCCAGCCCCTTACCGATTGAGTGACCTACACTGACAATCTAAAAATGGACTATGGTTATAGATAATATGACAATTTACATCTATGTTTAACATTTGTATAATGTGTAAAACTTATACAGTATTCTTCCGTTATTGGTGCTTACTTGATCCTTCGAACCTTAATTAGGAAATGATGGCAAGAAAATTTGCAACGCTTTACTCTTAGGTGTCAAAGAAAACTCTAATGTTTTCATGTTTAACATTGAAATCAAACCCTTGATGTTATTTATCCCGTGCATAATCGGAATTCTACTTATAATAGAATCAACTAAAGCGAGAAAAAATAATTCAGACTTGGGATTTTAGCACTTACTGTGTTGTAGGTCCTGTGAAGCCATATTTTTTACCATTTTGTGTTTCACGTTGCAGGTCTGAGGAGCTTGGATTCCCTCATCTTAGGACATAATCACCTTACCAAGGTTCCGGCGAATGCTTTCTCTCACCTTACCTTTCTCAATTCCCTCGAGCTAGATGGCAACTCTATCACCTACATCGACCCGGACGCTTTTGTTGGTTTGGAAGGTTGGTATATTGATTTCATCTTGAAATGCGTACAGTAACTGATTCTTCACTAATGTCACATTTTCGACAGTTGAAAAGAAGAGACGTGTTCTGAGGCAAAAATGGATGATTGCCCCTTTCTATCACCACAACAGAGAAAGCCAGCACTTATCGCGTATATACCTACTTATTTCCTTCTAACAGATTATTTTTATCTATTTTATAGACATGTTAATATTCTTTTATAATCTGAAATGACGTTTTCAAGGCACGCATTAAAATAAAATGTGTAGTACCATCATAAAACATGCTCTCTTTTTTGAGTCGGTGCCACGGTCAGTGAGATTGAATCAAACTTCTAAAGCAGTATTTATTCCCATTCAGAGTAACATGTGAAGAATCGTGTTTTACGCTATTTACTCATTATTCAGTGAAGTCAATGATAAATAATCACGCACTGAGCAACAAAAGGAAATAAATTATTTATAAAACACCAGAAGTAACTGAGTTGCAAACAATTAACAAACAATAATTCAAAATGAAAATTTAGTACGTATACAGAGTCAATATCATCCCACAACAGATGAAACATCATGACAGCACCTCATTGTCCTAGCATGTTATCACATTAGAGTCGAGCAGATCTCTTATGGGATGCCAGTGGAACGCTGTGGCTTTCATCCAGTAGCGTCATCGAGCTCTGTCCTCTTTCTGCGCAGTACAAACAACTCATCGCTGTCCGAGCTCTGTTTGACTCAAAACATGTTCAAAATTTAATTAATTTATTGTTATTATATTACAAATATCAGTAAATGTATTTATGTTAAATACAAAAGTTGAAAAACTTCAGAATTGTTAGTATTATTATAAATTCTTCAATACAAAAGTAAAACTAATAATTCTGGCCGCACACCACCGGACTTCAACAACCGCGGTTGTCAGAACGAGCAATTTCACAGCATTTTCTAACTACAATTTTGAATTAACTATATTATAATTACTATGGTTATGACTATTACTGGCCCATTTTTGCAGGATTTGCAATATTTTTATTGCACTACAAACCTGCCAATACCCGGACAGTAGATGCAACAGATAGCTGCAACTCACACGGCAGGTAAAGTCACTTGTCCGTCTGCAACAAAAGATCACTTCCTTCTCCCAGGATCTCCCGGCCCCGTTTGCCTACATAACGGACATGCTGAAAGCATACGTTTTCCGATAAGCATAAGTTTTCCACCTAGAAATGTTCCGGAATTACGGGACAAGAGAGTCATTGTTTTGTCCTTTCATCAATCTGTGTTCATCAACAGGTTCAACAATCTAAAGGACCATTATGAACAATGTTTATGAACAATGTTGGAGACGTGAGTGAGCACATTTTTAACACATGCTACCGTCAAATGACCACGTTTCCTTTTGTAATTTTATGCAATTGAAATTATATTTTTAATTTTCGAGATAAGTGTTGTCGTTGTTAACTATTACCAGTTATAATTAATATACATTTTCTGAATACATTTGTAATTTGTTCTGATTTCACTTAACCTTGTTTGCCACATGCTGTATTTGGTTACTTATTGGAAGCCTTTATCTAAACGTTATCTTGGATGTTATTTAAATGTTGGTCAGATGCAAACGAATTAAATGACCAAAGTCTTTTACAAACAAATGTAGTTTCTAGGTACCGATGCATAAGCCAAACATTAACATTGATATTAAATAATTTAATTGCTTATGTTTACAGAGAATCTTCAGTATTTGAGGCTTGGAGATAACAACATCCACAGTATCCCTAGTGAAGCTTTAAGACGCCTTCATCGATTACGTCATCTAGACCTACGAGCAAATAATATAAGTTCCGTTGCTGAGGACGCATTCACTGGCTTTGGCGATACCATTACCTTCCTCAACCTTCAAAAGAATGAGTAAGTACACCAACATCCTCGCAAACTCTTTAACACAAGGAAAAAAAGTAATAAATACGCTAAGAGCAATGAAACCAATTACAACTGACTCTTCACACACGATCCAGATAAACAAGAACACCGAACTGAGTTGGTACCGACTTTTTGCATTTAAAGGAAGATCCTACTCAAATAGGTTTAAAAAATCTTAATTACTGTCGAATAAACTATAAAAATCTTTTACTCTGTTGATAATGCTCAGAAGATCAACTCCAGGTGATGAGCTGGTAAACAGTGAATGGTCTAATAGCCAAGCAACGTCCATTTAAGGTACCCGCATAATTCTGAAAAGACAAGCGAATCCAGATGCAACCATACCGAGCGGGATGGCTCAGGAGGTTTCGTCTGTGGTCCGCATTCGGAAGGTCCGGGTTCGATTCCCGTGGCCGGCCTATATGGATTCACCAGGTGAACCCTTGGTAGTTAATTACATCATCCAAATTTCCTGTCCCTCCATTTCATCTTTCATCTGGTGATCTCATTCCGGGTAGAAGTGTCGGCAGGAGTTTCGACGCTGCCTGGCAAGATGATATGCTCCTGGTAAATACTTCCTCCTTCGGTGGGACGGTCTCCGGCCTGGCCTGGTGGTCATGGTCGGCGGGATGCCGATTGTACTGGTCGCCAGGGAGTTTCCAACGGATCAATAGTAGGGACCAGGCCCTCTGCTCTGTCGTGACTCATTGTTGGGCCGCCTTTGTCTACTCTTACATCATCCTTCCTCCCTGGCCAATAGTTCAAGAGTGGTCGCAGTGCCGATTCCCCTGCGTAAGAATCTACCCTATCCTGTCCAGATGTATCTGGTACTTTGTAGGTCAAAAGATCCCTCAAACCAAGCAACACTGACTCCAGTACTCTAAGTAAACAAAGAACAGAGGAGAAGCGGAAGCTACAGGTTCTTTTCATTCAATGTCCGTTTCCTCAGCATTACATTCAATCCTGGAATCTGCACCTGGATATTTAAAACACTTTCGACAGTTGCGTTTTCTTTATGCTGACTTGTACTTTAAGGAAACCTCCATGGATATTTGACACAACTTGATCGCACTTGATTTTAACGAAACGTAAAGGAATTATTCCATCGTAGTTACAAACGACAACAAATATTTTAAATGCACGTTTTAGGTTGTTTTTGTTCAGTGTTTCAAAATGAGCATTTATGACTTGTACAATTTTAGTTGCACTAAGTTTTTAAAACTGTAATAGTTTCTATTCTGGAAACTTCAAATTTTCTAAATAAAAATTCTATCAACCTCCGTTACACTCTGCCTCACTTATGAGATTCGGAGTTCGAATCGTGACTGGTGTATAATTTGTTCCAGTTTTCTTCATAGTCACAGAAAAAAAACATGGGATTACTTTAAAACTCCTTTGACCCTTAGCTTATTTGAAGTAACATTTCTGTCCTTTAATGTTTCAAATTTCCGGCATGACCTACTGGGGCAAATTCTGCTTAGGATTTAATAAAAATCCATTTAACTCGCTATTATTGAAGTACTATGAGTAGTAGGTACATATTACATTTTACGATATGATATTTGATTGAAATATTTTACAATCAACTTAGCCGAAATGGAACTAGATTATTTCGGAGGAGACTGGGCACGGAGGTCCAAACTTGATATATTGTACGTATGACCCCAAGAGGCAAGGAAGGATAAGGTGAGAGGAGGAAAAGGGCGGCCATCGCAAAGAGCCACGACAGTGCAGAGGGCAGGGTCCCTACATTTTACTTAGATGGAAACCTCCCCCGGCAGACCAGGAGGCTCCCATTGTTCTGAAACAGTCCCAAAACCATGCCTGGGTTCGGAGACCGGCAACCGCTCTACCGGAGGAGGAATTGGTTTACTCAGAGCATATCATCCTGCCATGCATCGCCGAGACAGCCACAACACTTCTACCCTGAAAGAGATTACCAGATGAGAGATGATATTAAATGATGGTGGAAATGAAATGGTGGGACAGGAAATTCGTAAATAATCTACCTAGCATTCGCCTGGCGATCCGGGAAATCCCCGAAAAAACGCATGGGTTAGGTAGGTCGACCATCGGAAACGATCACAGACCTCCCGAATGCGGGCCAGACGTAATCGTCTAAGCAATCCCGCTCGGATTTTGGGTTTTTTTCCGGGTTGGTAGCTCAATGTTGGGTAGGTTAATTACATCCCCCAAATTTCATGTCCCTCCATTCCATTTGCGTTATCATTTCACATCACATAATTTCACATCTTTAGATCTATTTCAGCCTTCGTTTACGGGTAGGACAGTCTCCGGTCTCCGAGCTGGCCTAGTAGGCCGTCTCAGCGTCACGGTGGGTGGGATGCCGGTAGTACTGACCTGCCGAGGAGTTTCCAACTGTTAAATTGTAGGGAGCCCCCTCTGCACTATCTTGGCTCCCTGGGACGGCCGCCTTTTGTGTGCTCTCGTCTCATCCGTCCTCCCGGGAGTGCTCTATTTGGGGACATACTCCGTGCCGAATCCCTCTCGTAGCATAGCATGGTCCAGTCCTCTTTGAAAACGCAAGAAGATTTTGCTCGGTAGCTCACAAAACAAAAAGCAAACGCAAAACATTTTAATAGAAACATATTTTAAATCTATACTCTTTTACATTCTTCAAAAAGTAGCTTCATTTTAAATTTTGGAGTACAGAAGTCCACGAAGGGCATGTTGAAGCAACAGCAAACTGTAATCTTTACTTTGTTCAATAAAAAAGATTTGGTAACGCTGATTTATTTTCTTCGGTTGCAGCATTAAGGTGATTCCTGCAATGGCGTTTGAGAATCTGAACTCTCTAGAGACCCTGAATTTACAAAATAACAAGCTGACTCACATTCCAGAAGAGATCATGGAACCTATCGTAGATACTTTGAGGAGCGTTGATATAATGGGTAAGTATAAAACCAGAGAAAAATAATTTGTGTATTCACATACATTGATAATAACAAGGCGCACTACATGCTGTGGGTTTAGAATGTCTGCAATGCAAGAGATCGTGAATCTCGGTTGGGGAGAGTTATAAAAGATCCCGCAATAGTTCTTGAACACTGAATTGTTTAAATGAAAGCTTTGATGCAACTCCCTTACCTGTTTTCTCTGACCTTCAATGGCAGCGATAGCCTATTGCATCACTGTCAAGTGTCACTGGATTATTTATTTCAAGTGTTGGTTTATTCAGGGAAGTCGTACAGTCTCTATTGAACACTGTAGTTCCAGAGAGGTTTCTCACTTCAACAATACACTGAGTTAAACAATTTTATCTTTAATAATATTAATCAATGTAATCCTCGTCACTGTTTTCCATCCCATTGTCTTCAACAGTAATTCTTTCAATTATTACTTCCGTTACTGCATCTTTTTCCTAGTACACTGGTCTATTTCATCCACATGATGGCATACTGTCTGCCCACCACAAAAAGGAAGCGGGGCGTGAAGAGGGAGAGAGATTTAAACTCTTTAATGCTCTGTTAGTGGATCTGTTTACTATGAAATGGGTGTATAAAAGTGCATATGAGTTACCTATGCTGCCAGTTTTAATGCTTGTTTCAGTAAATGCAGTGATAGTTATTATGCATGGGTGAGTTATGTGACAACGCTGTGTATTTTACATGAACCTAACATTCTTATCATATCCGGCAGGCAAGCATAAACACAGCAAAAGTGATTACTTTACACATTCCTCTGCCTTCCCTTCTTATGGTGGGCAAACAGTACCTTCTCCCATTCTATTTGTCCAATTTGCTCAAATGGTTGGCGGCAGAATATTTCGTCTTCATTTTAAAATTTACATTTCTGCAAGCAACTCATTGTTTGATATCTACCCTATTAATTCTGTAGAATTCTGACAATATTTGGTAACAAAAACTTCCTCTGAATGGCTTATTGGCTAGAATTAAATCAAACAATTTTGTTTCGGTGCTATTTACGTCAAATGGGATATTGTGATTTTGTAACCAAGAAAGCAACCTCTTCTTAAAGAGCTTGAAGTTGGAGACGTATTTAATTGTGTATTATAGTAAGAGGCATTATCTCTCTAGCACCGAGTAAAAGGGCAGATTTGGAATTAGCATTGTGCGTAACCATTTAACATATTTTTCAGTATTTATTTCTTTATGAACACTTAATAATTATGACAGTGTCACAGTAGTCTACAGTCAACTGTATTCGGGGGTGAGGTGCTGATATTCACACCACATATTGCATCAAGTAACAGGAGCGATAAGCTCGCTGTATTCGGGGGTGAGGTGCTGATATTCACACCACATATTGCATCAAGTAACAGGAGCGATA
Organism: Mantis religiosa; assembly: GCA_030765055.1. Taxonomy (NCBI): domain Eukaryota; kingdom Metazoa; phylum Arthropoda; class Insecta; order Mantodea; family Mantidae; genus Mantis; species Mantis religiosa. The sequence continues at coordinate 167,040,477 of CM060947.1, read as the reverse complement.
AGTTCGCTGTATTCGGGGGTGAGGTGCTCATATTCACACCACATACTGCATCAAGTAACAGGAGCGATAAGTTCGCTCAGAATAGGAGTTGGAAGGAGAAGAAGAGAAAGAAGGTTCGACCTGTGCCCGCTGACTTCTTTGGGTGAAGGTTAGTGTTCTAGAACCATTGTGTGACTTACACCCACAACAAGAAAGCAAGCAGGGCCGGAATAGAGAGAGGGGCTTAAACTATTTATCTGCTCTGTTAGTGGATCTGTTTACTATGAAATGACTATACAATAGTGCATATGAATCAACAATGCTGCCAGAATGCTCGTTTCAGTATTACCGTGCTGCTCAGAAGGTTACCCTGGCTCTATCTCTGTTAATAGAAACCTCTCAGATAACGCACTGCTTATTCTTGTAAGAGTGAAAGAGGTACTGGCACGCCTCTCGGACGTGTGCTAAGCACCGATGAATGCATCACGTTAGTCAATGGAATGCGCAGGAATCACAAATGACAGATAGCTGCTATGTCCACGTGGGGTGATCTGAGAGGTTTCTATTAACAAAGATAAAGCCAGGGTAACCATTTGAGCAGCACAGCAATAACTGCAGTGACAGGTATTACACATGGGTGAGTTATATGACAACACTGTGTATTTTAAATGATACTAGCATCCTTACTATATCCGGAAGGCGAGTATAAACTTCGTGTGGACAGCAAAAGTGATTACTTAACACATTCCCCTGCCTTGCCTTCTTGTGTTGGGTGGACAGTACCTGCTCCAGATTTGGGCTTCTCCACGAAGTGACGGGATGTTGGGTTTACAGGGTGGCGGGTGAAAATGAGGTAGGGGAAAAGAAGGAGGTAATATTTTGTTCCTCAACGGCTGCAGTATCGGGTGCAACGGCCTAACACCACTGATGGATTAGATTTTTCAAATGAGTGATTTAATTTTGAAGTCCAGACTAATTGTTGCTTGGACTTGGAGTTCTATTTTGGAGCTGCTGTTAATCTCGTTACTTTTACAAATAAACAAGTACCTTGTCCGTTAAATTACCAACTATCAGCTTTCTTCAGACAAAATTCTCTGTTTCTCAAAGATTTTAATATTGCAGTTTATTGTTTGTTGCAGATAACCCACTAATATGTGACTGTGAGCTCCGGTGGTACCGCGATTGGCTGAAGAATCTGAGAGAAAAGGATGATGATATAATGCAGAAGAAGAGAACACTGTGTACGATGACACATGAGCATCGCGAATATAGCGTGCAGAACCTACCGTTGGAACGCATGAACTGCGTCGGCAAGAATTTGGAGCAGACCCTGGGCAGCGGAGCTTGCAAGCTGAATGAAGTAGCACTTGCCGTCGCTGTAGGATTAGCAGTCTTTTGTCAACATGTTTAAATGTAACACAATACAGCACACTTTTCGGAACCTCATGGGACGCAGATCCTGAAAAAAAGGTGCCATAGGGCACACATTAGACATAGGCGTTTTTATCTGCCCCGTTTTCCGTTTCATCGCAAAGTGTGACTGGAACCTCTCCAGTCAGCACTAATATCTAAAATTTACATAAAATGTGCTCCAATAAGGTTCTTTACTGAAATATTTCCATTAATATTATGATTCCTAAACGATTTAAAACAAACTTGTTATGCTTAGTGTATGTACGCTAAAATTTATTTTAAAACGTGTCATAACACGAAAAAGAGAAGACTTCAACAGTATTTTTGCCGTCATCCAGGACATTAGAAATTTCCAGAATTTCAACATAAAATTTAGAAGCACTCATGGTTTTTATTCAACATTATTTTAGCATACATGTGATGATGTTCGGTTCTGAATTAAAAAGGGAAACAGCACTGTGCATGCAATCTTGCTGGTTTCGTCCAGTATAAAGAATATAGAAAACGATGAAACGCGGATTAGAAAGTGTGTTACTCAGAAAAGATAATTTTTATTGGCGACTGCTCCAAACAAAACCCATAATTGACATTGAGCTAAAAACAGCTTGAATTTATTTATCTTAAAGGTTAAAGTTCGACAACCATGTTAAGAAGAATGCGACGTTTGCGCAAGTATGTAAACATTAAACAAAAGAGGCTATGTAAAGAGTGCTTAGTGTGTTCATTTTCTTCTTCTTTCATTTGATGCAAAAACAATGACAATTGTAAAGTTTAAAGCTTCTGACTGTGTGTGAGACTGTGGAATATAGCCACAATAAGTGTTATGTTGTACAGAGTGGTTATACTTAATGTGACATAGTTAAGAATTCCATACATCTCCGGCTGCGCACTTCAACGAGCCTCACAGTACCCTAATATTAATGTTAAAACTGAGGATGTGCTACAACCGACCAAGAAGAATTGTGTTGAGAATGTCACACACCTTTCCCCAAAATCTTCAAAATAATGTTTCACACTCAAATGCAGAATTATTCTTCAATGTCATTTCACAAGTTTCAACGAATTTTAAAATGTGATTATACTTTTGGATTAATGTTTAGTACATTTCTAATGGGCTTTATAGCTGACAGTGATTCTATTTTAATTCTATGACCATCTCTAATGTTATTTAACAGGATACCCCCAAGTATCTGCAAAAATGACTTTCTAAGGCTATAGGAAATACAGCATGTTGGTTCTTACTCTGGAAATAACGAAATATATCATTAACTATATCGAAAACAATGTTTAAAGAATGCAAATTTCAGCGCTAAATTTTCATTATTGGCCGTTACGCTTGCTATATCCACAACCTGAGAACGTTTAGGCGCATAGACAAATAAAATAGCTAAAGGATTAGGAAGCTGGTAATCCATCTATTTTCTTCAGCGTTGGACTATCCACTTTTCAGCTTCAACATCCATAACATTACTTCCCAAATTTTCGTACCATAAACTGACCAAACAATCGAAAAACATTAAAGAAATGACAGCTTCGCATAATTTACTTTCCATTAAAGAATAAACCTATTTCGAAAGCCCTTTAACTGTGTTAAATTATCCAGTCCGAAATAGTTGTGCATTTGTATAACAATCAAGAAATTAATAAAATATGTTCACCAAGACGTTCTTAGACATAAAATGTCAGAACTAAAATTTTTAAAATAAATGCGCCTAAATGTTCTAGTTTAGTTTCACGGTAAATATTGCACACTATTTTATGTAAAACTTTTACCAAATATTTTTTTCGCATACGTTTTTAAAAGCACCTAAAAGATAGGATTGTCACTTTATGCGAAAAGGAAGACTGATTGTTACTATAGTATTGTTTCTACCCATTTTGGATAGTCATCTGTTTTCGTTGTACTTTCAAACACTGCTGTCAACTACATATCATTATATATAGTGAGATTTTACGAAACAGAATCTTTTCACAAATATACATATCATTGTGTTCCTAAAAGTAACCTGCACTTAGATATGTGTTATCAGGTGCCGTAGATATAGCATGGCAATGATAAAAGTTTATATCAATCAGACATATCCAAAACGATTCTTTATATAGGTCAAAACCCTAATTTTTACGAAAACTGTTTCTTGCAGTAATGTGCAGTATCAAAAAAGCGAAAGTGATAAGAGGCCTATGTAAAGTAATGTGACATAAATGTGTAGCACGCGGGGCACATGTTTCTGGGGACAAAATAGTTCGAACATGTGACCGTGTTTAGAAAATAGATGGTTTTTGCAATAACTTTTAACTTGATCCTTCACAGTCTGAATTCTGGGTGCTACGTCAATAACGGATGTTTGTTAGCAATATGGTAATCTGCTCAGATCGTCTTAAATTATGGCTAGTCAAGGGCTACATCAACGAGATCGCTCAATGATGTATGTAAACACATGTACCTATTATTCATGTAATTCAAACAATACTCCTCTGGATACCAAAAGGGGCTCACTAAATTTGAAACAGTCCATTCCCGCACAATGGGAATCCTGACACAATGATGAAACACGAAACAAAACCACGGCTAATCCTATTAGATTACACCGAAAATGATAGTAAAATATTAGTTTCTACTAACAATATTTCGAACATTCCATGTTTCTTTAATATGAATAGCAGAACTGCATGAAAAATCCTACTAAATTTCCAATTTTAGGCAGTTTTAATATATTAATACCTAGATTATTAAGTTTAATATATAATTGTCAAAGGATTAAGTGATTTCATTCTTTCACAGGCAGATGACAGGTATTTAATATTATAATCTGTGCATTTGTATTAATATATACATATTACTCAAATTGTACAGCTGTGATAAATAATATTCTTCAGCAATGCACCGAGAAAAATAATTTATCCAAAAGTTCCCAGTAAGACAATTTTAATTTTCGGAAAAAAACATTTCCATGATTTGGAAAACACTCTGTGGAAAATTGGCAGACAGAAAAATTCTATTCGTTACAGAGAACAATGCAAGTCACAACTCCATCACTAAAATAAGCAATAAAAACAGGAATTCCTAAAACAAAATTGGCATCTCAACTACTGAATTTTTTAAATTATCTGCTGAATATGCAGTGTCAGGTTAGAGGTAGAAATTAAAGCAATCATCATGAAAGGCATATTCCAACAAAAATTGATTAATACGTATTGAGGAAACAAGCAGAGAAATGCAAGATTGAAACATGCAAGCCTCCAAATTATGTCCCAAAGCGAGTCATACTTCCATATCTTACCAGCTATAACTGCTTTAACGTCAGCAATGACGCGTTTAACTACAGTCACAGCAATGAACGAGCAGTTTATTATTTATCCCTCAAATTCCAGAGTCATGCATAACCTAAAATATTAAATAGTTTAAATTTCTGCTGGTAAAATGTAGTGATAAAATTACAACACACCAAGTACTAGTCCCAAGAATTAAACCATAAACTATACATTAAGTATTTATACTTATTGCAAGTTCTGATATGGCGCATTTTCTTACAGGACATTTGTTACGAATGAGCGATATTTCAAAAGGAATTTAAAACGATTATTGTTTTGCAATCTAAATCGAAATAATACCAGTAATTAAATATAAGACCAGATCCAGATTCTATCATTTTTTTTTTAATTTTTGCGTCACATGCAATGCTAACCTGCAAAGAAATCCTTAGCATGAGTTCCAGATTATAAAAATAAGTACCTTGGTCATCTGATACCAATTTATATTTTCCATTTTTTTTCTATTTCTGTCATAAATTTCTGGGTTTCTTTTACCTATGTTTTTATTTACTCTTTTTTTGGTTTTAGTAAATGAAGTAAGTAACTGTTATATTAAAGTATACTTACAACATTTTAACTTAAGAATCACGTTTAAAACTTCAGAAATTTTACGATTTAACTGAAAAATAAGAGTAACACTGCATATATTTTTATACTTGGAAAATAAAACCATTCCTATTTAACAGTTGGTCAGGGAATGATTGTACGTAGGTGGAGGGATAACTTACTCTAGGGAGCCGAGGTGTAATTATTGTTATGAATCTATGTCCCAAAACAGAGATGATAAAAGTAGCGTATAATCATATTGCTACTGCCCTTATCGATATGTTGTGTTACGGACTGTGAAGTACTCTGTTCGCTATGAATTTGTATAATATGAGAACTCAGAAGAGTTGATGTTACAGTTTTCTAAGATCTGCTTAAAAGTAATTTTCTTCATTTTCTTTTCCGATTCTTCAAACAAGAATATGTAGCTATATATCAGGTGTGGGGAACACTACTCCCCTCCGTTTGTGACCACCAAAGCGAAAAACCAGTACTGATTACGGTTTCACAAATGTATGTGTTTGCATGTGTGCTAGTAGCTACTACAGGAGCTAATCTGCTCTTCCCCTGGCCTGATATATACAGAATTAAATTTCTGAACTATCTTGCCTATTTCTATACCTAAACATGCATTTATTTGCTGGAAGGGCATTTATATGCATGTGTAAATTAATTTATAACTTTCTGTACACTAAGTTTAATACATTAAATTCACTTTAGATAATTTTCGTAATTATTGTGTCATTTATATCAATGAATTTATAGCACGTTTATTTAAATATTCTTAATTAATCGAATGACTTGTACGAATGCAGCAAGTTGCACAACATGTAACTTAGCACCTGGAATACTGTGAAGACCAAGTAAGCTATCATTAAAGGGGAGTCCTTTTTATTGAATAATTGTACAATATCTTTCTGCTAACAGAGTATGTTCTTTATCACTTAAACGTCAAATTTCTTTGAAGATTCTTAACGATTTAATGCTTGCCACTAAAAGCATATAAGTAAACTCTGTCATGTGTAAGTGTATAATGTTGAAGAAAGCAATATGATCTAAAGTTGCTATTGTCAAATATTCCTACATGTTTACTTTCTCTATATCTGAATTCAAGCATACGAGACATCATCGGTTGCTGTATGACAATGTCGTAAACTGTTGTAGATGCATATCTCTTTTAATGTAAATGAAACATCCACTCAATTAACATCATTTATGTTGTGAATGACTAAATGTATTATATATACAAATGCATATATATACATATATATTATACGTAACTGTGTTTTGATAAAGTTTATCTTGCCTGTGTAAATTTTTTGAGAAGTGGGTAGGAGCGCACTATACTGCTATAGGGCGGTATAAAAAGAACCATATTAAACATATCCTTTGTCCCGGAACGCCTACACTTTCCGTAGACATCAAAAACAAACAAGTTCATTATATAATTATTGTGTAATATTTTTATACAAGCTCTATACAAAACGTGTCAGGTCGTTGTCTAGAATGGCTGCGGAAAGGGCGTCAACCAGACAAAAAAAATAACCAAATGCAACGTTTTTTACATTTTTGTGAAAAAAGTGGTAAAGAGTTAGTTATTGTTAGAACTATACATATAATAATATGCACATAAAGTCAATGTTAGCTGTCTATAACTTTATATTGCAATTATAAGTGCTATGTGTTTCTGTCTATTTCACTACAAGGTACAAAAACCAATCTAACTTTATAACTGTAGTAATTATGTTGTATGTGTTGTAAATTTAGCCCAATAAAAATTAAAGTACTAAACGTTATTTCTATACTTTATGCAGTTACATGCCTTGAAATATCTCACCTCTTTACCCTGAATTTCCATAATATCAGCTTAATTAAATATTAGCTTATTAAGCTTAATTTTAGACTTGTTAGACACGTCTAAATATTAAGCGGGCAAATTATGTTTCAGATGTGACAGAGCGGGAGTGGTATTTAGCGCTGTTGCGCCTGACTTCCAGAATTCCGTAGCAAGCCCTACTTATTTCCAAACAATGAAATTGGCTGCATATCAACAACTAGATGAAGTTATGTTGTCACGTAGTTCTAATTCCAACATATACGTTCTATACGAACTTCGACTATAATAGTTTAAATGACACATGTAATGATACTTTTAAAGCGCCTCCTTTTTGAGAAAATATGGAAACTGGAGTGATCTGTAATTGTTCCAATCCGATCTACTATTTTCCTTTTATTGCAACTCCCAAATGTCAGTATTTAGGGGAGCGGTTTCTCTAAATCTATAATCAGTCAACTATCTGTACTTCTGATTTCTGAACGCCAGAAATGTTGTGCGAAAGGTATTTAAAGATCTCTCGACATGATATGGTTTACAAACGCGTCAGACTTGAAAATGATTTTTTTTCCAATATGAAAGTTTTGGCTGGCATTTCAATTGAATAATAATCCGCGTACTACATTGTCTGAAATTACACTGAACAAAACGGAAAGTAAACAGAAGTAAAACATGATGACAATAATTTCTAATCCTTGTGAAAGAAATGAACGGCCTGAACTACTTGTTTATAGAGCTAAGATTGATCTGATGCCCAGATCGCTGCGGTCGAAAGCGTTAGCCCACGCTCTACTGGACACATTTAGTCTAATATTGGCCGCTAGTGTTTAAAACTGTGTGCTTGCGCAAATATATTTAATATGGAGCACAGCATTAGCTTACAAGGAATATATCAATCTATTAATACCGCTTGTTAATCAAAATTTTAATTACGAAAGTGATGTTATCATTACAGAGCTTCATGGAAAAAGCAAACAAAGGAAAGCTAACTGCAAGTTTCCGAAATGGAGCGCCAATTTATAATATAACATCCTGACTACCCTTGTTGGGACCAAGAAAGAGAGACAATGCTACACCTTAAGCTGTATGTCGTTACATGCCATATTTCGAGATCTCGCAAACGAAATTCGCAGCCAATGTTTTGGAGATCCACTTGGTCTCTCTCGCAGGAACCTCAAGGTAGGATTCAGTATGATGGATTGGTTACCTCACTTATGAAAAACTTACCAGAAAGCAGTAAGGAATTTTGTACACAGTTCCACAAAGATAGAAGTAGAAATGACAGACCTGTAGCTTTGGAAAAATGTGAATACTATTTGCTGGCTGCTATAATTAGTTTCCACAGAAATTCTTGCACATTCCAACATTGTATAGTACACCAGGTGAGTCAGCTGCCCCTATTTATTCTTATGTATGCAACCCGCAGTTTATAGTCTAATGTGAAAACAATGACCCTTTTAACACAAAAGCCATTATTGCAGTTTTGCCCTTGGTAATATGTATGCACGCAGTATTAATACTTACAGCCCTGAATGAGGACCAAGAAGCTGCGACGGTTTTTCATGCATATAATACTAGCAAAGTGATAAACGAATGCTTTTTCAAGGAGCGACATAACATGCCTACGTTGCAGCTGGCCGAGGTGGTTAGCTGTTGAAGTACAGTAATGCAAGGGCTAGGTTCAAAACGGCATCACACTGTTTTGGTTATTTTTTCCTTCTCCTAGTCTTTATTGTCTGTATTTTAATTATTAATGTATTTATTATTGCTATTGGTTCTCTTATGAACCAAAGACACAAAATAATTAGGTAACATGCTTAGCTTTCAGACCCTTTATAATCTGTGCCGTATCTAGTGTGGTAAATCATTTTGCATAGTTTGCCTTTATTTTTAGGAGTATAACAACGACATCAAATCTAGTAATTCTTGTTTCATTGCATGATACAATTTAGCCAACGCTATCTTGCAAGCAGGGCATACGAGTAAGTAAACGTAGACCTCAGAACTCACCTCGAATCTTTACACGCTTTTTACAGCTTCATACAGTGTTTTGAGCTCATTTTGGTAGTTTTAACGCAAATAATAAAATTGCATTCTCCATTACAATTACTGTATGAGGTACGAACTGCCGTAATTTGCGACAGAAACCAAAAGAATATACCTAATTCTTAGCATTTTTGACATGGCTGTATAAAGAAAACACGTGTTGGCTGAAGACTTAAATCTAATTGGTCCCACTGTGTAGATCTGCCATTTTGTGTTCCAATGTGATAGGTTGTTCCTTCAGGGTCGTGTTTAAAGTTGTGTGTGAATGCAGGTTAATGAATAAAAGTTTGCAAACTCATCTGAATTGCTACTGGTACTCTCTGATTCTGGATATGGTGTTTTTGGAATCGAACATACCTAGTGATTGCTTTCTGTTCCATACAACATTTATGCACTGAGTTATCTATCCTTTCTCTATAACCTGCTCTGCAAATCATCCATTAGAAGGAATTCAAGAAAGGAGTAAGTCACATATGTCACTTAGCACGTTGCATAATGTCGCGCACGCTTTGGTGAGGTGAAGGAACTTTGATTTATTTTAGGAATTTATTTGAAATCTTAATAGCATGAGGTTTCTTTATACAATTGAAATTACTAATTTTTGGAAGTAAAGATGTGGAAACCTCATAGCGGAACATTGGACGTTAAACCCGTAGTTTGTTAAATTTTCAGAGCATTAACCACCTAGGAATGCTAAACGCAGCAACTCTAGACGTTGAACTTGGTAGTTAAAAATTGATGATCAGCAGGGCGTTGGATTTAAACCAACATGGCGTATGGAATGTTCCAGAAGCTTTTCTGCTGATCAAATGGTAAAAGTCCCTATGTTCAACGTGTGTTGACCTCCTCTTCTTGGGTTTGGTCGTTAATACATATAGCCGTGGTTGTCGGGGGCAAGAGAGTCTAAAGTGTATCGTTGCGGCCGGAGGCCACGCCGGATCTTCACCTCACCAAGCCACCGAAATATCCTCGGAGATAAGCGCCACCAAATAGTTATGTCTGTTATAATATTTTGTTCAATGCCTCTTCAAGGCTCTTGTGTGAGTTCTGTACTAAACAGTAGTGATTAAAACCCACTTTAATAACATGTGAGAGATCTAAGAGTTGTCTCTTCTACCCTTCTTTCCACTACCCCATCGTTGCTCTACCTTCTGAACTTCCCGCTACGTACCCCAGTCGCTACTCCAATCCTGGGGTGTGACAATAAATTCAAAAATAAATAAGAGCACGTGACTCACCTGATATATGAGCGGTATGGGGTTTCTAATAAAGGTCTGTTGCAGGACTTCCACCGCATTTCAGTCCTTTAGTTAGTATCAAGTAGGGCGATATCTTACGATATCCGCTGCGCTACCTTCACCATTAGCGCGGGGAAGGAGAAAAGAGGTGCACCTAACCTGTTTTAAGAACATGTGATTTTATGCTTCTTTCTACTTCTGCTTCGCACTGCTAGCCAGTGAGTTGACAGAACTATCAGAAGTATGCTTGTTGACCGACACGCAGCGTAAGAAGGATAGCACATACAAGGTGACAGCACAGTCAATTAAACGAAGTCAGAACGTCATGATGTATCCTATAAAAGTTAAGAAATCCGTATAGACGTGTTGATTTCTTCCTGTCGTTTCCCTGCAACATAACTCAAGGCACCATCCAGGTTTGATATCAACAGTAAATATGTAAGCTCTGAATTACGATGATGAACGTATTCAATTAAATCCGGACGTTAGTGTAACCTCGGAAGGAATCATTCCCTATGAATCAACCCAGCCAACAATATGTCCATTTCTCATCTCATTTTGTACAGTACTATGCAACACCAACACAAACGAAGACAATAAACGCATATACAGTTAATTGAGGCTAGTTTGCAAAGAAAGCAACAATAATTTTCCTTACATCACTTCAAAATCATTCAACCACTGGTAGTCAAGACTGCATAAAATAGAATTCAATGACAATGTTAAAGCTTCATATAAAACTTTTCGCCTAGCCAGGGTTTATTTACTTATGCGGATGTTTCGGAGTTTTAGAAACCAAAGAATTTACTTCCAACAACCTAAGCTGTGACGGAACACTTTTTAACAATTTGGGTAGTAAAATAAAGTACACTTAAGGAAGTAATGCTAAAAACTTCCAATTTTGATTTATAACTTCGCTTTATAGTAAGGATAAACTTAACATTGAGTATCGTGCTCTCTGAGGCCCTGGTGTGAAACCATTAAACACCATCACCATACCCTGTTGACTAGATATATTAGCTATTGCTGCATAGAATTCACAATAGTTTGATTAGAATAATTTGATTAGTTAAACATGATATGCACAAATGCTCCTCTGTTTCAACATACATTTCCTTTTCTTCCTCTTTTTATGCCTTAATTAAACGGAATACCAAAATTCTTTGATTACATTACTGGCAGCTTCCGTAAAAGAACTTAGTGTGTATAAAAGTATCAGCCGCCTTTGGTGGCGTATACTGCAACAACGGGGATTAAAAGCTATCTTTAAAAACAAGACCTGGAAATCTCAAACTTGACCGATGATTGAGAAAGTTTAAACTCATAAACGAAATCTTCATCAAGATCTTATTACGTATCACACACAGAAAAGAAATGAATTTTTACTAAGAAGAACAGATGTTGGAAAAGATTAATAATTTTGAGTAACAGTTCCGAACATTTCAGCTCTAAAAGGAACTAGGTTCCAAATAACCGTTTTAGAGTAAGTCCAGCAGTTACAGGTATTTACACAATCGTAGCAACAAGACACTGCTGGTCCACTGTCACGTTACTTGGCTTTGGCACTTTCTCATCAATATTCGTGATACCGCGATATCTGAAGAATAAACTCCCTCCTTTCCGTCATGAAAGTGCAAATACGTGATGTACTGTCAACTACACCTCCAGATAGGCCGCGCCGTGGCTCAGTGGTTAGACCGCTTGGCTCTCACCAAGGCGGCCCGGGTTCAATCCCAGGTGACCGCAAAGTGAGATTTGTGGTGGACAACAAGGCGCTGGGGCGGGTTTTCTCCGGGATCTCCGGTTTCCCCCACCTTCTCATTCCACCGGTGCTCCATCTTCATCTCATGTATCATCAGCGTCACCGCCTGCGGTGCCGTATGTAGTAAAAGCGGGCGTTAAACACTACACATTTCATTTCATTTACACCTCCAGATAGTTATAATTATGTCCAATTAACTCAAATTAAAGTCGTTCAAGTCCATCACAGACTAGCAACCGTCATGTATAAGTTTATATTAAGCAATATAATTAGACGCTCTAAAACGCCATCTCGGGTAGCGGTCATAAGAGCTCATAAACATAAGAGTTAGTGTAAAGCTGGAAGAAATGCATAATCGGATCTATGATTATTTTTTCCTGCCCTTAATATTGAATGCGTAGAGTGCGTGGCTTGAATAAAGTATACATGGAAACGAAAATGAATTCGTGTCAGCTTCTTATTACTGCAAGTTCAAAAACGTTTGATAATAACCCTGTTTGTTAACTCAATACACCAAACTTAAGCCATTGCTGAAGTGCTATATTACATCAGGAATGCAATCAACAACGTTCAACAGAATATATTTTGTTCAACAGACAGAATTACTAAAACAGAGTAGAATTTGTACAAGATGGAACGACTGCCACAGGTCTATTAGTTTGCTCATAGAGGGCCGCACTTACAATATTTTCTACAACAGTACTCTCAACCTAGGCATTCCTAATTCACTGCTTGAAATGAAGATCGTACTGCACGTACTCTTTATGGACACAGCAATTAAGTACTGAAAGGAAAATGGTCTTATTTCATTTTCTCACAACAAGAAACTACAAATAAATAGTTCAACTCAATGTATTTATTCTTTTTAATGCAAAATTATTCTGAACATCCTGTGTTGGTCTATGGCCAGCATTTAAAACAGGATTAGAGGTTGAGAGATGTTTTTACTTTTTCCACTACGTACTTACAGTAAGTAGAGGAAGTATTGGATTCCAGCCAAAACTTCCTTAACAAGATTTCACCGAAATACTTGTTTTGAGACTTACCGAAAAAAATTCTAAAAGCAGGTCTGTGAAGGGCGGTTAAATCCAAACGTGATACTTCCAAGGATGCGATACGAAGATGTACAAGACAATGACCACCACTCCAAGCTACTCTTTACAAGGAACATTTTCCGAAAATTTTGATTTTGTGAAAATGGATCTTATGATTTTGGTTAAAATGCAATATTGTTAAGATATTTTATGTATATATTTATGAAATGTAAGTATATCTTGAATTTTCTAGAAATGTACTTAGAAATCCTCTGGTGTTTTAACTTTTGCCTATCTCGTAAATCGTAAGAAATACATAAAATCATATTGCACAAAAAGTGTAAATCTCCTTAAAATACATAATTTATCTCAAACACAATTTGCTGTGGAGTTAAACGGTTCAGAGGTATTCCTTGTTAATGGTTGGGTTTCTTGAATACTTAAACGTTTCTCAAATGAAAAGTCTTTCCTTTTATCTCCTAGTCATGCAAAAAGAATGGGATATCTAACTACCACATAGCTCTTAAGAGATCTATCACTTAAGCCAGCTGTATTCTCCACAACGCTTATCGCAATATTAATTAGAATAAAAGTTCGTAGGAATACTTAAAACAAGAGCAAGAAGAGAAAATAATGTGAGTGGAATCAGATTTTTATGTCCTGGAATGACAAGGTCATTAAATACCGACTACCTTTCAAAACATTTCACTATCGGTAGAGCCTACTGTATTCCCTTATTTCCCCTGTACCTGCAATGGAATAACCAAAAATATAGTTTCTGCAAAGGTAATTTGTACAAGAGCACAGAAAGTCCTGCAAGTGCGAAATATCAGGTTTCTTTTATCAAATGAGACTTTGTAAATTATAGTACTCTTCTAAGCATTTAAGGACATGTTGTCACTACTGCTTCTTCTGAGCATTAAAGATTCAAATACTTATTCTCATGGGGGATTAAAATCGGAGCTATATTCGCAAGCGTTCAATCAGGTGTGGTAGTACAGCCTGTTTTATAGGTGTCCTCATAAATCAACATCATAAATGCATTTTGAGTCTTGTATTTACTTACATATAATAAAACATTCTAGAAAGTTAAATTGCTGCTGTAGTTTGCTTTAAAATCGGTGAGAAAAGAATACAAATGAGTCGGACCAAAAATGCGATGAAGGTCGTAATTTTAGCCCGGTGATATCGTTCGGATGATATCGATAGATAACCAAATTACCGCTTGGTACGTTGTCCCTTGGCTCCGCCTCTGCAATCAGCAACGTTGTGTCCGTCAGATAATTACTTTTACAGGCTACATGTAATTTCTGATCTATTAATTTAAGCTAACGCATGTGGATGATTCACGAGATTAAAACGTATCTGCCATATGTTATGTGAAAGGTAAGCTCAGATTTGAAAACGCATTTGTAGCTAAAAATAGGTACAAATATATGCATTCAGTAGGCGATGAATTTGTTTTACTTCGTTTTTTCCCCCAAGGACTTTAGTATTAAAACTTTAAAGCAGCTAAATTAAAAAATATATAAATATAAAGCAAAAATAATAACAGACGAATTTACCGGAAACTAAACCATTAGCCAAATGTTTAAAAGCGGCTCGCTCTATACTGCCCTAAAAAACCAATACACATTCTAACACATCGCAAAAAACTAACGAATATTATAATGCTTCAAAAGATAGTTAATTAAAATTTCAACCAATAAAAACGGATAAATTGTGTCCCTTAAAAAAGAACCACATTCTTTATGTAGCATGTTTTTTTTTAATTTACCTAATATTTTATTAGTTGTACAAAATTATACGAAATTTCTTGCGAATGGCGAAAACATCACAAGATATTCCAAAA
The DNA here is from genome assembly GCA_030765055.1 of Mantis religiosa. NCBI lineage: Eukaryota > Metazoa > Arthropoda > Insecta > Mantodea > Mantidae > Mantis > Mantis religiosa. The sequence goes on along the minus strand of CM060947.1, from coordinate 167,025,461 downwards.
ATTTGAAGATAGGAGTTTATTTGCAAAGAAAATATATGATACATACAGTATTTTAATCAAAATCGTTAGCCATTTTGGAGAACACAAACTTCAAACTTACTATGGAAATGTTAGCTTGGGGTGGAATCTACGAACTGCATCTTTGAAAGAAGAAATTGAACTTGAATACCAAGTTTGGTAGTTCACAGATATATCGTTTTTGAGTGTTGCTTTTCAGACAGACATACAAAAAGACATGTTTCTAAAATGTATTTTTTTATCTAGGAAAGACACACACACACACACACACACACACACACACACACACACACACACACACACACACACACACACACACACGCACACACACACACACACACACGAGCGCGCGCGTCCACACATGCACGCACACATATAAAATGTAAGTCAATGAATGCAATAGCCTGTGGCAACACAGGAAATGTTCAGAAATGTTCTTTAATCACGGGATGTCCATTAAGGGCAAGGGTCTCCTACTCGAGGGAAGTTCTTTAAGTGCTCCTCACGCGGTGAGCTGTGACGTGTAGTGTTTATTTGCCGCGTTAGTGTGACATGTCTATAAATGTGATCCTGTGATTGTTCATTGTACACGTTCACTTCAGTAGAATAATTTTCACTGCTCTTGCACGGTTGCTGCCTGGATTCTTTGGTTTCGCCATTTACACCTGGATTTGGCAATGGTGGGCCGTGGCTCCCTGCTATCGCCTTGAAGAAGTTGGCCCATATGCACCTTGGCCTGCCTCTGTGTATTCTGCCTATGTATGGGTGCCACATAGTGGTGTGCTGCGACCATGACATTGAGGATTACACTGAACTTGGGCGCCAATCATGTTGTCAGCCCCTTCCCTTCTACACACATGCACTTCTTTTTCAAGAGTAGACCCATGCACTAAACAAGCGATGGTGTGAAGTTTATGGTCTCTGGATGAGACTGAAGACTTGTTTAATGTAAAAAAAGTAAATATAAAAGCTACTTTTCATATTAATATCTGAAAATTATATTCAAATTTAGCCAATACAGCCATTTTTACTGGAAAATATCTTAAGCGTTATAGTCATACGATCTTCTCTAACCATCATCATTTATTGTCATGTTGATTCTATAATGCATTCATTCAAAAAATTGATTTTCTATTACATAATGATAGCCAAGATATATGTTACAACAAGTAGGTCCATTACTTCATTACACAAATTTTAAAGGTACACCGAAATAAATGCAGCATGCTGAGATGGCAAGGTACACTTTTTGCACAGGATGATGAGAAACAACTTAACACTCACTTAGAATTTAGAAATGCATAACAAATGGGAAGTAACAACAGCCAATATCTCAAAAAGTTCTGTGACAAAAAAAAAAAAACGTTTTGTACGAGTTGTGTGTATAATAGCATGCACGTATATGTCTATATATATATATATATATATATATATATATATATATATATATATAGTTTATACTTTAGTGTATACCTATACTATATAAATTAAAGTTAGTAAAGTCAGAGAAATTCAACGACAAAAATACAAAAAGAACTTTACACGCTATTTATAAAAACTATGTTTATTTATGCTCTTGTTTTATCTCAAAAAAGTTATATTTTAATAAAAATCTGTCCATTTTCAGGGAAAAAAGGCATGTTTTTGTAGTGTGTATTCTGAAAGGAGAGGAACTTCCTGAAAATCGTCATTTGCAGGCTTGAAATACGACATTGGATATCCATACCGATTTTAACTTACATAACTCCCTTCCTCGCCCGCTCTCTTTTTAGTACACGCATGTTATTTAGATTATATTTCACCCAGAAAATCTATATTGAGATTTATTCTGCAATGCATATTTTGAGGTTCCTAAATTATATATATATATATATATATATATATATATATATATATATATATATATATATATACAAAAGTACGTCGAATACAATGCGTATGTAAGCAGCATAACTTCTAACGAAATCACTGATAATCATCAAACTGGGAATTAATGTTCAGCATCTTCCAGAATACGACAGGACTACTCTTTACCTATAATATGTTTTAAATTTTCGTTTTTCTCAAAATGAGGAGTATAACCATTTTGATTAAAAGTTCATACATGACAAATAAAAGGTTTATTTTGAATTTTCTGGGAATAACCTAAAAACTTCTAATTCCGAAGAGATTTTACATATTTTTGAATAACCTGTAAACCATAAGAAACGGGTAGAAACTACAGAAAAATTTACGTAGATCTCCCTTAAATTCAATTTAGTTCAAATGATACATTTATAAGCAATTTAAGACTTATCGGTTGTTAGTGGTATGGATATGTCAATAGTTCGTCATTTTTAAAGTGGTGCTGCCACCGATTTGTTTCTGCCAATGCCATGAAAGATTTTGGGATTTTAAAGACAGCATCTAGCGATCCGATGTGCAAACATGCAACTACAAATTTGTTTCTAATACATGACGCATCTACAAGGGAAGGTATGCTGAAACTAGATCTAGTTTAACTCGATTACCATGAGGGAGGGAGAAAAACTTTCCAAGAAGAGTTTGTGAACGTAATAAAGTTAACTATAGCAGGTAGAGAAATTCATTTGAATGTAAAACATTACGATTTGTTCTAATTATTAATCGATTTAATGAGTCCTCAAAACAGTATTTATAGTGAAATAAGTACCTTCAGAAATGCGGAAAATATATTGTTTGACACATGACGCAATATACAAATGATGAAGTAGATTGTTGGGGAAGAAGTAAAGACAAGAGAGAGCAGATGGCAGCAGAGATGTACACCAGTAAATTAATATTCCCGCACCGCGTGCGCACCGTTGTGATATCTCTGCCTTATCAATGACAGCGAGTTAATGTCTCTAATAGCGTACAGAGATGGACGAGGAAGATCCTGCAAGCTATTCTTCACACGTCTGCAACCAAACTATATTCGACTGACAAAGAGCAAATCTAACTTCCTGAAAAAAAAAAAAAAAAAAACAACAAATGCGTATAAAATCTCACTGTGCCTCTTATATTAAAACGACGGCTAGAAGATCGGAAAATCTGGAACAGAAGTATCACAGCAACATCAGGTAAGAAGTTAGTGGCTGTTAACAGCCTGCTAGAGATAGATATTTGCAACATGACCAATTTATTTGTTCTATTTACAAATATGTGTGTAAGTATCGATTTATAGGCCAACTTCTCACTAAATCAAATGCTGATGAAACATTTAGCACGTCCGTATGATTTTAAGAACGATTTTACAACAAAATAATTATTTTCCTGCTAACAACTTTAGCCTATACGTTATCTTCTCTCTTGGAGCGGTACTCAGCAGCTCGAACAGCCGAGGCCGTTAAGTTACGGAGAAGTGAAAGCGAGGTCTGTGGTTCAAATACCGCTAGATCATCCTTCATAAGTGAAGGCTTTCTTAATCCTCATGTTGGAAACGTATTCTAAACTTAGACTTAAAATGTTTTGGTTCCAAATTTCCCTCCCCAGTCTTCATTTTTCCATTATATATGGGGCGTATGCAGCAAAAATGGACGTTAAAAACTATTAAGATAACTTATACTACGTTACTTCCGAACTTGTCTTATAATTCTGATTTACACGGTTACAATGGTTTTTAGTTTTTCGGTTACGTAGCTGAAGTATTATATTTCCATATCGATGAGAAATAAACCTTTTGAGATGCATTAACTACACAACAGAAGCCGCCCCCCACCGACGGTGTGTGTGAATGTGAGTGTGTGAGTATGTGCGTGCGTGTGTGAGTGTGTGAGTGTGCGTGCGTGTATGTATGTGTGAGAGAGAGAGAGAGAGAAAGAGAGAGAGAACATGAAACTCGAAACAAATAATGGGTTAGATACCAAGTTTAGTTTCAGCATATTCCAAAGACGTAAAACGAAAAATCCCCCCTAAATTGCTCTGTATATTGAAACTTTTGATTTTCTGAATAATGGCTCTTATGGATTTTGACTAAAGTACATACTTCAGATATGTTCATGACAAAATTTGCATCTTGAATTTTCTAGGAATAGTCTCTGAAGTGCTTTGTTCTATATGTCTTTTTTTTTTAATAAATGCCAAACCCTAAGAGACAAACAAAATCTTATTAAACAAAACAAAAATGTAGATCTTGTTAAAGCACACAAGTGTCAAATATTTTGTGACATAAACCATTTCTGAGATAATCTACTTTGTTGGTCTTATTTTTCATATTGGCCGATATTCTTCAAGTGCCAAGCCCCTATTCTTATTTTCTAATGTCAAGCACGGAGTGGCATTTCGAAGCAATTACATAGTGACCTGCTTTCTAGAAATCTGCCTACGGCTTTGTTTGGTGTGTATTCCACACTTACGTGTTTTCACACACAGCCCACATAGGAATGCGCACGAATCTTTTTCAAAAAATTATTTTTTTTTATTTAAGGGACTTCAAAAACATATTTCTTATGAAATCTCTTGTCGAATCTTTGAGCTGAATGTCCCTTACACTTATTATATGGTACAAGGCTCGATAGTAGATATCTACATGTGTACCATGTAGTCATATTTTACTTATAAACGCATGACCATAATCACTTTTCTAAAGTCTAGAGCTACCGAAACGACAAGTGTTATAAACCGTAGACTCCGCGCGACAAGCAGTAGATATTGATTCATTAATAAAGAGGTTTACCAATGGCTGCATCAACTGTTAGGTGATTCCCATCAATCATTAAATATTATCTGAAATCAACTAGTGTGAGTGAGTGAGTGTGTGGTGTTTAAGGGCCCGTCGACAACAAGGTCATTTGGGCCCTGAAATCAACTATGGTGTTTACTGCATTATTCTGTTTAGTAGTTCCATAATTTACAGAAGCAGTTAGGTAACAATCGACAAGTGAGAATGCAGAGTACACCAAGTTGTCTGTGGGAAAGAAAGGGAGAGGCTTCTCGGCTCTATCAACAACGTTAACCCAAGAGCGTCACCCAGCCGACTCCATATTTCCAAAATTGGAGAAGCCTTGTAACGATAAATTGCTGAAATGTCAGCAAAATTGATCAAAATTTAAAACGTAGACTGTTAAATTGCTACATTCAACTCTATATAAACGTTTCGTGAAGATATTTTTGTTATTGGAGTAAAAATGAGAGGCTTAAATTACAATTTAAATTCGTCTTATTGGAAGGCAAGGTTGTGCCTTCGCACTTTTTCTTATATTTTTCACATTTTCCAAACCTTTCAGAATTTTTTCAAAACATTCTTCAGCATACTTACATGTTTCTAAATTATGTATTTTATGTATAAATGCCCACTCAACAAAAGAAAAATACATAAGCATAATTTCAGGCCAGGTTTTTAAATAAATTTACCAATCCGTTGTAATATTTTAAACACTATCCAGAATTTAAAGTGCTCCTTAAAATGCAATTTTTAACTTTTCAGAGTGAAACTTCGGAAATAGCTTTCCTAATGTGTACTAAGTAAAAATTACAACGCAGCTATAAGCAAAAGGAAATTTTTATGCCCTCAAGCTCATTTAAATTTGATATGCGTGGTATATTTTTTGACTCAAGGTCGAAACTCGTTAATGAACAAAAATTACTGTTCAAACCAATTATTTGTTCAATATTTTTCTCTGTAAGCTTATTTTGTAGCTCAATAAGAAACTTAAATCTGAAATGCTGTTTAAAAATGATTAATAATGGATTGTAAGCAGCATTTTTGTTTGTAAAATAATTTTAATTTATATTTTAAAATTCATAATCGAGGAACGAATTAACGTATGTCCATCAAACTTTCAACCACATTTTTTTGACTTCATACATGACGACTCGCAGCTTACAATTTAGACAAACGCTTCCACCTCCTGTATACCCCTTGTAGCTATTATTATATTATTATGGAAATAACTCGAGAATAATGCTGAGATTCAAAACTTTGATGTAAAAGGTTCAACACAATTAGTAAAATGCACCAAGTGCGCACACTATGCTCTTAAACAACATCCCTATGGACATCCACGGACATGTCTTAGCATGTCCACCAGAGTTTTAACTCTTTCTAACAGTTCGACATCACATAACAGGGCGCTGCACTAAATATGTTCAAGTTAACTGCAGGTGTTTTGAGCATCTTAATTAGATTAATAAATTTCCTATTGTGACTTTGTGGGTACGTAGAATTAAAAGGCCGAGTTGCAGAAATTAAAAATCTCCTTTATTTTCGTAGAAATACTCTTATATATTACAGCAGCATTACGTTACATACACCATCAGTCTACCAAGGTCGATCACAATAACAAACAGTGACAGCAAATTACATCCTTGGCTTTCGTTACAACAACACAGCTGGCTGTCTCTCATTTCACAATGCTGTTTCACACTCACTCTTTGCGAGCCTTCACGTCCTTAAATACCTATTTCGTAAATTCGAGATATTTCTGGACCAAACAGGAATCGAATGTTCTATCAACTTCCAGAAGCGTAACCCTATCGGTGCCGGCGGATCTTTTATCTCGCGCTATCATTATTTCTTCCGGCACACTCCTTATCTCCAGGCTCTTTGTGTACACAAGCCGCGCTATCGCGATCGGGTTCGCGACAGTATGTTCATATGCAGTATTTAAGTTTTCTTTCGTAATTCTTATAATTTGATTCGAACTGCTTTAAAGCTCTCCGTATCCTAGTACAGAAATAATGAGTTTACGAACTTGGGTGCACTTAACATGGTGCACTTTTATCTAATACCATATTTATCTACTTTTACATTTATTTACTCCTGTATTAATTAGTAAACAAAGCAAACCGCAGTTCCAGGGAAATGTGTGTGCGGGGTTGTTCTACTGTTGACAGCATAACTCAAAATTACTTACATACCAAACTTGAAACTTCAATTCAATATCTTCCGAAGATGTGACATGCATATTTTCAAGAATATACCACCACCTGAAACGTTTCCTTCGCTCGCATTTTTTTTTTTTTTTTTTTTTTTTTTTTAACTTTTCAAAATGGTTCTGATCATTTTAATATATGTTATCGGCAAACAATTTGGTACGTAAAAATTCTTTGGATTAGTGAACGAACCTATTCTAGTAAGGGTTGTAAACGTTGTCTTGGACCTCAGGCCTCTCATCCTCCATTAAGTACCGGAAATATGTCATTAGTGCCAGGGTGTGAGATGCATTGAAAGCATCATAAAAGAGTAAGTGACTCGTTCCTTAGTTTGATACTTGAGAACTTGTTTGGCAATACCTATATCACAAATACAGTATTTTTCTGTCTAATAAAATGAAAATACATTTCGATTTTTTTTTTCGGAATAGTCTCTGAATTCTTCTTCATTCTCAATGGGTTTTGTCCAAACTATTGTCACGGGTGAACAATAAGATAGACAGACGATTTCTATGCGAAAAATCTCAATAAACATCAATCAAATACACGGCATTTTCAAGATATTCGTTTCTCTTGATAAAAATATTTTAAGACATCTACTATTTTATGAAATACAAGTGACCATTTTCTTGTATGTTGTGGCATCATGCAAAGTGTATGGAAGTTTAAATCTAGCATAGATAGCGACCCGCAACTTACAATTTAGACTAATATTTCCGCCCTTGTAGCTATTATATTATATCATTATTACACTCGAGAATAATTCTGGAATTCAAACCACAGATCTCTACCACTCCGTGAACATTTTTTAGCATCACTCTCGTGATCTGCTACCGGCAGCACAATCGAATATTGTATATGATTCTACTTCTAACATTTGTCTACACACCAATAAGTCATTTCTAATTTTACACTGAAGAATTGTCAAATGTGACAAAGGATAATAATATGTTTTTTTTTAAAGTTAACAATGTAAGCATTATACGAAAGTATCACAATCAGTTGTGATAAAACGGTAAAGTGAAAGTGGCAAAAATAAAACGAAATGATAGGAGTGAAAAATCGAAGTAAAATAAAAAATATTATAACTGCAATCATTATATAAGTGTATAAAATGGTCGGAAATGACAGTAAACGGATAACAAAAAGCGCGGTGGTAGCTTATTAAGGAGGAAAACAATACACGTCTTATTCCCGGACTTGAACAATTATCTACTACAATGCCAAAACATACCAGAGCGAACAATAGCGCAACTCTGTTTATTTTTACATTTGATGTCTATTGCACATCTTCTCCCTCTCGTAAACTTCGGTTGTAGGGGTGAACAAAGCACTTTAAACAGCTGTATGTGTTACGGCCGCCAGATATATTTTAGACACAGTATACTTACGACAAAATGTGTGAAGCAACTATTCCTGCAAACTTTAACTTCGACGTGCAGTAGGTAATTGTAGCTCGTAGAAGATATATAAAAATAAACGTTTATAGGCACAAAAAGTCATGTAAATGTAACATATCACGTGTTTGCTGTAAAACATTCTGGCCAGTCTCCTATAGTTTGCCAATTATGCAAAATTATATAAAACTTAACAAGAGTTCGATTTATCATTTAAATCTCCCAAAGATAGAAAAACTGCAATAGAAAGCTCTGGATTTTATTAAGTATTTATGACTCGGTATAATGCTAAGACTACAACCAAGCCCATAGATTTGTAATATTGTAATTTGTTTAAAACAATTACATTTTTGCCATCCACTTATTGAGAACAAGACATGGCGTATGTTTATTAGGACGTCAAATTTGGCAACAACTTTTCCGAAAATTTGAATGTGTAATAGTGTGATATTTTTCATACACTATGTAAAATATCTCCCTATTAGTATGAAGTCCTAATATTTGTAAAATCAAGACGTCAAGACTTGAACATTAAGCATTTCCTTCCATAAGATACATATGGTAATCTGAGAAAGCGTTGCAAGGATGCTATTTTCGTCCATTGTTTTGCGCATCGACTGAACCTAGTATTCTTTTCCTTTCATTTAATTTCCTTTTTTTTTTTAATTATTTCTTTGTATTCCCTTCCTCCAATGCAAGTCATATCGGACGTTGAATGAGCCAGGGTTCATAGAGCTTAGTTACCTACATTCATCTTTAAGTACAAGGGAAATCCCCGGGAAAAAACACCTTATCCGGATAACTTATCCTGACGGAGATTTGAATTTGGAACCTCTTTAATGAGAGGCAGACAAGCTACCACCATGCTATAAAGACGACCCCAGTAACGCTTCCGACTAATAGCTAAAAGATAGGGGACTCCACAAATATTTGTAGGAGTTTTAAAACATTTTTCACGATACTATATATTTAATGCAATCCTAGCATTAAAATACTCTTATTGTGCTGCTATAAATGGTGTGCAATTAGCCTAATTCTGGCACTGTGCTAGAAAAGCAACGAAATAACTACCTAGCAACAAACAAACAATAATGATATCAAGGCCTTCACAACAATTTTGTACAACCCATATTTTGAATACAATTCGTTTTATAATTACTATTTAATATCTAGTAAAATTCTTCAATAAAAAATAACATCTCTTTAGCAACTATGTTACGTTATATTACGTCATTCCTCTTCTCTAATACGTCATAATGTCGCGAACGCATTGTTGAGGCGAGGCGGCGCGGCCGACTAGTTCAAACAGACGGACAGGGCACTGCGGAGATAAAAGCTCACCGAAACGGTGGGGGAAGGAGGCGTATTTCTGGAGAGTTCGTCTTTCTTCTAGCGCCGTCTTGATTGAGAACAGTCCGGATAAGCAAGCTGCAGCTCGTCAAGGGAACAGTTGTTAATTGAACTCGTGCGCGCGAACAGCTTTGTGGTCCAGGACCTTGCAAGTTGTATTGTGTATGTGACATAATTCTGCTACTGTCAGGTTGACTAAAGAGTGTTTCTACGGAAATAAAGAGCAATCCTTAATGTTTGTAACCTGGACTTTTAATTTCACGAACCCACAAAGTCACAATAAATTATAGATTTACATTACACACACTGACATATGTTAGGAAAACCAGCCAGCGCTACCTGCAAACCTGACTAAGTAGAGACGCAGGATTGCGTAGTAGGATCAGTTACATGCTAACGTCACTTGACCAGAAATGGAGTACGGTCTGAATACAGACCACAATGGTTTCCATATTAAACGTCTGTAGTGCGTTATATGTGTGCAAAACATTTATAAGAACAACTGTGCTCTACGGCAGTGAAACCTGTACTATGTCCAAGAAAATGGACCGGCTGATGATATAGGGAAGGAAGATCCTAAGAAAACACCATGGCCCTAAATATAAGGAAGGTCACTGGAAAATCAGATGTAACAAAATAGAAAGCTCACTATAAATCTCCAGACACAGTAGATGAAACTAAGGATGGGACAACTAATCAGAATGAATAACAATAGAATATACGAAAAGATACAGGGTTTACAAAACCTGAAACTAGACGCAATACTGGTAGACAAAAATTAAGGTAATTAAATTGGATGGAGCAGTGGAACATCTAAGAACTTTAGGAGTGAAGAAGCGGAGACAGAAAGTCATAGTTAGGAATGAACTAAAATCGTAAGGGAGGCCAAAGACCACAGCGCTAAATAAAAATGTGTTATATGGTGAGGATTTTTTTTGTTTTTTTACGAAATTTAAGCTATAATTCAAAATGATTCGTATATCGATAAGAAAATATATAATTTTAAAACTCATAATTTTTGCACAACCTGTATAAAAGCAATGAAAGAGTAATGTTGGTTTTTAACCAGTTTCACATACCTTGGTCAGCCCTAGGTAAAGGTTCGCAACTTTCCATGCATTCATACAACAACGTTCTCCACCAAGTTTAAGCGCTCTAAACTTTTGTATCATTTCTAACATCTTAAACCACGTTTCCTTCATTTTATCTTCGTCGTCTCCTAAAGCTCCCTGCCTTCTTCGCTTACTCTCTATTTCACAAATCCTTAAATCCACAGACGCGGTTCCCTTCCTCATCTCTGTTACGGATTTGTGTACGCTTTTATTTCAACTTCTTTATAACTCTAATGCGGTCTTTCTTTCCAATCGTATACGATGAAACCACGACCCAGCTACATAATCTATCTCTAGAACCACCAATATTCCCATTTCGACTCACATTCCCCTTTCAATTGTATTTGTATCAATCCACATCTCCTAAACCCTCTTTTTCCCACAAAAAGAATGCGACAAATACTTAAGAATAAATTTCGCACATTCTCTTCAAATTCAGTTTCATTCATGTTAGGTTTCGCTATGTGATTTACAAGGAACCATATTTTGATTTATGGAAGTACACTGGTTTATATATGCCGTCAACTGGCATTTTCAAACCTTCTCAAAGGATCGGCGCATAACATGGGGGGGGGGGGGGTTGTATAGCCATCCTACATTCGTTGTTCAACATCCAGAAGTGGTGCGTGCCTTAAGGGATCCTGAGACTGGGTTTTTAGAAGAAAATTATAACATTTTCGGTTTTAGGATTATATGTAAGATATAAATATCCCTTAACCACAAGTGATATCATTTTGACCAAAACATTTTCTCGTAGGCCATTTTTAAAAGTACGATGACACCTGCTCCCTTTTAACACTACCGTATATATCCATTTTTGTGTTGTTTTGTTTTGAATATTTCTTTCTTTCTTCTCTGGTTTGCTTTTGTGCGTAAGAATTTAATTAAATCTTTTATTAACGAAGTTCATTGAAATTGACATTAATAGAATTCACAAGATAATGTGTATCCCTTAAATAAGAATTCCACTTATTTATTTCATGGATTCTTAGAAATTCTGGCCACATTTCAGTATTTTACCCATGGTGCTAAGAGATGTCGGCAGCATGCACGGAAATAGGCATATGACTTGAAGCAAATAAAGTTCTTTGCCCTCCCTCCAGTACCTCTATTTGCCACTTGTTTCAGCAAGCTCATAACACGTTAACGAGAAAATTGCCGGATGTAAGAAAGAGGCAGTGAAGGTTAGGTGTGCACTGGGAATCACGATGGCTGCAATAATCCACTAGAAAACGTCTCTTGCTTGTAATATGCAAAACGCTTTCAGTTTCGGATTCAAACGTTGAATATATTATGAATCACAGGTGTATCAAGATGTGTGAAAACTTTGTTAAAGTTGAATAGTTGTCATAACGACGAAGATACCATTCAAGTCCTGATTTAGTTCCCAAAATTGGCAACTCTATAATTTTGTGCGTTTTGAATACTGCCACTAGTTGTCATTATTAATTTTAAAGAATCAAATTCAAATGCACGCTGAATCCTTTGAGATGAATCCCAAATATTTTCTTCTAAGTGTCGTTGCTCTGTCACTCAAGAAATGTTCAACTCACCGGAGAAAGTTGGAAAGCTAAATCCTTTCCACAGACAACATACTTATTGCATTGATTTATGATTACTTATTTATTTTTATAGTCATAATATTTAAAAAATATTGAACTACGAATCCTTTTTATTGGGGTAGTGAATTGTAGATAAAATAAATCTGCTACTCTGAAAAATCTCCTATGTAGTATGTTCGTAACTAATATTTCTATGTACAGATATACATAACTGTACATGCAAAACCTCGACAAAATAAAATTTTATGGTCTACTACTAAAACAACTACTATTTTTAGAAATATTTCTACTCTACTGCAGAGTGCACATACATCACAGTAAACTTTCCAATCCAAAGAATTTACACTAAATCAACTATTCTGTTTAAAGGAATAAAGATAATTTCGAACTGGTTTGCTTTGTCCCCACTAGCTTTCAATTTCGTGGTGCCCTCTTTTACACAGAACTTGTAGAATCTCAAGGCATCTTATTAACGAGGGATTCCTGGTGTACCAGGAAATTGTTGAGAACATTCTTTCACAAGAAAAGGAGAAGAATAAAAAGTGTTCCACCTGTACTAAGTGAGCGTCACTTTTCCAATATATAGATTGTTCTTAGGTAGCTGTTGCTTCAGTCGTGAATTGTAAGATGTTTCTTCTCAGTGTGTGCGTAGGCAGCTGACCGATAAATTTAATAGAGTTGAAGCGAAACTTCAACCGTTTGAGGGTGTTGATTAATGTTTCTGAATGTTATCACGAGAAACTATAATTATTGAAGTATCGCATGTTCTAACATATGACATAACAATACTTTACGATTTAATTATTACGAGTAGCGTAAGTTGGTGTGTGTCGCTGAAATGCTCATTGGCAAACTCCCTTGTGGCAATCCTTAAGCATGTATAACCCAAGATCGATCTTAGTTTATCGATCGAATAGTTAAGCACTTTCGTAATCTGAGATCCATTGAAAAGGATCCGTTGATGTCACATGCAGTGGAAATTAGAGATGGCAATAGAATAGAGAACTTTTAGATTGAAATGGAAAAGTTAGCTTGTTAACAAGAAGAAATAAGAATTAAAGGAAACTGACATAATTGCTGTCTGACAAATATTCTATTCCAAAGCTTAAAAGCTGTAAAGGTAAATACTAAAAAGGCTCCTCTAAAAATACGTAACTTTGCTATAGCAAATTGCTCAGAATAAGTGATCTCATTATGAATGCATCTTTCACAACCTCCCATGAAGCAAATAACATCTCCTCCTGTATTAAACTGTGTAGCAATGGAAATTTTATTTAATTAAAATAATTTCAGGACCTCAACAGAGTCTAGATATAGAATATAGGAGTGAATGTGTTTCCTAATGTAAGTCAGTAAACACAACGCATACTAGCAACTTACAGTCAACGAGTAAGTTGTTTCTTTCAAAAGTCAAAATATTATATATATATAAAGCAGTGTACGCTTTAGCAACACGCAGGAAACATACATATGAATTCAGCTGTAGAACTACTTTTGAAACGTTCCACCTCATCTATCTAGAATGTTTCATTTCAAATTCCTGCTTTCGTAGTTTGATATTGATCTTATCTGGATCACTGTCATTTGCCAATCGCATTCATAACGCCCAATTTATCTCTACAATACTGCTTAACACAAAACCACAAATCCTTGCTTATCTCTTGCGGTAACAAATGTTCTCCAGCACTTTGCGCAACTGTGATAACATGAAACGGCTTTTTCGGTCGATCAGAAACGAAAACGATAAAGAGTTAACCGCATTAATAACTTATATGCACTGACGATATAAATTGTTACTAGATTTTTAACTATATTTTGAAGCAAATTGAACTATGTAAAATACCTAAGAATGCTTTCTTCCAAAAGACTCCAATATATCCGGATAATTATTCTTGAAAAATTACAAGCATATAAAGGCAGCATCAGATATCACAAATTATTATTTTTAAATATTGTTATTTTTTCTGTTCCATTTATACCCGGCCTACAACTGCATATCGGCGGCCGTTTTCCATTTGAAACGTATGACCTATTGGCGGTGGTGTTAACTCGTAAACGTTGGGTTGCAGGTACTTTAGATTTTAATCATTAGATCACGCACACATTCATTCATACTTCCAGATTATAGGGAAGATGGGGAATCATCTTGGTTGGAGCAAAATCCTCACTCCCACCGGGAACAGAACCCGAAACTCCTTGCACGGCAGGCAGTTGCTCTACCGGCTGAGCTATGGGGCCAGCCAAATATTATTATTACTATTATTACTACTATTATTACTATTATCATTACTGTTATCATTACTATTATTATTATTATTATTATTATTATTATTATTATTATTATTATTATTATTATTATTATTATTATTATTATTATTATTATTATTATTATTATTATTATTATTATTATTATTATTATTATTATTATTATTTTAAATTACTATTAATTATCAGGGTTAGCACTTTTAGGTGCAAATTTTAGATGAAAAAAGAAGGGAAATGGTGCTCAGATAAGTTCAAAAAGAAAGAGAGAAAACGGTGCTGGTTTATTCAACTAATTCAACAATTTCTCTTTCCTCAATTCTAATTATTGAATAATAACAAGTACATCAAATTATCACTCATCAGAAGGAAAACACATGAAGCTGTCACACTTCAAGACATTAAGCATCTTTACATTTTTAAAAGTAAATTTGTTTCTATTAAGAAATAGAATGTCTTTGTAGGTGCTAAAGCTTCTCCGGACATCTACAGAAACCAGTGGGGTAAATCTTGAATTACTCGGAATCACAATTCTACAGATGTGGCGAAATCCTCAATGTTCGGATTCTTCTGAAGACTAAACAAGTTTGCCTTTGACAAAACCATCTAACTGCTCCCTATTGGAGGTACAAATATCACGCTGTTTCTCCTTTTTCAAGCCTTTCTCTTGTAACAGTTTAATAGCTGCTGTCACGTACTTGTAGGATTAGGATTTCACTAAGGAGGGGATTCGGTACGTAGGCCACCATGCTGGGCCCATTGTGTCTATGCCCCCAAATGGGGCACCCCAGAAGGAAGGATGAGGCGAGAGGAGACAGAGAGTGGCCGTCCCAAGGAGCTACGTCAGTGCAGAGGGCAGGGTCTCTACAGTTTACTTAAAGGCTTCTCCCAACAGGCAAGGACAACAGATACGCTCCCCAAATGCGGGAAGGCAACGAGCCCAGCAGCCGAGCTCCAAAGGTCCCTGGCTGTCGGTCCCAAAAGATGTTAATTATACGTTAAATATTTTATATTGATTAAAATCATATAGAGGAAAATGGAAGGAAACAAAAGAAAAGGGGGGAACGGGGATTACGGGCATGGTTGGGGTAAACGGGATAAAGGTACACAAACAGTGTGTAGTTCAGGTTATAGTTCAGTGTGTTACCTACCACACTGCTGTTCCCTACCAAATGCATTCTTGAACAGACGGTAGCTCTTCCGTCTTCGAGGAAGCCGATGGTCGTACTAACTGAGAGTGTTAACCAGCTGATTTAGGTGTGGTGTAATCTTGGCATACAATGTGAGTGTTCGTTCACGCACATCCTCAACGTGAGGTATGCCGGACTGGGTATGTAAGGTGAGTGAAGGGAACCTATAATTGGTACTGTAGATCATCCTTAGTGCCCTGTTCCGGACGTCCTATGGCCTGCAGCTTAACGGTGGTAGAACGAGCAACCGAGCCCCAGACATCGCATCTATACATTATCAGAAGCGGGATGGTCGCACAACAGAGATCGACAATATTCTTACATCACTCACGCCCGTGCTCGGATGCAACGGCAACGCGAGTCACTGAATAGAAAGGAGTAGTTGGGAGGGGTAGAAGGCTGTAGGTTTATTGCTTACCTAGCGGTTTACTATAGTGTGACGAGGCATTTGTTTTGCCGCTCGTAAGCGAACGCCGAGAGAAAAGCAGGGAGTGAAAGACAGCGCCCAAGCCACGCCCAGAGAGAGACAGCAACAGAGGGAAAAACATACAGAGACAGTTCCATGGTGTTCTCGCTACTTCACGAAAGATCGTGCTAGTCCGTGAAGCTTTGTGATTTGTCGAGAAACTTCGCCAACCTGCGAAAAACAGCTGCTCGTGTATACATAAGAGAGACGAGCTGGGAAGAGTCATCGAGAGCTGTTACTGGTGCAGTGTGGACGTGTGGCAGACGGACTTGAAAGTGTCGTACGTGTGTGTTACGTCATTCTGCTAATATCAGAGTTCTACAAGTGTCTTTCTGCAGAAATAAAGAGCATTTTGAATTTCTGCAAACTAGACTTTTAATTTTACGAACCCACAAAGTCACAATACAGCGGTCCTAGTGACCCGGACCATGCCAGGCACGACCGTGACTCCATCATCTGTTCAGTTGTCTGTGGCACTTCGGAAGTACAAAATGGAAACGGAGTCTGCTGACAGCGTTAAACGCAAGGTGGGCAGTGGTGTATATATTACCAGAGAAAGAATAGGCACGAGTTCAGCATGGGAGACTTTTAAATAAATTTACACAGCGGATGGAAAAATTAAACTGAGATTTGCACAGTGCAAAACATGTAATAAAGTACTTTGAAAGGGTAGAACCAGGCACAAAAATGCAATGCCATAGCCGGGATTTGAACCACGGATCTTCTGGTCCCCGTCCAGCCGCTCTAAACCATTGAGCTACTATGGCCAACGTACCAACATGACATTAAATTCTCCAACTGAATCGTGTTTATATATATATATAATATATATACTGTATGTTACTCAAACTCCTCCATAAACCTACTGATTTTCTGATGCAAAAAAAAGAAAAAAGAAGAAAAACAGCAAAAAAAAAAAAAAAAAAAAAAAAAAAAGAGAGAAGCCGAAGCATCCGTGGGTGCAGGTAAACCTGAGTCAATTACTCACTGCTATTAGTGACCCGATCTTCTCAAGACCGAGCGGGCGGGCCGTGAATTATGGCATCATCCGATTACTTAACGTCTCATGCTCGTCGCTGCGATGGAGTCGAGCGGTTCTGACGCGCTAAATGCCAGTCGCACAATACAGACACAGTTTGAGGTGCATGGGCAAGGTAGAATACCACAGAAAATTAAATAAAAAAAAAAGCGAAGGAATCTAAACCGTATAGATGGCTAAAGAATATCAACCAGTAGTGATACAGATGTATCAGCAAAAGAAAAAAAGGACATTTAACTTCGTTAAATTATACATAAAGATGGTGAAGACGAAACAGGGGAGCTATCTAAATCACTTAGTGAAGAACTATGTTTTTTTTTTTTATGTACTGTCTGCTAACCATAAGCATTGGATTTTGTAGCAGGTTACAACAGGACAATGGAGACGAACACTGCTTTGTATATGGCTGCGTTGATAATAAACACTGTCACCGCAGTCGCGAAGGATCCTTGGAAGGATTAGAGCTTCATCCCGGCCGGTTATATGGCCCGTTCTCTTTATTTAACAAAAGCCCAGGCAAAACAATAACCACTGTGTGCGGTTTGGAAAATTATTAATCTAGAAAATTCCTTTCAGCTGGTTCCAGAAAGCTCCTATACGGGAAAATTCCTTGTCCAGAGTGATCCTTGTATTCGCATCCTACAGTTATGTATAAGAAGGTTGACTAGTGCCCACAAGATAATCTTTCAGTGCTCTGGTCAGTCGGTTGAGTTGAGCTGAGAGTATGAATCTTTCATGAACAGGTTGACAATTCAGCGAGTTTAGCGGACAGCGCCAACTGCAGTGTAGTCGTGAGTTATACTCAGCAATTTAGTAATGATTCGATACGATGAATCAGTTCTGTTTTGTTGTTATTGTGTGCAAGTGTGTCACGTGTAACGCTTGTTATGCTAAGCATTTAAGAAACAAACCTTACTGGCGTTCTGTTTATTATACTCTCTGCAGAGATAAGCTGTCGGCTTCCAAGAAGGTGTACCCAACGTAAAGAAGTGTTCAACTTACAGGGGTGTTCACATGTAGAGATTTTAATGTACCAGCATTATTGGAAAAATCATCAAAAATGGTTATTTAATATAAAAACGATTGTTCTGTATACCCTGATGTGAATTTAATGGCTACAAAACAATGTTTACACTTTGTATAGTTCTGTATTTAGTGATGGGAACTATCACCTGCATAACCATAGCCGTTAAACTAGGTTTGCAGAAGCGCCTAAAACGACACGCAACTTAACTGTTTTGATTGTTCGTTGAAATATTTTACCTTTTAATACATTGATGCGGATTAATTTTGGAATGATGTGAAAACTATTATATACTGTAAGAGCTATCGAACAAACTCAATTGGTTGAATTAAGAAAGTGTTGCGCATACTTGAGTCTTC
Organism: Mantis religiosa; assembly: GCA_030765055.1. Classification (NCBI taxonomy): domain Eukaryota; kingdom Metazoa; phylum Arthropoda; class Insecta; order Mantodea; family Mantidae; genus Mantis; species Mantis religiosa. Next base: position 167,006,809 of record CM060947.1, on the reverse strand, counting down.
TCTAAGCGATCCGGATAATAATTTTAATTCTAGTGAATATGAGAACTAGAGTTGATCATAACTCAACAAGCTAAATGAGGATGTAGCCCCTACACAATGCTATCTTAAATGTTCTGCACCACTTACCTCTGGTAAATGCAGGAAAGTTACTTTCTTTATATAAAAATTCAGGAACTACACGACTTGTATCCATCATGATCTAGAAAACAATTTTCACTTTCTCTGCAATAGAACGTACTGCATTCACAAAAAAATCATTACTGAGTTTTCAGCTACAAAAATATTCTCCTTGTGAAAGAGGCGGAGAGAAAGAGAGTACGTGTGTATGTCAGTGAACAGCATAGCTAAAAACAAAAGAAGTCCTCCATGAAGTAACATGAGTATATTCATGAAAATTCCTCTCAATCAACCCTTTATGGCCGAAGTTTTGTTATTCTTAATTTTTCTAAAATGACTTCATAGTTTCGACTAAGGTGCTTTATGTTAAAATATTTGTCATGATCATTAAATTAATGTCTGAATTTTTTTGTAAATAGCCCTTGAAGGCTTCATTCTGAACGGTGTGTATAACTTTACCTGTAAACGCTGCCACCTACGCAGGTGTTTTAGAGTAGAGCTTCTTAAAATATTTAACTGCGTTATAAGCTTTTACAGAATATAAAATATTTCATAAATATTTGCAATACTTTACCAAGTGTCGTATTTCATGCAAATACGCACATTGTTATTTTTCATTTTTGTAACAGAAAATAGATCTACAGTAGAAGTCAGTCCCTCTAGGAGCCTTCAGCTCAGGAAGTCCCTCTGTTCAACTTTTACGCTGCATCATGAGTAAGCATGGTTGAATTAACAACTGAAAATAAGCTATTGATCAACTGTGCTATGATATTACTCCTAGGAGTTGTTGCAATAGAATTTGGAATTTCTAAATAGTTTCAAAAATTATCGGTAATATGACCATAATTTTAAGCGCATGTGAACAAATCACATGGGGTGAGGAAACCAGTTACTAAAACTGTAAATGACAAACTAAGTATAGAACTTCTTTTGGTGTCGAAGTAAGGTAGTGATCCAGTTCTTCAAAAAAATGGAGAGACAAGTAGACATTACGACATTTTCAAGCAGCAATGATGATTCGATTGTTTCCGTAAAGACAACATTTTCAATGTTCTTCGTGAAAATGGAAAATGTGAAATGTGTAGTGTTTAACGCTCGTTTTTACTACATGCGGTACCGCGGCGATGACATTGATGATACATGAGATGAAGATTGAGCACCAGCGGAATGAGAAGGCGGGGAAAACAGGAGATCCTGGAGAAAACCCGCCCCAACGCCAAGTTGTCCACCACAAATCTTATATGCGGTCGCCTGGTAACGAACCTGGACCGCCTTGGTGAGAGTCAAGTGGTCTAACCGCTAGGCAATGACGCGCCCTTTCTATGCTAGAACCGGAATGTATCAAACATGAGCAGGAATTCCATCCCGCAAGTTCCAGAGGAGACAAAAAAAAAAAAAAAAAAAAAAAAAAAAAAAAAAAAAAAGACAAATTCATCGTAGGTGTTACCAAAAACAAGTGTTGTCCTGGTTTTCGACGTAAATATTTTCTGCCCGGATTACATGCTTAATGTTCCGTTTCAAGAAAAACCTCAGCACTGTTCTCAGCACTGATTTCTTGTTGACCTTCTATCAAGTAAACCTTTAAATTTCCTCCAAAGTAATTGTATTATATTTTGTTTGGCCTTCCAAGATTTCTCTAACGTTTCGATTTGTAGGCGAATGTCTTCTTAGAGAACTTTTACTTCCGCTGCTAAACTTTTTCACATATGTAATATGGCTTAATAAAAATAGCGGCAACGAAATGAAAAGGCTTAGCCATCTTCCTTAACAGGCCCAACATTGTAAATTGTTGAATGCTGACTTTCTATGTTTAGTTTGGGAATTCAATATCACTCTAGCATGGTGGCATTAATGCGCTAAATGCAGCAGCTTCATTTGATGAATTTACATTTCTGAAACACAAAATTTAGATAAAGGGGATGCTCATATAAATTTGGTAGTAGCGAACATCATTAAGTTTCTGTACAATTAAAACAACCCAAATGAAAGGCATTAGAACAGCGATAATACATCACACTCAGTGTTATTATGAAGACTCTTGCCTGCAAGCCTTCAGTTATTTCACATTCCGCTTACAGTTAGTGTTCCCATTTCGCGTTTGACAAGAGCTACTACTATAGAAATTTGACGTATGCCGCTTTGACTACGAGCATATTTTGCACAGAACATTGAAATATAGAGCAGTCAAAAATCAATCATCTGTGTAACTCAATGGACATCGCGATTCCTAAGGGAAAGAACCTCAATTTCAAACCCTTCGAGTGTAGGCTCTTCAGAAAAAGTCGCATCCACTCTACTACACTTGGTTTGTTTCACACGCTTAGCTATTCAAGAGCATTTGATTACATTCTCTCCACAATGTTAAAAGTCTCATTGCTAATATTATCCGAAATATAGAACAGAAGAGGATCATTTTGCCACCAAGGAAAATCTTGAAATAGGTTTAACCATCATCTATTCGAATCTATTCTATATGCGCGCGATAAGAAGAGCGATCGGGCTACAAGTCCTCACTCGGCAAGTTTCGTTTAACTCCGTAAACATAAGCCCGCCTCGGTAGCGTAGATGGTAGCATGTCTGCCTCACGTTTAAGAGGTCCCGAGTTCAAATCTCGGTCAGGGTGAGTTATCTGGATAAGGTTTTTCCGGGATTTTCCCTTATCCTTCAAGACGAATGTCGGCTGACTCTAAGCTCCATGGACCCTGGAATCATTTGAGCATCATTTCATCCAATTCATTCATCGTCCGATATGACTTAACGTTGGAGGACGTAAATTACAAAAAACTCCGTAAACATACATGACAACTTTGAAATTTGAAATGCGCTTTACACTGTTATGTCTCGATAGGGGACACATTATTATTCGTCTACCTCCGTATAACTGTGATCTGAGTGCAATTGAGCTGGCGTAGGCAAAACTAAGGAATGTTTTCAGAGGATGCAGCGGTTCTTGTGATATCTTCGCTTATCTTACATGCTCTTTTGCTGAACTGTGTTTTTCAAGGTTGACCACACTGCAGAAACAAAAGAGTGTTAGCTCTCGTTTCTTCCCTTCTGCCCGCACTACACTGTACATCCAGCGCTCAACTTATCTTGTGCGTACTGTATACAAAGGAAGAGGATCATTTTGCCACCAAGGAAAGTCTTGAAATGGGTTTAACCATCATCTATTCGAAAATCTCCTTCTTATGGAACAACATGTCTCATTAAAACATTTTTGGAAACAACACATACTAAACATTAAACTTCATTGTATTCATTCCAGATGTAAAGACAACAGGTGGCAGAGGAAACGACGAATCCAATGTCAAGTACTTTCCGTACTACTGGTAGTGGTTCTTCTTATTCTTCTTGGGCTCCACCTACGCTGTGAAGAAGATGAAGAGAATGCCACATCACAAAAACCTCCAACAGCATTCCACAATATATTTTCACCATATATTAACAAGAACGCGTGCATCTGCAGTTCAAATAAGGCATCTTGTGAAAGCATCAGCAGCAATGCTGGTAGCTATATCTCCCGGTTCCTGGCTGAACAGGCAAGTCGTTACAACTTATAAGTATGGTGTGTCGCTTATCACTGAGGTTCTATTCTATCATTCTGAAATTACGGAGAGTTTTTAAGTTTTGTCCTAACATTATTGTAATAAATAAATTTATCTCAGTACCAAAATAAAAAGGCCTCTTCTACCTTTAGTATACAGATAACTATAAATTGCTGCAAAAATCTACCTGATCGCTCTTTTCAGATATATAATAATCAATTAATTTAAAATATTCCGTTATTTTCGCTTTACGAGGTGTGTCTGTAAAATAAGTTATCCAATTTCATTTAATATAGAAAACATGTTTATTGTCAATGAATGTTACATTGATGGAAAGGCGGAACTTAAAGCTATTTTTCAACGTAATCACCATTGCGATTGATGCACTTTTGCGTGCGCTGTGGCAGTTTTTGTATACCCTTCTCATAGCACTCTCCCGCCAAGTTGCGCAGATGGCGCTCAACCTCGTTTTTCAAATCATCGTCGGTCTGAAAATGTGTCCCATCCAGGTGTGACTTCAATTTAGGAAACAAATGATAATCACTAGGTGCTAAGTTAGGACTGTAGGGGGGATGGGTGAGGATGTCTCATCCGAACTGAGCCAGGAGATCCACCTCGCACACACCTTGCGATTACGCAAATGTTCGGTCAAAATCCAGTCAATCGTAGTCTTACTGACTTCAGGGACAACTTCGCACAGTTCGCAAACTGTCACTCACCGATCTTTAAGCATTTCTTGCTCCACTTTTGCAATTGTTTCGGCTGAAACCGAAGGCCAACCAGAACGCTGTTCGTCATGGATGTCTGTACGTCCGTCTTTGAACTCTCTGACCCACTTTCGCACGTTTTTGACGTCCATACACTGTGGCCCATAGACTTCGCATAACTGAATTTGAATTTCAGTGGGGATAGTGCTCTTGGCACTCAAAAAAAAACGGATTACTGCACGCAACTCACACTTGGCGGCGGAAGTGATAGGAAGCTCCACCGCAAACGGCTGCCCAGCCAAGACTAATGGCTGCAACGGGTTCGTTGTGGTGGAGATTTGAAGGGTTGAAACCAAGCTACTCGCCAGTGTTGCCGGATCTGGCGTAATAGCGTTCCTCACGGCTCCAGCGCTCTGGAGACCTTATTTTACGGACACGCCTAGTATTTTGCATTTTCTGTGGTTCCATTAACTTCAAGCATATTAAAAAAACTTAACCTTTTTGGCCTATAGAATTACCTAGTTCACGAGTACTATGCAAACTTTCGGAGTCTTTAAATGGACTAAAGGCAATGGTATTAAATACACATGCGAGAGCATATTTCTCTGCTTCTAGTGATGTTTAGAAAGCAACATAATATATATTATATATAATATATATGAACTTATTATGCACTAAACTGATCAACTTTATTAAGAAATATATCAGAATGCATCATTCCAATAAAAGGTAGGTTAACTGAGATTGCATTAAAATGCCTTATAACTGAGGCATACCTTCTCTTATTTTCTTGAGCTTGCAATGAAGTATAATAAGTACTTTGATAAGCCTACTGGTATAGCTCGTATGAACGAGTGGATTACGCACATAAAAATATATCTAATGTGCCTTACAATTTACGAAAGGAATTTGAATGTTGTTTTATAACACGGTTGTTTATATTACTTTGCTTTAAACTTCAAATGTTTTTAAATATATATTGGCAAAAAATTAATGTATATATGTAGATGAGCATTTATGTTTCATACTAGGTTACTGTGCCTTTGGAGCGTACCACTTACAGCATTTAGCTGTACACGCTCCAATTTCACGTTATATACTATTAGGTGGTTTCATAAGTGAAGTCGGCTTTTTTATTTGGTGTTTTGAGAAATTTATTGTGGGTTTGTGTGTGTGTGTGTGTGTGTGTGTGTGTGTGTGTGTGTGTGTGTGTGTGTGTGTGTGTGTGTGTGTTTGGCAAAGTTGTCTACAGGTTGTCATAGCTAGCGTTGCGTACATTGCGAGCATCTCAGTCTTCAGTTGTTAATAAACAATCACAAAATGGAGATTAAAGCAGTACTCTCGGCTCCTAATAATCCATCATATGTTAAAAGTTAAATTAAAACATTTGTAAACTATATGTTATGTATAAACGAGATCTAATATGTTAACACATGTTAAAAATTTTATTTCCCTTGTAAAAACGTTGTATGAATGAATGTGTGTGTGTGTGTGTGTGTGTGTGTGTGTGTGTGTGTGTGTGTGTGTGTGTGTGTGTGTGTGTGTGTGTGTGTGTGTCTGTCTGTCTGTCTGTGTATATATGTATGTATGCATGTACGTATGTCAGACAAACTTGGAACGGACCCTCGGTCAGTGGAAGTGTTTTGTTCCGGTAACAAAAGGCGAGAAAGGCAATAAATTTTCAGGATCGCAAATGCTGAATTCAGGCAAAGTTCTGACAGGAGAAATCGGGTGAATCCTAAATAAACCAAGAAGGTTATTCCCTTTAAAAAGACGCCATATGCATTCTATTGACAAATCAATTTAAAATACTTACCGCAAAAATATAAAAAGTTATTTCGGCGGTTATGGTAGACCAATAAGGAAACAGCTGCATCACTCTCCCATGTTAGCAGTGGAAGGGGTGTTTGTAGACGCAGTTAAAATAAAGATAGAAAGCTGAAATTTAGTCAGTCCCTGTAGTATACGCGGAGGAGAGACCATGTCTGTTAGCGCGAAAAGACTGCGCGTCCCGGAGAACCAGAAGACTCGAGGTGACGACGTCGTGTGGATGACGTCAGCGATCAATCTAAGCATTATCGCGAACCATCGTCACCCAAGGGAGCGCAACAACGACGCAAACACCCCTTGCAAACAATGGCGACCAACTGCAGGGCTACGAGGAGCTTGATCATTGGGACAAGGAGAACCAGATCACCGAGACTTGGAGGACGACTACGCTCCTTGCAGATTGGCGATCAACAGCAAGACATCACCATCAATTAAGTGTAGTGTATAACATTTAAAAGAGAGAGAAGGACAGGAAACTCTTATTTCCCGTTGAAAAGTTCAAAAAAAAAAAAAAATTGAAAATAAGTGCAGTACATCGAAGGTTCCACTTCAACGAAGTAAGCAGAATAACGAAAAAAGAATTTCAAATTAAAATTAAAAAAGTAATAGAAATTCAGTTGGAGCATGTTTTAGAAAATAAGACAAATAGACTAATTAGGTGTCATTGAGGAGTTGTAGAAGACTGAGAAAGTGTAGGTTAATTAGGAACAGGCAGACTTTAACTGACGCAATGGAGAACATAAACTTAACAGCTGACCAAGAGACCAGTAACCTCGAGATTATTAACATGGCTGACACACCAGTTCAGGTAGACACCGTCCGTTCCTCTGTTACAGTAACAACGCTTCCTTCTCCTACGGTGACGAACCCTCCCGTATTCTCCTTAGTTGACTTATCTGCTATTTTGGCAGCAACTGAAGCAAAATTTGTTGCACAGAACAGTAAATTTCAGGACTAAAACGATAAGTTAGATTCACAAAAAGCTGAATTGAGCGACCTGAAAACTGACATTAGTAACCAGTTCGAGTCACAAAAGGCAGATATTAATGGTAAATTTCAAGCACAAGAAAGAAAAATAGAGGAAAAGTTAGACATAAAAATTGATATGTTAAAATCAGATATGACGGAGGAAATGGTAGAATTACAGAATATATTTAAAGGAGAGCTAGAGAAAAAGATTTCTTATTTGGCCTGCGAAGTAGATGAAAACATGAGGAAAATTAAGGACAGTATCCTCAGACTTGAGAACAACAGCAGTGGCATGTATGACGGAATTAAAGAAAATCAGGGGAAAATAACGAAACTTTATGAAATGTGTGACAGTAGAGAGAGAGAAAAAGAGAGAAATACAGTTGAAATTCCAGGAAGAGCAACACCGAGTTGACGCTCAGATTAGGAAAATTGAGGTTAGAAATACACATGAATTGAAAGAAATTCAAATATTAATAACGAATGAAGTGTAGCAAGGTCGAAAGAGAAAACCCAGCTCGATAGTGCTCTCACTGAAATTGTTAAAAGAGGAGATGTATATGAAAGCTTTATTAATGAGCTCAGGGATGGCTTAAAAAGGTTAGAACTAGATTCTAATGTTCGTTCAACTAGATTAAGTGGTAATGTGTTAGATATGCATGTGTCAAAGCCCTCTCCAGGACCAAATGATAATATTGTAAATCATGTAAATGTCTCAAATAGCGATGCCGCCTCCAACGCTAGTAATAATGTATCATCTATGTATACACCCTTTCATTTGCAAATATTAAACGAGGTCAGTTCGCCAAATTTTGACGCGGAGAAAACGAATCCAAAGAGATACTTGCTTGACTTGGACAACTATTTCAAAGTAAAAGGAATTCCGGAGGAATTGAAAATGTTCGTTGTGAGGTCTACTTTAAAGGGAATAGCTTGCTGTTTGCTTTGCCAGACAGTAACAATTTCGCACAGTTTTCAAAGTGTTTATTTCAAAAATTTGGGATAGCCAATCACAGAGTGTTATTCGCACGAACTTAGCAACTCAGAAATATGATCCACGATCACAAGTGTCGATGTCAGATTATCTCCTGACACAAGAGCAAAATAGTTGATTGACAGATCTACCCGTATAAGAGGATGACTTTGTCCAATTGATCTCAAATCAATTCCCGGAGCGGATTCGTCATTACCTAACTACAGCTAAACCCAGAAACTTACATGAACTGCTCGATCTCATTACATCGTTCGAGTCGCAAGGACCTCCAGCTAACAGACATGGTTCAAATTTGCCCAGAAACGAGACGAGGAGTAAATAAAATGACAGGGCCACATACCACCCGCATAATCGGTCGAACGGCTCTCATCAGCGTTACTCTGCAGAGAACCGCAGGGAAATTGTACCTCGACAAGAATTATATAGGGAGCCGAGGATAAATCAGCTCAGATTCGATCAGCAGCAGAATAGGCAACACTTACGGTGGAATAGGCCATATTATAGGAGATCGAACAATGGAAGAAGTCATGCGGAAAACGTCAGATCTGAGAGATATGATCGAAGTTATGGACCGCCTAATACCCATGCAAGTATGCAAGAGCAGAGACGATATTGTCCTACATTGCAAAGTCAAAATTCGCAGTCACAGCTGCAGACGTATAGCATCAATGACCATAACGCAGCGGAAAAAGTGCAGAATAATGTGCGCACGTTGGCGCAAAACTGGAGAAATACGACAGAAAACGTATGCCGCCAATATGCGTCTTTCTATGATTTTCCCAACGCAAAAAAGTGGTACTAAAATTGTCATCTATTTAAACTATTGCGTCGATCCTCGTCAGAGGGAAAGGTTCAAACTTAAACGTATTAAACAGGAAGACAGGTAGATAACGAGGTACCGATGAAGAAAATTAGGAATGTATATGGCAAGACCTAACACTAGGTGAAGGAGTGCCTCTTTCAGAAATTCCTAACTAAATATTTGTGAATCTGTTCCAAGTACTATTTCTTTTACACCATCGTGGCATGCAGGCTGATATAAATATATCCCTTAATCCCTTCCTTAACCAGGAGTTTAGTCCCTCGGATGTTAAATTCCCAACAGTTCGGAATCTATGAGCACAGGCCCTAGGCCAGGAACAAGAAGCACATTTATACAAAATTATACCATGGTAGAAGAGTACTACTCACCACCTGCCGCCACAGAGCCCTTACGCCGAACCTTGGTTTTCACCTGAAAGATTTTACCATTAACCGCGACACACTCGATATTACAATTTTCTGATTTAGGAGCACCCTTACTCAAAACATTCCAAAAATAATCCTCATGCACCAAGGAACATGAACTGCCAGAATCCAGCAACGCCAATAAAGCTTCTCTTCCCAGAACAATTTGAACTATAGGTTTCTTAGTCATCGGTAACCCAAACAACCGATGGAGCGCGCCACAACTAGCTGCGGCCGTGGGTAACTTCTGGCGTCAAATTGGCCCAGCCTGGTACTGACCTCCAATAGCCAGGTCCATTGCTGTTATTTCCCCTCGGAAGCCGACACTGTCGAACTCGATGTGACATAGAACCACATGAAAGCATGGCCCCTGAGTAGAACCGTCGCCCTGACGTGACTCTACATTGTGCCTATTATTCGTGGCCCTAGGGATGGTAGGTGGAGGTCGCGTAACATCCACAAAACGCACTCCATTTTCAGCTCTATATTCTGCCAACTGTGGTATATATATTTGTAACTATTTTCACGTGTTCAAAACCACCCAAACAAAGTATTGTGAAAGCGAAATTGACCTGTGTTTGTGTATGGAACAGCTGAAAAGAGAAAAACTTGTTTCCCAATACTGCAATAAGAAAGATTCCAGGTAGTCAGTGACCTAATTGAACAATACTACTTAAGTAGGGAAATTCTCACTAATAGTGTAAACGTATCAGCATTTATGTCATATTATGTATGTGTTCCATTGTGTAAAAGTGTACAAAATGTAATGTAACTCAATGGTTATTGGAGGCGAGGCAAAACGAAAAGAAACTGAGAGAAAAGAGAGAATTTCGATATATAATCCAAAACCTGGGTAATATTTCAAATTATAAATCGAAAGGGCATTTTGAAACAGTACTCTTCGCTCCTAATAATCCATCATATGTTAGAAGTTAAATTAAAACATTTCTCAAATATATTTTATGTATAAACGAGATCTTATATGTTTCCACGTGTTAAAAAGTTTTATTTCCCTTGTAAAAACTTCATGCTCGCTCGTCTGTCTGTCCATATGTATGTAGGCAGGCATACATGCGTAGGCAGGCGGGCAGGCAGGCCAGCGGTAGGGCGGGCGGTCAGGTAGGTAGGTAGGTAGGTAGGTAGGTAGGTAGGTAGGTAGGTAGGTAGGTAGGTAGGTAGGTAGGTAGGCAGGCAGGCAGGCAGGTCGGTCGGTCGATCGGTCAATAGGTATGTATGTCAGACAAACTTGAAACGGACCCTCGGTCAGTGGAAGTGTTTTGCTCCGGTAACAAAAGACGAGAAGAGCAATAAATCTTCAGGATCACAAGTGCTGAATTCAGGCAAAGTGCTCACAGGAAAAATCAGGTGAATCCTAAAAAAAATTAAGGTTATTATTTTTAAAAAAACGCCATATGCATTCTCTCAAAAAATCAATTTACAAATACTTTCCGCAAAAATATAAAAAGTGATTTCGGCGGTTATGGTCCACCAAAAAGGGAACAGCTGCGTCACCCTCCCATGTAAGCAGTGGAAGGGGTGTTTGTAGACGCAGTTAAAATAAAGATAGAAAGCTGAACTTTAGTCAGTAGCTGCCGTATACGTGAAGGAGAGACCACGTCGGTTAGCGCGAAGTCGCTGTTGCATACGTGGAGAAAACACGTCCGTTAGCGCGAAAAGATTACGCGGAATTATCAACAGTCGCTGCTGCAACCGCGGAAGTAAAACCACGTGTCAGGCCGAAAACCTTGGGCGCGTGTATTTCGCGGGTGTTACAAGTTACACTAAAGTCGCACAGAGATCGTGGATAAAAATACGTTTATTTTTATAGTGCGGGTGAGAATTGTTGAGCTTTGTAGACGCTGACCAAAGCATACTCAACAAAGGAGAACACTTCTGGCTACGCGAGGTCCTTATAAAGTTTGTCGTGTGAAAATTTGCGACTAAGAAAAATATAAAAATAAATTAGACAAGAAAACTGTGTTTCCTTCTACGCCCAAGTGATCCACCCACACACCCTGAACTTCAAGAGATAATTGCTTGTAAGCCTATCCTGAAACCATAAGATAGGAGAACGTCCAGAACAGCCGCAGGCATCATCGTTCTCACCATCGCAGAGGATGACGGAGGCTATTACCAGCGTCAGCAGGTAAGAGCGTCCCGAAGAACCAGAAGGCCACGAGGTGATGTCTTCAACACCATCGTGTGGATGACGTCAGCGATCAAACTTAGCATTATCGCGAACCATGGTCACCCAAGGGAGCGCATAGGGTATATTGGGGATTCACGCCAAGTTTGGCGAGAAAATCCGTCAAAAAGTACCCGTAAGCTTTCAGAAGAACTTGGTGCATCAAAAGATATCATACATCGCCACATAAAGACACTTGGAAAAATCATACAGAAGCTTTAGATCTGTACCTCATAAATTGATACCTCAACAACCTGAACGTAGAGTGGATATCTGTCGTCAGCTTATGCGTAATTCCATGGATGATGGTTTTGTCAGGAGAATTGTCACTTGTGGAACAATGACTTGATCCCCGCCAACCTGCCAAAGTCATCGTTAAAAAAGTCAGTTCGGTCCCAAAGTAAATTGGAATGTTAAAGGTGTGATTCACTGGCAGTGTGTTCCAAATGGGTGGGCGATTGTTGCGGATTTTTGTTCTCAACAACTGAAACGAGATCATGAAATTTTGAGACGGAGATACCCAGCATTAGTTAACCGAAATAGAGTTATGTGGCAACAGAACAACGCAACACGCCATACTGCACGAACCATGGGATAAAATTCAGGAATTGGGAGGAATAGAACTGCTTTCACACCCAGCATAGAGCACTGATTTCGCACCATCAGATTGTCATCTTTTTCGATCCATGGCCTATTTTCTACGTGGAAGAAACTTTGACAGCACTGAAGCAGTGCAAGTGGGTGTCACCATATTCTTCGCATCAAAAGCCCGAGACTGATACCATCGTGGGATAATAAGCCTCGCTGAACGATGGCTCAAAGACCATAGAATCTAACGGTCTGTACTTTGAAAATTAGTTAATCGGTTGTCAGAACACACTTCAAGTAACTGTTTTTCCTAAAAAAAATTACATTACTTATGGGACAATAACTATACAACATTCCATTTTTTTTTTTTTTTTTGCTTTTTTTAAGTTTTGTTTATCAATGTTGATACAGTGTGAGATCTGTGAGCAGAGAAATCATAGATATCTTCTGTCATTTAAGCAGCTTTTTTTTTAAATATTATAAGTATATTTATCAACCAGCAATTCCTTATCTTTAATTCAACATGTTATATTAAAATCGTTCAAATGTTGGTCATGTAGGCCTATTTTAAATTATCTTTTAGGCTTGAAAAATATTTTGTGAATATATATTGCACTGTGTATATACCCCTAATATACCCATGTTTTATGTGCAAATATAACACAATATTAATAATATGAATACAGCTCAATTAGTCTAAGACTATCAATTATAAATGTATATTTTGCAGAAGCAAATATAATTATATTACAATTATAATTAGAGATAAGCACAGTGTGAAAGTTCATGTTCTACACCATGCTTACTGTCATTGTGCCCAATTACTTCGGTGTGTAGAACCCAATACAAGTGATGAAAATCTCATATTCGATCACATTTTGGCAAAATCATATTTTGTAAGATTTGCCATGTTTATGTCCTTAAAATAATGTCCCTTAGAAACGGAATATCGGCTTTTCCGATATTCTGCTCCGGCAGTTTTCTGTAAAATGTTAGAAAATTCAAGCCACTCTTTCCAGGTAATGCGTCTGTAAAACCCTGCACCACCCTTTTCAACATATCATGTGCAGTTATTAGAATGTATCGCCTTTAATGACGTCACATACGTTTAAACTGACTATTCTTGAAGAGTTTTTATTTTTCACATACCGATCATTCCTTTAATGGCTGTTGTAGTTAACTGGTATTATGTAAGGAATAAGTAACCAATTAATTTTATTTTATTTGAGCTTCTATAAGTTTCACAACGATTAAGATCTATATACTCCAAGTAGTTTGTGTATTTTATTTTATTAATTTGTTATTTATTTATATTTTATTATAAGATATGGAAATAATTAACTTATGTTGGTCTAAACCCTTAAAAATGTTTAGGCTTTAAAACATATTTCATTAATATTTTGGGATATTTTTCTATATTCTCGTATTTAATCGATAGTTTTATATTGTCATTTTCTCCCCATATCTTGCCTGCTGTCTGTTAATAGTTTTATGTAGGTTAAATGACTTTCTCATAGTGCTTCTTTAATTGTTAGAACGCTTTTAACACCCCTATTTACAAAAGTATTTTCTGTTTTCAGTGCTTCGAAGCCACGGACCTGTACATTGGCAATTCTGCTTTTCTCAATGGAACGTTACAAGCTGGATGGCTTCAGGGGCTAAATCATTCTTTACTTAAATTGGAAATAAATAACTGCAATTTGGATCGGATACAAGAAGGCAGTTTCGACAGTGCCATATTTGAGCATTTGCAAATTCTAGTGTTTCAGAACTTTCCAGTAAAAGAATTAAAAAACGGCACTTTTAGGGGTCTTGCAGAAATAGTTGCATTGCAGATTAACGATCACTTAAATATTGAATACGTTGAACCTGGAATAATGGAACCTATGACACAAGTACAAACTTTAACAATAGCAAACAGTATTAAAGAAAGTGTGCTGGCTAATTTTACAAAGTCTGCTTCAAGTACCATTCATACAGTTAGCATACGAGCCAACACCATTCCGTACATAGGACCTAATGTATTATCTGGATTAAAGGGAGTACAGCGTCTTTATGCGGGGATTTCAGGAGTACGCGATATACATCCCGAAGCTTTGAAACCACTCTCACAATTGGAAGTACTAGACTTAAGTGTTAACCTATTAACCCATCTATCTTTAGGTTTATTTGATAATTTAAAAGGTTTAGTCAATTTGTTTTTGAACAATAATCAATTAAAAAACTTGCCTGAAGGCATATTTGATAACATAACTGGAAAACTATCCTTGCAATTAGATAATAATCCTTGGAATTGTACTTGCGAGTTAGCCTGGTTGCAGAGACTAGTTTATGACAAGCAAATCAATTTTCTTGATGATCCAAAATGTGGATATCCCGAAGAAGAGGTCAATAAGTTACTTCTGGACGTAGATTTCAGTTACTGTTTTGAATCTACAGGAGTTTCGGAGGGTACCACAGCTAACCCATCTTCCACAACTTTAACGTATACCACAGATGAAACACAGTTTTCCACAGAGTGGTCCACAGATACTACAGAATATAGCACTGCTTCACATAAACCCATAACAACTACTACTATAATGAATGAGATGACCTCCAGTACTTCGACACGATTTTCAACCGAACTCAGCTCTACTCTGGAAATTTCAACGAGCATTATCACTACATCCACGACCTTCACAAGTAGCTTTTTCTCAACCACTTCGGAGCCCACAACTACGCCATATTTTAGCAATATTAGCTGCAGTTGCGATGAAGAACCTTGTGATGAGGCCTCGATGACTATTTCAATTGGAGAAGCATGTGCTAACTGCATCCAGCCACACCGACGCCGTCTATTATCTATGAGTTTCCAGCTAACAAACGTATTCATGGTCGCTCAGAAAGACACAAAGCTTGAAGTAGGAGTAATATCAGTTGACGGCACCAGTCTGTTGCTGATAGAGAGAACTAATGAAAATATTACCTGCCATTACAGAGTTCTCAAAGAGGTAAGAATGAGCAACTGTGGTTACCGATATTGTGTTGGATTTGATATAAAACCAGATACCACTTACACAATATGCCTTGTTCCCAAGAATATGAACGTTTCGCCTTTGGACTGTCAGGCATATACTACTTTGCCATTAAAACAAGATCAAGCATGGTTACTAAGGCGTGAAATGCCCTTAGCGTTGACCATTTGTGCAGTAATACTAATCTTAGTAGGAGTTCTTGGGGCTATAATTAGTTATTTCCTTGTACAGCGACACCCTAGTCTGATCAAAGGCAACAAAAGGGTGGTGATTGTTGGCCACCATGCAGCAGATATAATGGTCATGCCAAAGGAATATACTCTGCACAGAGAGGGTCAGCTCACCCGACGACAATCTGATATCAGTTGTGAGACAGTAGGGACTAACAGTACGAGCTATGTAGATCCAAATGAACCATCTCCTGTACAGCTGATAGCTTGGAAGTTCAATCGCATGTGGGATAGATTAAAGCTCAGTGAGAATCTAAACGTTCATTCTTCATCACAGCCGCCACCGTTGCCACCACACCCCAAGGAAAAGCAAATATCTTCCGTTTCGTGGGATTTAACTACATCACAGGAAACCTCTAGCTATACTACAGTTTTGCCACATTAATTACAACAGTTTGGACCAAACGTGTTTGCCAGATCATTGTGCCCTTTTTCAATAGGAAACACAACACTGTAAACACAAACACAGTGTACTAAAAAGGGTGGTGTTTTTGAGAGAAAGAATAAATCAAACAAAAAGTACACAAAATCCAAAAGTACGTGCTTGCCGAAATAAATTTGTCCTTAGTTGTAAAAATTAATTTAATCATGAGATTTCCATCTTGCGCATTACACTTTTGAAAAATGAACTAATCTTGTTACCCATTTCCTAGTAGTACTAATTTCAAGTAACAAAAATGCAGTAAGTTAACATTTGCAACGTAAAATGTTGTCCTATTGTAATCATGGACTTTTTAAAATACTTCCTCTGTTTTTGGTTTGGTTTAGTAAAAATATTTTCATTTTAGGACTCCTATTCGTCCGCTTTATCATCATCATTATTATCATTGCAGTTAATCAAATTATATATTTTATTAACATTTAAAGAACTTTTATTTCTTAGGTATATGAATATTTAATTTGAATTATAAAATCTCTTCAGTTTACACCTCCCAATTTTAGATGGTAGCATGTCTGCCTCACTTTCAAGAGGTCCCGAGTTCGAATCTCGGTCAGAGTGAGTTAGCTGGATAAGTTTTTTTGCAGGATTTTCCTTTATCCTGAAAGACTAGTGCCTGGTAACTCTAAGCTCTATGGACCCTGGGCTCATTTTGGGCATCATTTCATCCATTTCATTCATTGCCCGATAAACATGACTTAACGTTGGAGAAGGTAATTTAAAAAAAAATAGAGAATTATCTCCTACTTTGAATGAGTAATATTACCAATTTTTAACATGTTTAATTAGTCATGAAAGCAAATTCAGGATGTCCTAACTTGAACAAGTATCAATATATTCCAGTATTTATTAAACAACTTTCTCATTTAACTTTTTCCATATTCGTTTGAAGCAGGTACGCTGAAGGTTTCAAAAGTTTGCAAGGTATCATTACTATTGGGTTCAATCTGTAATAAAGTAATTCCAATAATTATTAATTATTAAACACATAAAACTTCTTATTCCAGAAGGGCACAATTATTCATATTATGCAAATTCAATGTTTGTGTTAGGTAATTAAGTTTTAGGCAACCCTCATTTGAAATTCAAGGTATTTAGTACCAAAAGTTGAAGCAGCATTTCAGAATGTTACCCCACGCTTACGTTGTCGTCTTTCGCGTTTCTCGTCGATTACACTTTGTGTTGGTCCAAAAAGATTTCCTGTGTTCACAATATATTCGAATTCTCAGGTTTACATTTTTAAAATGTTATCATTCACGCCATTAGCATCATGCCAAACAGAAACGCTTAAACAGCACGGACAGGCGCGTAGTGACACAAACCCTTTTGCTAATTTCCCACAGGTAGAGGTGACGTTTCCGCTTATCGCGACCACTGGAAAGCGCTTTTCCAAATACAGTTTGATTAGATTCACAGTACCCTAGTTATTCGTTGGCTGCACTACACTTATCATTAATTTTGGACATAGTTCATTAAAAGTGTTAACATAGTTGCCTATGTCCAAAACACACGCAGAGAAACAGCCCGAAACACATGTAAACACACAGCAAAAGAGGGTATGAAACAACAAAGAAATCGCGATAACTGGTTGCTCTAGTCGGATAACAATTTATCTAAAAATTAGGAAAAACGTGAAGAATAATTATTGTAATGACTCATCAACAATCTAGTAACAAAATCAATAATCATGAAGCGAAACATAGCGCGATATACCGCATTTGGCTAATAGTCTCATGGCAATGCACTATGCGGTGTCATTCGGGAAAGGCGACAATTTGATAATCGCATGGCAGAAATGAATGGACAGGATGGATGTCATAACGGTAGATACGACGATAGAACGAAACAATTAGAGCTAAATCATTTCCATGACAACGGTGGACGCAAGGAATCATTACAGGCGAATAATGCCATGTATTAGGAATATGAAGTGTATCGCGGAAGAAAAGGCAGACGAATCCAGGATCACAGCGAAGAAGAGGAAGGCGGGACTGAAGTGTTTCCTAGAAGTGCTGAGGCATGCGCAACAGTATAAGTTCTGCATAGACGTCAACTGTTGCATGGGGAAAGGGTGAAAATAATTTGGCAATCTGTATAAACTTCAAAGCCAAATGTATAAGAAATAAAAGGTCCAAACAGAAATCTATTTTTGATTTTGGTATGAAGCACTGTTCTCATTCTGGTGTAAAAGTTCATTCATACGTATTTCTATACTATTTAATTATTACAATTTAAATTTTTCATGCAGAGAAGTATTTATTTGGATAATTACATACCGGTAATACTGCACAATACTTAACTGCCTCTCTCATATCCACTGAATAAGTTGAATTACACAGGCAGTGCAGTTTCAGTAATTAGTTTAATTTTGGATATTTTAGATAAAAACTAGGAATAATAACAAAATAATCTACAATATTAACAATGTACACTCCAGTCCTTTTTTTTTTTTTTTTTTTTTTTTTTTTTGCCTATGCAAGTAGTTTCCTTCCTTGAGTTTACACCACTATTTTTCTGTCCCCATGAAAAAAGAGGTAATTCTGTTTATCAGCACTCATTCAGCATTTGAGGTATAGTTAACAGAGGGCAATGAGAACAGAGCATGTTATTTCACGTATTTTATCTATGACTGCCCATGGCACCATATGGCATAAGAGCGAAAATTAAACCTACTATAGTAAATTGGCATATTATAGAAATCGGTAAGCATAGTATAGAAATATTGTCTCCACATTCATTCTACCTACTTTTCTCTAATCTTGCTCATACTTTGCTCTACCATCTGACTTCCTTATTCCTTTAGCTATGATCCTAGTTGCTGCATAGAGAGCAAACATTAAATTACACTCCTATACGTAACAATATGAATGTAGTAGATAAAAGGACTCCCAGAGAAACTATTTCCAGTGAAAACCCAATATTAAATTTAGGTAATTAAACTTCTCAACCTCTGTGCAAACAGCTAATGCAAAAGAATTTCAGCTGTACAATATTTCAGCAGAATTAATAACAAACATTAGTTTATATTTTACAGGTCAAGTTAAATAGATTGCAAGTTTTTAGTAACACTTCAGTGTAATAACTGGCACTTGAATTTGAATAAGAAATGTATGTTCATGTTATACGTTTTTTGCAGTTGCATTTAAACAAGCTGAGACTCGTGAAGGCTAACTCAAATTGGAGAAGCTGCACTGCATGTTGTACCAGAGCACATCAGCTGCTTAGCAGCAAGCAGATTAGCAAAACTCCTACATGAATATAGCATTTAATAGGTTTGATACATTTAGTGCTAGAATCATAAATTAAGCTCATGACCATCAACATACAAAAATTGTGAAAATAAACCACTTGTAACAGTGCAGTGTAACATGTAATGTGTTACCCTCTATGTTGAACTTGGTGAAGAGAAAGAAGGGTACTGGCACCTTAACTGGCTAGAACAATACTGGAAGATATGCTGCCATGGAAACACACCCTTTCAAAAAATATCAGAAGTCTCAAGTTGTTTAAATCAAACCATAGAGACACAAATTACTTGACTTACATATATATACAAATGCAAGTTCCTGAGGTAAAGATACATTTTACATTTTTAATGTTAGAAGCATGTTTTCTCATAAATGTTGTATAGTTATAAATTTTCTCTTTCCATAAATAGTTAATTAGTGGAATTTATTTACTTAAGTCTTTGCAAAATAAACTAGTAAAAATCTGCCAACGAAAGCCTAAAATAAATGAGAAATTATTTGAAAATTGCTATGTTTTTACATATACCTAAAACATAATATATATGATATGAAAATCAATTTCATTGCATAAGTCACTCTTAATTTAGAGATACAGCAGCTTCAAACAAGAAAATTTTAAAAATTTCTTTCATGTCAATATCCATTAATTACTCACAACTAATAGGGATCATGGGTGCCAAATAATGGGAATGAAAATTTAATAATATAATAAATATTACTACAGAAAGAGAAAATAAAGAATAATTCTTTCAATTGAAAGAATGATTAATATTAAATAAAAATAAATATATGTAAGAAACATGTATCAAGGAGAGAAACTCTTATCAGGAAACATCATGATGCAATGACGTTTTCCAAGAGCAAAAAGCCTTAGGTAAAGACAGAAGAAAAGAAGTCAAGAAAGAAAGAACATAGAGGAATGGAAACTTAGACGATGCAAGGGAAACTCTACTCGCCCTAAACAAGTTCAGCGAACAGAAAATTAAACCAAGCAAAATAATTGATAATCATAGAGAGTATAGGCTTTTAAATTTCCAAAATATAGAAACAGTTAAAAATAAGTTCAAATCTGCCACATCAAACAATAGAAGTAATCAAAGGAACTTGACTACAAGAAATTAGATAAATTGAAACTGGACATAAATAGAGGACGTGCCTACCATAGGAGCTCCATTTTGATTATGTTTACATACTAGTCAGCCATGATATGAATGCACTTGGCGAGAAGCGTTACTAAACCGTTATGTCACATGTGGGCGGAGTACCGCAAATACAGTCGGATAACATAAACATCAACAATACCGACATGCTTCCAATGTGACGCGCAGATGTAGTGCAGTTCAACATAGTATTTCTTGGAACATTTTCTTGTGCAGTTAAAATTCTAACAGTATAGTGGCAGTTGCAGTGCTCGCTCTGACGTGTGCTTGTGAAGAGTTTAATTACAGAGGCATCTACAAAGTTAAAAACAGGAAAAGTATCCCATTCTGATGAAAAGTTATATATACAGTTCTGTAGTCAAGAAATAAAGGAGAAAAGGTTACTCCTACTCCTTGAGAAAGCAACAGTTAGGGCAACAAAATTAGTGGGAAAGTTTAGGAGAGCCATCATGAACAGAAAATGCTTCAACAACTGGGGTTAAGGTTAGAACTTTGAGAAAAAATCGAAAATCAGGCACAATCATATCTCTTGATGAGTTTGATAAGTGCGTTGTGCATAGAAAATTTTTGGAGTACTATGAACAGAAAAAGGAAATTCCTACTTTGAGGAAACTCCTGAACTTCGCTAAAGAATAAATATTCAGGGTGGCAAAGAAACATTTAGAAAAATATTAAGAAAAATAGGATTTCAATGTAAGAAATGCAAAAACAAACAATCTGTGCTAATGGAGAAACCACAAATTGTTGCAAAACTTGCAGAGTACTTAAGGGCTATTAGTGAAAATGTAAAAGGCACACGTAAACCAGTAGTTAATACAAACGAGTCTTGGGTCCATACTCACTATACCGTCAAGAAGTGCTGGCAATATTACGAAGTACCAGGTATTTTGACTAATACTAGTGCTGGTCAAAGAGCAATTGTTGTACATGCTTGGGGGTCCATGGCATTTATTGATGGAGCAGAATTGATTTCCGATTCAAAATCCAAATCGGCGAATTACCATGATGCAATGAAAAGTCAAAATTATAAAAAGTGGGTAGAAGAGAAATTAATATAAAATATTCCACCTGAAAGCATTGTTGTGCCATACTGTACAGGAAAATAAAGCCCCTGAAACTTCACAAAAAGCACAGGTTATTCATTGGCTAACACAAAAGAAAATTAAACATGATCCGCAAATGACAAAAAAAGAGCTAGAGATAGTGAAAATTAATTTTAAAAAAGCCTGTTTATTGGCTTGATAGAATAATGGAACAAAGGGGCTTTACAGTCTTACATTTTCCTCCGTAACACTGTGACCTTAACCCTATAGAGTTATCTGGAATTTAATTAAACAAAAATGTATCATCGATCACTTTGAGTAATCTGAAGGCTATGAAAACAAGCTGCATAGCTCAAATTACACAAAATGATTGGATAGAAGTATGCAGACACGTGAAAGAAATTGAGCAAGATTTTAAGTGCCGAGATGGGTTAATGGAGGAAACAATTGAAGATATAATTATAAACGTGGTTCTAGAAAACAACGATGATAACGATGAAGATTGCAATCATAATGAATGTTATTTCAAGAATATGAATATTGAAACAAAAGAACGCAGTGCCACTGATACAGCTGATAAAGGGAACAATTACACGAATATAGCAGATGAAGGACCTGAAACAAACATTCCCAGACTTGCTGCTTCCTAGAACTAACGTGAAGACATCAGCAGGCATGGACTGTTTTAATGGTGTGACTGTTTCATTGCTAGTATCACCTTTCCCCTCGCTTCCCTCGCTCTGCGCGGTTCCCTAAGCTTCAAGTAGTAAACAGAAACAGTGCTGCCCTCCTTCAAGTGCATTTATATCTTGGCTGACTAGTAGCTATTTCTGTATTTTATCTTAGTGCCATGAAAATGTGCATGTCAGTAATCTAATGAGAGAGGAACTTATTGGAATTTTAGCATCAGTAGGGAACTTTGAAGGAGAATCCAGCAAATGAAGAATAATATAAAGATAGTCATTATGCAGTAAATTAACATCTCATACTGTGTTTTTCTAGTTTACAACTAACCACCACGTGCTTGTAACCACTCCGCTTCCCCTCATTGGAACTGCCATTCACAATTTTAACTTATTATGAAGATCACAGCGGTCAAATTAGTGCTGAATAATGTATCACTGAATTTTGTTGTAGCCGTTATTGCTGTTAGTTGAAAAGTTTGTCACCTGAGTGCTTTAGGAGTAATCTTCATTGGTTTAATTTTTTGTTTTGTTAATAGAAAATGCAATAGAATGAAAGCAAAACTTTAGTTAGGTGTTTCAAAATACGGAACAAAAGAGCTGCCCAGTATATCAATAAATGAAAATCAGGCAAGGAGGGACTGTAAGCATTTTTAAAGAGCCAGATAACTTCATTCAACAGATATTCAGATAATGAATGACCTATGAGCATAGGATAGGAAGTACAATATGTTGGGGTAGTTCAATTTGAACTAGTTGAATTTACGGATTTTGTAAATAAAGTTAGCATAACCATTGTCACCAAGGTTAAGGTACCACTGAGGTTTATGAAAATCCAAATGTAATGAAAAAGAAGCTTTATTAATAATATGTTTTAAATGACACTTCAAAAATCTACATAAATAGCTTGCTGTGCATAACTTACCTTTGCTCCATCGGTAAAGCAGGTCATCTTCCCATTGGTCCAAAGAGTCATTGTTGCTAAGTGTGATGACAGGCTGACCAAGAATATATCCAGAGTTCTTTCTATAGCCAGATACACGTTTTTCAGCAGAAGTAATGTTCATATCACTGTCACTATGATGTTTAAATCTCACCTCAAAATATTGTGTGAGGTATGCAGTAATGTTCTTATCTTCACTGCTAACATGTTCAAAAGGAAAAACACTTGTTTGAATTCTGGAAAAAGCTGATAGAGTTACTGGCACATCTGCCAACACATATGTGGCAGTTATATTTAATAATTCTGTACCTCTCCATGCAAGGTCATAAACCAGTGAAATCAATACATTTTGACATATTTCCTTATCTGCATTAAATGTTGCATAAGCAATATTCCCACTTGAAAGGTTGCACTTAGTGGATGGCATAAAATCTTTTCCTTCTTCCCAGGTTGATGACATACTCTTGTTCTGCCTCACAGCACTTGAAAAAGAAATATAATCCGTATTTTCTCCAATGCATAAATACCTAACATTAGTTTCAATAGGACTCGTTCCACCTATATTCTGTGCAATTTGATAAAATGTTGTAGAATCATTCTCTTTGTTGTTCATTAAGTCATAATGCTGTAAACTGAAAATGGAATCTTGTTTTTGGCAAGTTTCCCTTGTTAACTTGCGCAAACAATAGCTCTTACGGTTCAAAAGAAAGCGAACTGGACTGAAGTCTATGCAGAATCCACCACCAAATGCATTAGATGGCATTTGGAGGTACTTTGACCTATAAGATATGGGAAGGGGGTTAGTAATATCTGTTGTAAAAATGATTGGAGAATCATATTTATAAAACAAATTTCCAGTAGTGTGTTTCACTTCTGCTTCATGATCAAAAGAATGTAAGTTCTTTTCTTTCTGAAGTACACCTTTTAATGTTGAAATACTTTCTATCTTCTGCTGGTTGGGAAAAAACCTTCCCAAATATGGTGTCCTCGATAGAAAAATACATAAGACATGTAACCAATTTCTATCTGCAAAATCATTTTGTGCACAAATCCATGGTCTTAGGACTTCTTCCTGCTTTTTCTTGTATACACAACTCTGCAACCTCTGTTCCTCCGAGCAATCCTAAAAATAATAAATTATAAAGACTTGTTAGTAGACATAATTTATGGTGAATATAACTTAAATTTATGGGGAAAAAATAATCAATTCTGATATTCCTTTGCACAAACAAGTGACCATCAATGTTATTTCATACAAAAATCAAATAGCTTTCTAGCCTATCAGGTGCAATACAATGACTGGTATTTCCACAAACATAACAGATTTGTGAAATGATTAGCAGTGTAAAGAGCTTTAAATTTACTTATTATTTGTATATCAAATTAAACAAATAAGAAACATGGATATATCCCAAACCAACCAGAATCATCCTAGTAGAAAGCAAGTGCAGGTGCTGCTAGCAAGCAGAAAAATGGGTATTTCCCACCCCCTTCCCCTACAATGATCATCAGTATGTGCAATGTACTGTATGATGGGGCAGGTAAGTATTCTTTGAGTGGCAATTATTATATGTTAGAAGAAAAACATAATATCCATTACAGCTGATTTCTGTATAGTCATCTCCTGCTCCATTAGGTCTGTTTGGGGAGATACGTGTCTATTTGTGAGGAAGCTGATAAAAGCAAATGTTTTATTTATTGTAAGATAGCATGTACATTTAAAAATATAATTTACAGCAACATCATACCACACATGGTAATGAATATAGGCACTATGCTGGAGAAGAGTGTGCTACACTTACACAAAGACTGAAAGAAACATCACATTAAGATGATGATATAATAATCATATCAATAGTGAAAATGGTCTTGCTCACTGCTAGGGAGTTACGGCCTTCTAAATACAGTAAATGTACAAAAGAGAGTATGAGTGCAGCAGCCCAAGAGTTATAGCCATATGAAACTGAAGCATTCAAGTCCATCAGCTTACACAGCAAAGATGATCTTTTAAAGGATGTTCAGGAGTAACTGGTGGATATTTATACCACTGTTACATACTATTCTGTGGAAATGGACTAAAGCACCACAACCTAATTAGAAATTTTTGTTTTGGTGTTGTAGATCATAACCTTGAAATTAAGAAAGAACCATTTCATCTCATTGCAATAAAGAACACTATTACAGGTATGATAGTGATAGAAAGAGCTGGACTTTCCTGCAATAAGTTAATGTTTGTGCATACAGTGTACTAATGATGACTGACAATATGACTGGGTTAAAGGAATGTATTATTAACAATATGAGAAGCATTAATACCACCCATGATGTCAAATTTATTCACTGCATTTTACAGCACAACCTGTGCAAGAAGAGTGTTAAGTCTATTCCAGAACTTAGTAGCAAAAAATGGGTGTGTGATCTAACCTTCTTGTCAGATATCACAGAATACTGTATAGTATTGAATAAATGTTTGCAAGGTAAAGAGCAAATCACTGTGCAGATATATGACAGAGTTATGACATACTTTGTGACTTTCTTTTAATTTACGTCTTCCAACATTAAGCCATATGAGACGATGGATGAAATGGGTGAAATGATGCTCAAATGAACCCAGGGTCCATAGAGCTTAGAGTTACCTGACATTCATCTTTCAGGATAAGGGAAAACCCCAGAAGAAAACCTTACCCAGATAACTCATCCTGACCAGGATTGAAACTCAGGACCTCTTGAACTTAAGGCAGACATGCTACCACCTACACTACCAAAGCACACAAATTTTGTGAATAAATATCATTATGGGAATGTCAGTTCAATTCTTAAGATTGTATTTATTTCAAAAACCTGACATCTGTTTCCCAACAGCTAAATTACACAGACTTTGAAAAATATGGACGGGTGTTGAAAGACATTTGGGAAGAATTTAATTCATAATTTCAAGAGCTGGAATATATGGAATCTGATTTCAACATTTTTATAGCTCCATTCACTGGTTTGTTGATAGTGCTAACCTAGAACTGCAGCTGGAAGTTATTCACTTGTCATGTGATAGTGGCATGAGGGTTAAATGCAAAAGGAATAGTTTATGCAAGATTTATTTGCTTTTTCCATGAATTAGGTTTCCTCAGTTTCATTTCCACTTTTTGCACATACATTGTATGTTTGGATCAACCTATGTATGTGAGCAGATATTTTCATTAATGAAAATAAACAAACTCTGCCACAAAAATAATTTCTCTAACCATAATTTACAATGTTTTCTCAGATTATGTATTGAACAGAACATGATTCCTTACACTAAGAAGCTAATACAAAGGAAAAGACCCAAAAATCCTGCATTACACATGTAATATGAATAATTTCAAGTAATAGTTTCTGTAATCTACCAACATTTTCACTACTCTATTATTACAGCAGAATATTACTTGAACAGAGTTCAATAACAGTATCCTGCAGGAACAGTGATTCAAATACATGTGTTAAGGAAGAGCAGGCTACTGCCCCAAAGCCAACAGTGCCAACAGACCAAGAATCTTCAAGCATTGACAGCAACACATGGTGTGGTGGCTGAACCCTCAACATTTAAAGCTTGATTTATAAACGATCATAAAACCTCAAAAATTGGAGGCATAAGGAAGTTCTACAAGGAGAATGAAGGTGAATTGCCTATTGATGATCTAAAAGCAGGAGACTGCAGAACCTACACAGGAAGCTTATACCACAGTACAACCAAGGAGAAGGTTGAAAAAATGCCTGACCAATACAAAAATCACAAACCTAATAGGATGCAAACAAGAGGAACACCAAAAAACTTCTGAGTAAATCATCCTACTGCAGGAGTTACCAAAAATCAATGCACCAGAATAATGGCCAGAAGGGGTCTAATATACAAAACAGTGTATCTCGAATACTAGTAGTTTACCAGGAAAATATATGAGTCACTTGATAAATATAATGTCATGTCGGCACATTGGCCCTGGTAGCTCAATGGGTAAGAGTGACTGGATGGAAACCAGGAGATACATGGTTCAAATCCCGGCCATGGCATTGAATTTTTCAGATTCACTGTATCTTCCAAAACCTTAGCCTATACATGGCTAGTATGAAGGAACGATTCATTTCCATCAATTAACTTAAATAATAAGAGTTTAATGAAGAAGCCTGGAACTCAAGTACTTACAACAGTAAGGTGCCACAAATGGTGTATCTCGAATACAAGAGCCCCTAGTGGTTTAGCGGGAAAATATACGAGTCAATTGGAGAACTTAATGTCATGACAGCACATTGGCCAGCCCATGATAGCTCAATGAGTAAGAATGACTGGATGGAAACCAGGAGATCTGTGGTTCAAATCCTGGCCATGGCATTGAATTTTTCAGTTTGACTCTATTTATCAAACCCAGGTATTTATTTACTGGGAATAGTATATAGCATCAATCAGCACTGGTTGTTTTGTGTAGCTTACTTTCCAGTTCAGGAAGATTTTATCTTTGCCTGGTTATTTTTGTCCCTCATTGCGCTTATTTGTATTTTTCTGTATCATCTTACAGGAGAAGTTCTTCCAACTAAGATCCTTTCTTAACAAATGCCATTTAAAATAACTGCCATGTTTTTGCTTCAAAATTACATTGGTATTTACAATGTTAACTAATGTAAGCTAATTCAAGTTTGTAATGACACCACAAAAGAAGCAAATGAATTTGGAATCTATAGAAAAACCACCCATATATTAACAAGAATAACAATATACTCCATATTCACATCAATGTGAATTTTCAGGAGCCTTCTACATAGACTTAACGTCATACCATTCAAAAAATATGAATATTCATTGGAGTACTGAACACTGTAAAAATAATTACTTTCAGGCCTTATTGTAATCAAAATCAATACTAAAAAGTATAATTGATATTACTGTTTTAAAGAGAATGGATGAAACCGAACAACATTTCAAAAAATATTATCCAAATCTGTTTAATAAAGTGGCATTTATTTTTAAAGACATCACTAAGATCCCTTAAAATAGGTACTACCTTAGAAATTTACTTAGATATTCATTCTAAAATACTATATGTAATTCCAACAAGTTGGAATGTATACAATTAGCTGTGTTGGGAATATTATATAAAGAGAAATCTGAATATCACACAGAGAGAACACAGAAGATACACTTAATCAACATGTAACATATTTGCTGCATAACATCAGTTTTGGTAATGTTATCATAACATTAGTTCTAATACTAAACTATTAAAACAAGCAATATCTAAAGTAGAACTGAACCTTCATAAATTTAAATGTCTTTTCTACAGCTTAGAAATCCAAACCATGTCTTGCATATTCTATCACCAAAGGGCAGTCTAATATTCAGTTTTTCCATCCAAGAACTTGAAGAAAATTCAACTCTAATTGCCATCAGCAATTTACATGGATGTAACCTTCATGAAAATATTCCTACAACATAATACCCATGCTCAAATAACTGTTACATAACCAGTCATGTCCAAACGTCGAATCAGTCTTTGATATTTCCCACATGACTTATACTTGGAAGCATGGAGAGAGTAAGTCGACTATCCAGTGGTGTTAAGTCCCATCTGAACATTCCACAGTTCAAAAGACCAAAAGAATCTGGCATTGTGTAAATAAACTATAATCTTCAATAACACTAAACACTAGTAGGCAAACATTGAAAATAAATGTGAACAATGCATCAATAACAAGCAAATGGCAATTATTATTCTGCACTTAACTTACTCCCTTTATGTGTGCTACATCATTAAAAGCCACAACAGCTTACAAATCCAGACAATATCTGTTGTACATACTTTTTTGCTGTGCCAAGAGATGATAATTTCATATTCTAATTCTATTTTTACATGTAATATGATTCATTCAAGAAAAATTTACTCGCAGATGTGTGTTGAGATAAATATTGCTAATATACAAGCACTAAATTTCCTAAGACAAGATATTGATCTCTAGGAGTAAGTCAGTATACCTCAATTCCTAAATGCTCTTTGCATATACTGCTAACAACTGTGTCATTTTGCAATGTTATTAACTCCATATCAATTGCAATGGTGCTAGTTTTGGTGTCAATGCCAAGCAGTTGGAAAAACAAAGAAAATCATGTTCCATGCTTTTACAATTCTTTAAACCTGTGAACTGTAAATTCATTTTTCAACTTTTCTCTTAGTTCGACATAATTGTTAAAATTACTTCATCTGGTACTTTCAGTGGAATGTGAAATGATCCAATTCCACTTGCCTCAACTTCTCCTTAAATAATTCTCTGCAAAGCTCATTACTAAATCAAACATAATTAATCATAAATTAAAGCCAACTGAGCAGTACCTTTTAGGTTGGTGCTCTCATCCACAGCAAAACAAAAATATGAACAATCCTTTCACTTTTTTTAAACCTGCTACTCTAGATTGGCTGACATATCAATAATTCTGCCTGCTATAGTTTGTTTTGATTGTTCAATTCTTTCAAAACTGCTGTGACCTCCATGGCCTGTTGCATAACATAATACAGTAGAAGCCTGAAATAGCACGGTCCAAAATACTGTAGATTCGGATTTAATGTAGGGAAAGCTATGTCCCCTGAAAAATAAAACAGTATTTTTTAAATTTATTTGTATTCATTTTTTTTTATTTTTGAAAGTTTAGTTTATAAATGTCTTCAAAGAGCGCTTCTGCAGTATAATTTTTCGCCCTCATCACTCCCCTAGCATTGACCTTGACCACTTCATTGCTGCAACAGGACATAGAAACAATAGGTTTCCTGTAATAGCTAAAACATCTGTGTCTGTGGGAATTCTAAGACCTTCAAAATTTAAAATATTATTTCAGTCTGAATCATGCCTTTTGAGTGTAAAGTCACATATTGAGAATACCAATAGTGTAAAGTGTGATTGCTTTCAGGACATACACCTCCAGCATTACTGGTCAGTAATTGTATTTAAAAGTGCTGTACTTTATATTACATTCCTTTTTATGTACCTACCTACTGTAATTTATTGTGAGAATGTTTCCTTACATCTCTGCAGCATTGACTTTTGTCACATCTAAGCTCACATTTCGATATACCGTGGATTCATTATAACGTGGGGGTAAAGCATGCCCCCCAACGACCGCGTTATTTCAGGCTTCTACTGTATTGTATTCTTTTTGCACAAAGTGAGCATAATATTTTCCCCATCTACAAAACAAAAAATTTGTCTAACCATTCTCCTTGAAATTAGGTTTGTAAGGCATGTAGGGTTTAGATTACAACATCACTCCAATATACACCAAGGATGTTCATGGCAAGTGAAGGGGCTGTATCAGCAGGTATACAATGTTTACATGATGTGCTGTGACAATGAGCGAGTTTGGCTCTTGAACCACCAGCATTGGACATGGCTAACATAAAGCATCTTACTAAGTTTACCCCTTAAATGACTAACAGCCCAATTTATCTACAATTTCTTTTCTAACATACAGCTTCTTGATTCAGTCAATGATACAAAAGAAGATCTAGAATTGTTTATGTTTGCATTTAAGAATTGCAAGAGAACTTGGTAATGATTGGTATTGCTTCTGTTCAACTGTCTTATATGTTGAATGTGCCCTAAATTTTCAGACACATTAGCAAACATTAACAAATAAAAGCCTTCATGGTAAGTTCACAATTTTGATTAAAATGTCATATATTTAGGATACTTTCATGACTAATGAAATGTATATCCAGAATTTTCACAAGCTGTCTTCATTGTGGACACTTTTGTGTAATTGGTAAACCATAAGAAATAGAACAATTACTACACAAAACACATAGTTCTTGCTAACGCACACAAGTTATATCAAATTTTGTTGTGGAGTTTATGTTTTCATATTCCTTGTTATTGCTTTGAGTTTTGAAATACCTATTCCTTTCTCACACAGGAAGTCTAGGCCACGCCGTGGCTCAGTGGTTAGACCGCTTGGCTCTCACCAGGCGGCCCGGGTTCGATCCCAGGCGACCGCAAAGTGAGATTTGTGGTGGACAACACGGCGTTGGGGCAGGTTTTCTCCGGGACCTCCGGTTTCCCCCGCCATCTCATTCCACCGGTGCTCCATCTTCATCTCATGTATCATCAGTGTCACCGCCTGCGGTGCCGTATGTAGTAAAAGCGGGCGTTAAACACTACACACACACACACACACACAGGAAGTCTAATTCATATTTTTATGTTCTGATGACATAAAGAGAATGGAATGTCAGTCATCGCATAGCACACAGCTATTTAAAGATTTGACTATCGCTTAAGCCTGATGTATTCAACTGTTTCCATTTAAAAGGAAATGTGTAGTAAAACATCTCAACATTTATCTTGATTAACCTGAAATACATAGAATAATAAGTGTTTTTAAGAATAATTGGTACAGGACTGATATAGGAAGTAATGTAAGTGCACACATCAGATTGTTTTTAAACATCTATGTAACATTTAATGAAAGTTAACCATTCTCTGATAGTTCCAGGCATGTAGTTGGAGATAATAATTTGAGAATGTCATATATCAATATATGGCTTTAGTATATTCAAAACAGTAGTAGATGCAGGGGAATTGGCCATTGGATATGCTGATGACACCACAATCATAGTGAATGGAAAAACGGAAAGTGAAGTACAAAATAAATCCAATCTTATACTTGAAAAAATTAGTAGTGAGTTAGGAAAACTAGGCATGGTAATAAATACAAGCAAAACAGAATGGATGCAAATCACCTTAAACAAAGAAACACAATCACATATGCAACTAACATTAGATAATAAAAAAATACTCGAAGTAACAAAAACTAACTTCCTTGGACTAATAATAGATAACAAACTAAATTGGAAACAACACATTGAAAAAGTAGTAAAGAAAATAAATATGGGACTATATATTTTAAAACAGGCAGCACAACAAATGGATAGAGAAACTCTAAAGCAAATTTACTATGCAGTCATACACTCTCATTTATGCTATGGGGTGGTATTATGGGGAAATGTACAGAAAAAAGCAATGGTAAGAATATTAAGACTCCAGAAATATGCCATCAGAATAATTTGTAGATTAAAAAGGAAGGATTCGTGTAGAAATGTCTATAAAACATTAAATATATTAACATTTACAGCATTGTATATATATGAGTGCATTAAATACGTAACAAAAAATTCTAGCAACCAAAATAAAAACATGTACATACATACACATAACACAAGAACAAAACAAAATTATTTCTTAAACAGATTAAGAGGAACATTAAGTAACAAAAATATAGAAAATAAATCTAAAGAATTGTACAATCATTTACCGAATCAAATAAAACAGATAACAGAAGAAAAATTTAAACTTAAAGCAATTAAAAAGTACCTTGTAGAAAACCCAGTCTACTCTATAGATGAGTATAAAAGGTTAAATTAAAGCTTAAATAGTAAAGGTACCCTCTGCATATTTTATTATATTTTATTATTTTAATACTGTTATGTACAGATTGTATTTGTTAAACCTGTTGACGTATCCTATGTATTTGGATCATATGGATGAAAAAAAAGGTTACCCTGAAGGCCGTAATTGCCATATGGGAGTGTCTAAGCTATGTAAAACTGATTACTATGACAAGCACGACTTAGATATTTAGGGCAGATCAAAACCAGTTTCCAGTAATGGACATGCTGATGATGATGTTTAGTTAGATAGATTTATTCACTGTTAATGTAACAAAGTATACATGCACCTTTGTCTGTGAGTATTGTGTTTATGTATTCTCTGTATGAAATATAGGGGATGAATAAATTGAGTCAGCTGGAGAATTTAATGTCACGCTGGCACTGGCCATAGTAGCTCAATGATTAAGAGCAGCTGGACAGAAACTGGAAGATCTGTGGTTCAAATCCCGACTATGGCATTGAATTTTTCAGTCTGACTATCTTTACATATTTCTGACATTTGTTAGACAAAGAAACCAAAGTATATCTCAGAAAGCATTCAAGATTTGGTTCTGGAGAGTGGTTGAACATTTTCAGGTGTTGATCCAATAGATTTTTTTGGGTGGGGAGGGAGGACGTGTATGTTCACAAGCTGAAATAGTTCACGAGTCACTCAAATTCTAATTTTATGTATACTTGCTATACAAAGAGCAAAATCTTCTGAAACTTTCCTCTGCTATGCATAATGATTTTGAAATTTAAAATACATAAAATGTTCAGTGCAAAACTTACATGTAGAATACATAGAAATTCTGTTTATAAAAACTCTAAGGTACTCAAAAAACTTTAAAGAAAGTACACCTTGGAACAAAAGTCTATGTTATTTGACTTCCCATGCAAGCACAACAACAATGTAAGTAAATGAATCCAAATTTACATATTCTCTGGCCAAATGTTGTTCCAATGCCCACAACTGTGCATTACTTAAATTTTATTTTCAGATTACAAAATGGGGATGCATTTAAACAATAGTAGTGATCGTAATGCACAGTTACTGTCTAGCGATTTACCAATAAAACTGATGAAAAACAGATGCAAGGTGTAAGTGCATGCACTTGTATTGGTTTTACAGAACAGAGGTTGTTACCTCATACCACACAGCCCAGAACTACAGACAATCACTTGTTTTGCTATTTTTCTGAATAATACAAATGTAGCATAGGACTTGTGTGTTTTTGTGTAAGCACTTACACCCATTATTATCACTTTGTTGCACATTACGTCCATCCCTGACATTATAGTGTTTAATTGGTGTTCTGCTGTAGTTCTCTTCAATAGTAGGAAATCTTCAGTCACTTCTCTGCACAACTTCTCTTTAACTGTAACTTATGCATACTAGATTTTGAAATTTATCTTCTATTAGTGTCTGCTTTTATACCTATATTTTTTTCTCAAATTCACATCAGAACTGTAACCAGTGACATAATCATCAAATTGTCTAAGTCCTAACTTCATTAGCTTGAACTTTCACAACTGATTATACCAATACAACTATTGACACCATCTGCTAGGTCAATAAACAATGTTAGAATTTCTCTCAAACACCCCTCTGTACTGAAAAAACTATTTGTAGTTGGTTTTTTCACACATCATCACTTACATTTTTATATTATTGAGGGACTATTTTCGGAAGCCATTGCATCCATTATCAACCTCTTTCCCTCTGCATGCTAAAATTGCCACTCTCATTAGCAAAATTCACACATTTTCAACCTTGAGAGAGGTTGTATAATAACAAATCTTTTCTTCTTCTGCTGCACACTTCTTCTTGTTACTGTACTACATACGGTTTATGTTCTTTTTCAGAAAAGACGGTTTGTCATTCTTGTCAGTTTATGAAATCAGTAAATAGTGTTATATGAAGTAAATGTTAACGATTTAAATCTTTACATAAAAATAAGACATAAGCAGAATTGGAACCTGTAGATGCAACAGTAATATAAATAAAGTAACATTTATGACAATGATGACAGAATGTACCTGTTCTGATTGCCATAAATTGCGACTGAAGGCAGCCGCATTCATGTCATTGAATAGAAGTTGGAGCACAAGTTGAAATTAACAAAGGTGAAAATTTATCAGATAAATGAATGCTCTCAAGGAAGAGTTCGAAAACAAGAGTAGAGAACAGAATGGAGAAGAAGGAAAACTCAGAGTCAACCACAGAATTGACGATAGGGAACAGGTTCCCAGAAACTAGTCTTCATCAAAAAACTTGTAAGTGGAGAAAAGTATATACAAGGTTGACTCACTTGCCTAATTTTAGTAAATATGGTAATCTGTTCTGCAGACTCTTCTTTACTGCAGGACAGAAACAAGAGTTGCCAGGAAAATGACAAAGATGCAATAAAATTATTTCCTTATAATAGATGCTAAAAATGTTGACCTTCAGTTCTCAAACAGGCAGCATATCTCGTAAAAATATTCTTGCTCATTCTCCTAAGATTAGCAGCAGGCATCCTGATGATTTTTTTGCATGACATCACTAAGTGTATAACAAGAGGGTTAGAACAATAGGGAGGGTTACGCCTTTCTACTACTCAGGTAAATCGTATCCATATTCCTTTGGTTTCATTACTCCCTAGATCTGACCTTTGTTCATAGGCTAAATGCATGTCAGACCTGAATTCAAAACAATATGAGATTGGGCCATTCACACCTCATGTGAAACAACACAGAGAGAGATTCCACAAACATAAAGTAATGAAAAACACTAAGGAAACTGACAGCACCAGCACATTTCTGTGCACTCAACTGTACACTTTTGAGGCCTCTATAATTTTGCCACTTGTGAGTTTGTACATAATGCCTATACTTTGGAACATAGGCCTCTGGAATAATCATATATACAAAGTTGTACATTATCTATTATATATTTCCTTTTTAATCAAAATCAATATCAATGGTTAATACATTCTTGAAGTGGATTAAATGTCTATTATAATGCAGGCACAGCCGACATTCAAAATGTACTACATTTCAAATTTAAGTGCACCTGTGCTTCATTACTAGGAAATATATAAGCCTCATATTTCCTTCCCTGTAAGCTAAATTGACTTTTATGTATACCTCATTACTGCAGCAATCTGCATCACAGTATAGCTTTTCTTCTCCATTTAAGTCTGGATGTAAGCAGTGATTTTCAGCAAAGTATATTCCATTCACTGCTTCACTCTCATTGATCTGTACAGCTTGTGCAAAATATAGTGACATACAGAAATCTGGAAACCAGAGAATAATGTGAAAAACAGAGACAAAAATGACTATTAAATGTTTCATAAATTTAAACAAAATAATGTTAAGATACACTATATATAGAGTGAAGCATTAATGATTTTCAAAATGTTTAACTTTATGATGAGTATAGGCTAATGATACACATAACAACCTATGAAATGTGTTCCAGTAAGTTTTGATGCAAAGCAACTAAAATTTCAATAACTGCATAACTGTATTAATCAAATAATAAACCACTACTGAAAACTTGCTCATTAAAAGTAAGGAAATACTATTTTGGGAATTAATCAAGAATGTTTGGCTACTTTTCAATTTTTTTCCTTCTTAAGTGTATCACTTTAAGCTACCTTAACCCATTTAATACACATTTAAAAACAATAAAACATGAAGTAAATGTCATTATAGTCTAATATTATTAAGTTTAATTCCGTAAGTTTCATAAACATTTTAAATATAACAAGGGTACAAAGGATTGTAATATGCTTCTTAAAGCCTCTCCTAAATCCCATTCCTTTCCTGCCTATGGTGCACCTAGCTTTAACAGATGAGCCTCTGGGAACTGAGTGGTATAACTTATAGTAGTATAACTGTTCCATCAAAAATGGAGAAAATTTCATTTACAGATTTACTGTTCACTTGTCACAGTAGTATGGACGTTCATCTAGCAAATGAAGATAAAGCTGGTCATAGCCTAATGATTTGCCAAGTCTGGTCTAAAGAATCTGTAGACCGACAACGCTCTGTACAATCTACAATATGAAGATTAAGAGGAAATGATTCAACTCCCTACTTATAAAAAATGAAGTGTCCATAGGAAATAGTGAAACCTGCCCAATAAGCATTGTTTATGTCTACTCATATAAAACAGCCCGAAGTAACAGTTCCCCTTCAGATTTCTGGGTAGGGATTGTATTTAATGTTTTGAACCCACTACAATGGCAACAGAATTAAGTCAAGATAAGAAAGCAAAACTCCATTATTTACTGTATGAGAAAAACTGATGCCTTTAGTATCATGGAAGCAAATATTTCAAAAAATTCCCTTAAAAATATTATGAAATGAAAGGATATACAATTTTTCTTCCAAATTGCTAGTGGAATCTTGTTTAAAGCAAGGAAAACTGTAACATCAAAATTCAAAATTATATTTTCATTTCATTCATTTTGTGCTGATTGCAGGTTCTTGCTGAGGCTCATGTTTCATTTGTTTCACATGTCCCATTTTTCCTGTGGGGTGCATGGTTGTTGCCTTGCCTTCCTCCCAGATACCTCTAGGCAGGTGAGATAAGGGTAGTCATTGCTCAACTTTCATGGCATGCAGACGGTAAGTAATTCTGGTTTTGGTCTTAAGCTTTGAGATTTAGTACTTCAGAGTATGGGTTTTCTGAACGCCCACCTGCCTGGGTTGTGCTTCCATTTAATATCAGGGGAGTAATTCTCGGAGGGTCTAATTTATATTCGGAATAATTTGAGTTTTCAAATAGACTGGGACCTACCCAATTTCTCGGTATGACTGAAGTCGTATAGGTATTGTCATTTTAAATAAGGTGATTGTTAATCTGTAATGCCTGAAAGGCGAGAGCAGTAACTTTCCTTTGCAATTAAAAATATTTATCCAGACGTTCTGCATAGTTGACAAAGGAAGTGGATGGCAAACCTTTGTCACAATTGGTCCTTATTACTTAAATTCCCGTCCCTTTCCACAATTGTACCTAAGCCCCACGGTGCAGTTCAATTTTAATGAAGTTGAATTAGCGTTAATTTGAAAAACTAAATTGGAATTAACATTGAGAAGTAATGAAATAATTAAAATTATACTATGAGTTGACTGAGACACTCTATGCTTATATTCTATTTCATTTCACCTGCACTTGAAAGCATTATCAAGAGTCTCAGCCAGTCAACAATTTCTTTATAATCCTTCAAGTGGAGGCAAAACACATTGAAAGAAAATTTGTTTTCTGTGAAGTACAGAGTGTCTCAATCAACTCATAGTATAATTTTAATTATTGAATTAGTATATTTAAACTTAGGCAAAAGGAAAGCAGCAGTTCAAAATGTATTTGTCTAAAATCCTCAAAATAATGCACCATAGTTGTATTTTTTTAATTTAACCCAAAAAACTATCATAATGTCCACTCTGAACACTGAAGTT
The DNA here is from genome assembly GCA_030765055.1 of Mantis religiosa. Classification (NCBI taxonomy): domain Eukaryota; kingdom Metazoa; phylum Arthropoda; class Insecta; order Mantodea; family Mantidae; genus Mantis; species Mantis religiosa. The sequence goes on along the minus strand of CM060947.1, from coordinate 166,968,993 downwards.
ATAGAGATTCAATCCAGCATGGAAAGCAACAAAAGACTGTCTACATTACAATAATATAGATTTAATTTTCAATAAAGACAATTAATCATAATGGTCCAACATATAATTCAGTTCCTTTATTTGTTTCATCAGACTTAACAGATAGAACATCATAAAACATTTCATCCAGCAACAATTGCTAACACAACATAGAATAAAAAACAAGAAAAAACTTACAGTAAAGTCTCCTGGAATTTAGAAAAGCTAACTGGAAAAAATATCAATTAGAATTATAAAAAATTAATGCCATGTGTGATCAAAACTAATAACATTTCTTCTAGCAAAATTAATAATAATCTGCCATCTTCTACTACATATTGCAGAAAAATACATCTCTAAAGGAAAAGTTCAAACTTATAAACCCTTTTGGTCTAAAGATTTAAAATATTAACATGAATCGGCTAGAAAGTAGGCGAAACTAACAAGTTTGTGAAAGTTCCACACCTGGAAAATAAAAACAGCAAAATTCAAATGGAAAATTCTCTGTGCAAAAAGGAACTTGTATAATAAATTTATGGAAACTGCTGACTATAGGAAAATAATAAAGTTATATATTAGTTCATTTCAACATATTGTGAATGTCCCTAAACATCCTATTATACGAGGTACGTCCAGAAAGTAAGTTCTGTTTGGTAATAAAAATAAATTGTATACAGATACAGAAAAATTATTTATTGCACAAAATTCTACAACTCTTAAACTACTTTTCCACATAACTGCCAAAATTTTGCAGGCATTTGTCATAGCGAGGCACAAGTTTTTGTATACCTTCTTCATAGAAGTTTGCCGCCTGTGCCTTCAACCAGTTGGAAACATTTTCTTTCAGCTCTTTGTCATTGTTGAAGTGTTGACTGCCAAGAAAATATTTGAGATGCAAAAACAGATGAAAGTCACTAGGAGCGAGGTCAGGGCTGTACAGGGGGTGGTCAAACACGTCCCAGCCAAATCCCTGTAGGATGTTTTTCATCGCATTTGCAGTGTGTGGTCGTGCATTATCGTGAAGAAACACAACACCTTTTGACAAAGCAAATTTTCCGATAAATTTCAATTGGTTTCACTTTCCTAGCATTCAGAAAATGAATCACAGATCTGATTTCACAAGCAGCGGTATTTTCAATCAACACTGACATTGTAAACAAGCACAACAAAGCGTACGTGGCTGACAGGGATCTCACAATGGCGCATGTTTCTTCTCCTTGATACAGAGCACCTACCATGCATGTGTGGAACTGCGACTGCAGCGGAGATAAATTGAAACAGAACTTACTTTCTAGACGCCCCTTGTACATAAAGATAATGAATTAATAGATAACCATAAACTTCCAATTCAAAGTTTACATTATCTAAATTTGAAGAACATATAGAAAACTAGAGCTGAAAATAATGAAATAAAGAAAAATAAAAGAAACCTTATCATTTAACTTAATCAGAAGAAATATTCTATCATAAATTTACAGCTTCTGAAATTGATATAGCTGTTTTTAGAACACCTAATAACAAAGCTTCTGTATCAGATAAAATTCATCCAGAATTCACAAAATGATAGGGGAACAAAGCTGAAACCATATTACTCAACTTTTAAAATCATGTCTGGAAATCTTTTGTTCCATCCAATTGGAAAAAAGCTATTATATCAATACTCAAAGCAAATAAGTCAGGAGGTGATATAAATAATATAAACTTATATCATTAACTACTGCATAAAAATGATGGAAAGAGTGATTAATATATTTATATTAATTATACAATTGACAAATGGAAGACTGAGATAACTTCAGGCATATTTTTGGTAGACAGCTAAATGTACTGCTGTATGCTGATGACTAGGGCTAGGAAGCTGAGAAAAGATCCTTTTTCCCTAGTGTTTCAAGATGAGGCCAGAAAATTGAGGATTTTATTTGTCCTTTCCTCCCTTTTTAGGTACTTATTTATTTAAAAGTCTTTTGTTTATATAATGTTTAAGAATTTTTTAATTTGTATCTATTTTAGCATTTTGTTTTGTTGAATTTTTTTTTTCTTTTGCAACTTTAATGTCTTTTGTTTATTTTTCAACACAGTGTAGTGTATACTCCAATTTCCAGTATACTCCAGTCTTTCCTAAGACTGACTACAGCGGGTTACAGATGAGAGGACCTATTATATTCAAGACATTAGCACCAGCAGAGAACTAGTAAATTATCTCTAAATATCCCAGTATTTTTTACCAGCATCGTGACAATGACCTCAACCAGAGAGTAGGAGTGGGTAGGTTGGTTTCACTACAGTTTCACAGTTTATGAAAGAAATCCTGGCCGTAAACATACTACAAAGCCTGGTAAAACGTCTTTTTTGAGACAACTTAAATCTGGCTTTGGAGCAGAGGTATTTTCTACTGATGAAACCATTCTTTTCTGCAAATATTGTGTAGTGAAAGTTACTGCAGAAAAGTGATACGTGTCCAGGAGCATATTGGGTATGAGAAACATGTGAGAACAGCCTCCCAAGTCACAGAGAAGAGAAAACCGTAACTTCTGTTAGACAAAGTGCTAGAGATTTTCAGTCATCGTCGATTTACAAAGACCTTTGTAAAGCCTTAGCATGAATATTCCATTAGCAAAGACAGGCAATGAATTGTTGAAACAGTTTTTGAAATATTATACTAAATGAAACATTCCCAACGAGTCTACTGTCCAGAAGGAGTACATGCACCTCTGCTATGAAGACACTAGAAAAAATTTGCGCTTATGTTGTGGATAAATCAATATTTGTGTCTATTGATGAGAAAGGTGATGAAGTGTGTAGTTGCTTGCAAATGTGACTATTGGTATGTTACAGAGAGACAAACCTGGGAAAATATTTCTTCTTGCAATGGAAATTCTGGAGAGAGCATTATCAAACTATTTGGCAGCAGTTTAGAAAAAGCCTCTTTCTCTTATATCCAGGAAGAATAAAACACAACAATGTGCTGTTCTTAGCACTGATGCAGCACTATGCATGGTAATAGTAGTAGTAGGGCTTTAGGGCGTGCAACAGCTGAGGTCATTAGCGCCCGAAATTAAACTGTGGCAGGAAAAAAACTGCCTACAGCAAGGACTAAACACTTAAAACATTATAACGCTAAAAACCATTAAAAGCACTAAAAATCGTTAAAAATGCCAGGGATCCTTAAGATTCTAAAAACACTGAAACACTAAAAGGACTAAAACAGATAAAATAGGAGTGCCGAGAAACACCTAAGCCTAAGTGTTATAAAATCAGATGCACCGATGCATACCACTGAGCTGTAAAAAGGTGAAGAGGCCCTCCACAGCAGCAGCGTCGTCCCTAATCATGAGACAGAGATTGGGGGTCAAACTCAACGACAAACGCAACATTCTGTAAAAACGGCACTCCACTAAAAGGTGACACACCGTCAAAGCCCCACCACAGTGAGAACATTGAGGCACTGGTTCCTGGCGTAATAAATATTGGTGGCTAAAACAGCAATGCCCGATAAGAAGTCTGGTTAAAATAATCTCTTCCCTCCGAGAAGAACGCAAAGATGTGGCCCAGGGAAGAGGAAGAGGTTTCACCTCCCGGAGTTTGTTCCCACCTAGCGCGGACCAGTCGTAATGCCAACGCATGAGGATGGCGCGGCGAAGGGAAGCAACGAGATCTTCAAAAGGAACGGAATCGCTAAAAACAGTAGGAGACAAAATCGCGGACTTCGCGTCAGCAACAGCATCCTCATCCTCATTGCCCGGGATGCCCACATGCCCGGGAACCCAAACAAACGACACGTGGAACCCAGAAATAGCGAAGGAGTGCAGCTGGTCGTGAATACATTGTACCAAGGGATGGCTTGGGTACAGGAGACGAAGGCTCTGGAGAGCACTCAGAGAATCGCTACATACTGTAAACTGATACGAGTGCTGCTGGCTGATAAAGAGAAGGGCCTGGTAGCTGCTAAAAAGTTCAGCGGTATAACTCGAGCATTGCCGGGAAAGAACGAAATGTAAAACTCTGCGAAGCAGCCACGAAGGCACATCCGACGCCACGGTCGGATTTAGAGCCGTCCGTAAAAATAAAACAGTGGTCATTAAAATGCTGCTGGAGATCTAAAAAGGCGGAACGGATGGCAGAGTTCGGTACCGCAGATTTTGGCATGGACGTCAACCCAAGGTGGAAACAAATGTGTCACACCACGACCAATGAGGAAAAGTAGTTTCCTTCCGAGGTAATACTGGCGGTAGTGTCACGTCCAGAGCCCGAAGTAGCAACCGAAAGCGAACACCGGGCGGAAGTAAGGCTATGGGACTAACAGCGTACTGGCGATCAAGGTTGGAATCAAAGAAAAGCTTAAACGTGGGGTGTGTGGGCAGAGAGAAAAGACGGCATGCGTAGAAACAAACGAACGTCACGCCTGTAGCACAGGGGAGGTTCGGCTGCCTCAGCATACAGGCTGGGGACAGGGCTGGTTGGAAAAGCACCCGTAGCCAGTCGGAGCGCTCGATTGTGCACAGGGTTCAAACGATTCAAGATAGAAGGTCGTGCCGACGAATATACCACACTCCCGTAGTCGAGCTTAGATCGCACCAGTGACCGATAGAGCTGCAAGAGCACGATCCGATCAGCTCCCCAAGATGTACCCGATAAAACACGTAAAATGTTGAGAGTTCGGTCACAGCGACCTCTCAGGTAAGAAACATGAGAATTCCAGCTAAGCTTCCTATCAAACACCAGCCCTAAGAATTTTGATTCCTCTGCAAAAGGAAGCGGATGGGGACCGAGGCGGAGCGAGGGTGAAGCAAAGGCCTTACGGCGCCAAAAGTTCACGCACACGGTCTTCCCAGTGGAAAAATAGAAGCCGTTGTGGAGGCTCCAAGTGTAGCGGAAGTCTAGGCAGACCTAGATCCGAAGTTCCAAGATGCTCGTCCGCCGAGAGCTGCAATAAATGGCGAAGTCATCCACAAATAAAGATGAGGATATCCCTGCGGGAAGACATTCAGTGATGGAATTGATGGCGATAGTAAACAGGGAAACGCTGAGCACCGAACCCTGGGGTACACCATTTTCCTTATGGAAAACACCGGATAAAACAGACCCCACCCGAACACGAAACGACCGGTGCTTCATGAACCCCGGAGGAATATGGGGAGGCGACCAAGAAGACCCCACTGATGTATGGTACGTAGTATTCCAGTTCTTCAACAGATGTCGTAGGCTTTCGTAAGGTCGAAAAAGATGGCCACAGTTTGGCAACGGCGCAGAAAGCCGTTCATAATATGCGTCGAAAAGGAAATCAAATGATCAGTGCTGGAACGGTAACGGCGAAATCCGCATTGTATGTTACACGAAAGGTTCTCCGACTCGAGCCAACATCGTAAGCGCCCATTAATCATGCGCTCCATCACCTTGCAAACGCAACTGGTGAGAGAGATAGGTCGGTAACTGGAAGACAGATGTCGGTCCTTCCCAGATTTCAAAATGGGTTTGATGATGGCCTCCCGCCACTTCTCAGGGAATCTGCCGTCAACCCAGATACGATTACAGATCTCTAGTAGGAACGCCTTCCCTTCGGAAGAGAGATGTGGTAGGAATCGCAAATGGATGTCGTCTGGTCCCGGCGCGCATAATCGCGAAGATGAAAGTGCGTGGTCTAGCTCTGCCATGGTGAAAAGTCATTGTAGGCTTCAAGGTTTCGTGAGAGAAAGCAGAAACCTTGAGATTCCACCTGATTCTTGATTGGTAGAAGCTCAGGTGCATAGTTATCTGAGCTATACACGTGTGCGAAAGCAGTGCCAAGGGTATTAGCCACGTCAGACGGGTCCACGATGACTCCTGCGGCAGTTTTCAAACCAGCAATCGGCATGTGGGTCAAGTTGCCTGAAACGCGTCTTAGCCTATCCCATACAACTGAGGAGGGTGTATGGCAATTGAAAGACGACAAAAAGGCGTTCCAGGATATCTTTCTGCTTTCCTTAATTACGTGCCTAGACCTGGCACGCATCTTCTTGTACTGGATTAGGTTCTCCAGTGTGGGGTGGCGCTGGAAAACCCTTAGGGCACGCCTCCGAGCACGAATTGCATTCCGGCAGTCGTCCGTCCACCATGGGACAGGAGGTCGGCGAGGGTTGGGAGTCGAACGGGGAACAGGCCGTTCAGCAACGGATAGTATCTGCTCCGTAAGGTGCTCCACTAAATGGTTTACAGAGGCGTGCTCGTCATAAATAAAAACAGCTAACTGGGAGAAAAGACTCCAGTTGGCATGATCGAAGCGCCATGTGGGCAAACGTGTGGAACACATATTGTGTGTAGGAGACTGATAAGGCACGGGAAGTGGTCACTAAAGTGCAAGTCAGAGATGACGTTCCATTGGAGGGATACTGTTAACTACGGGGAGCATACTGCCAGATCAAGATGCAAGAAGGTGTTGAATGCATCAGAAAGAAACGTTGGTTCTCCGGTGTTCAGGAGAACCAGGTTATTGCTGTCCAGGAAGTCTGAAAGAACTGTACCTCTCGCACAGGTTAGAGTTGAACCCCAGACAGGGTGATGGGCATTGAGGCCTCCCACTAGCAGAAAAGGGGTGGGTAACTGAGAAGCCAAGTCCTGCAGCTGATTAAGTGAGAGATCAGATGGTGGAATGTAGAGGTTGCAGACAACCAGTTGTATTCTCGGCAGTATTATGCGTGCAGCAACTGTCTGTATGTTAGTCCGGAGATGTATAACGTCCACATATACATCGTCTCTGACGAGCACCAGTGCCTCCGTGCGCAGGAATCCCCTCTTCGGGAGCAAGATCGCGCCTTAGTTGGAAGGAATCCTGAGGGCGTAACTTCGTCTCCTGTAGGCAGACGACTAATGGGTCGTGCTTATTGAGTAGCAATTCAAGTTCAGGGCGATTTGCCCTTAGCCCACGTATGTTCCACTGTAAGATAGCAATTGGAAGAACAGTGGAGTAGGATGTTGGGACTTATTTCACTTCAGGACGACTTCGAAGGTGGTCGGATCAATTTTCCCTTTTTTGGGCTTACCCCTTTAACTTCCGAGTTATCCGGTCGTTTCCTAGATATCATCCTGGCAGGGTGGTCCGTATCCTCCTGTTCCATTTCCTCCACGGACGAGGTCCCTTTGTCGATGCAGAACTTCGGTTCAAGGACCCCAAACCGATTAGACACAGAGACCGACGAGGAGGACAAGCATCGGTCAGAGTCCTCGCCTAATGACTCCACGGAGGAAGAACTTTCAGAGGCCCTAGGGCTCTTCTTTCGGCCGGCAGGTTTGCTTGTGTCCTTAAGGAAATCCGACTTTTTATAGATGGTCTTAAATAGTTTGGGCGGGGCTTCGTACACAATCGGCTTGTCGGTCTTAGATGTTGATGCTTTGGCCGATGATCGTGCTGGTGATCTCCTTCCTGATGGAGGCTTAGGCGTCATGGTATTGACTGGGCTGTGGTTTTTGCAGGCTTCGTGGATGGTGATGGAATAATGATCTTCTCAGCTATTGTAGCCTCGCCGATAGCGTTGGTCTGAGTGGCGATCTCTCTCTCTCTCTCTCTCTCTCTCTCTCTCTCTCTCTCTCTCTCTCTCTCTCTCTCTCTCTCTCTCTGGCACCGGCTTACCTACTACTGAGCTGTAGGTTGCGGACCGCGGAAGGGATGGTATGCGAGAACGCGCGAGCTTCCGGCTTCCAAGGTCACCTTCTCTTTCACCCGAATCTCTTGGATCGCCTTTTCCTCGACAAAGCGTGGGCAATCTCGGGAGCTGAATGGGTGTTCCCCAGCACAGTTCACACATTTAATTGACGATGAACACACACCATCGTACTGTGTCATCGCACAGTTACAACATGAAGGCGCGGAGTTACAGAGCGCGCTTGTATGCCCGAAGCGCTGACACTTATAGCACCGTAGCGGATTTGGTATGTATAGGCGTACCTCGATGGTCTCGTACCCTGCCCTAATACTTTGCGGGAGATCTACCCGATCAAAGGTCAGGATCAGGGTACGGGTAGGTACCAATTCCTCTCGCTCTCGACGCAGCACACGGCCGTCACACCTTGATCTTGCAGGTTCTCAATTATTTCATTAGTCATACCGTCCAACGAGCGGGTGTTTACTACTCCGCGTGAGGAGTTGAGGCTCTTATGTATTGTGACGTTCACCGGTTAGCTGCCTAATAGGTTTGCCCTCAATAGGACTGCTGCCTGGGAAACAGAATGTGCCTCCACGAGGAGCGTACCATTCCTGAACGAGTGCAAGATTTTACTGGACCAGCTATTTTATCCAGACCCTTTTGAATAATGAAAGGGTTCAGTGACAGAAAGTTCTTTCCCTCCTCAGTTCTTGTTACTACTAAGTAGCGAGGACCACAGGGCTCGACTACTTCCATTTGCCTTCAGAGTTGTAGGTTTAAATGTAGGTGCCGAAGCGGAAATGTCCTCCACCATTGCAAACGTCTCTGATGGCGTGCTCACATCCTGGGCGAAGCATAAGAAGAAGCATTTCTTTCATGCAGTTTTTCTCACTATATGTTGCATATTACTTGAAGGTTGTACATTCAAACTTATTCATTAAATTCTAATTGAAAATATATTTATTAATTACCTCTTTATATCCTTTTTTCCTATCTTTAGGTCTATTTTGGGATGCTTTTGTATCTTTTTAGAGGTCCTTTTTAGACAATTTATAGGTCAACTTCCTAGCCCTACTGAATAGATATTAATAATACAAAATAATAAAGAGAATTTGCAACTTTCAATATATAAACCGAATCAAACTGGAAAAGAATCTAGTTTAAAAATAGCTATAAAAAATAATCGCTCATCAAGGTAAAAACCAATACATTCAAAAATAGTGATGGAAAACATCATACTAGAAAAGGTATTTCACTTTGATTTTCTGGGATGCAATGTAAGTTTTTTTTCTATTTTTTGTTCCTTTTACACCCACATTTAACTGCAATGGTCATATTGGCGGCTGTTCTCCTTAGAACATATTGCCTACTGGCAATGGTGTTAACTCATGAACGTTGAGAACGTTTAGATTTTAATCATTAGACTATGCACACATTTGCACTCTCATTCATATTTCCAGACTGGGGAAGATGGAGAATCATCTTGGTTGGAGAAAAATCCCTACTCCCAGCCGGAAATTGAACCCAAAACCCCTCACATGGCAAGCAGGTGTTCCATCGACTGAGCTACAGAGCCACCCAATTTAAGCTTTGATACAGGCAGACATTGAAAACAAATTGAATAAATTTCAATCAATGTGTGGCATAATAAACAGAACTTGGCAAAATAAAAATTGAAAAGATACAAAGCTAAGCTTTATAAGACTATGGCTCCTCCAGAATTAATGTTCGGAAGTGATATCTGGTTTTCTGAGAGAGGGATAGAAGTAAGATCCAGTCAGCAGAAATGAGGCTTTTACAAAATGCAAGATGATGTACAAAGCTGGAAGAAATAAATATGTATTAAGATAAATACCGCTTTGGAAAATACCGCTGTTAAGTTTTGTTTCTAGTTGCCAAAAGAGGCATTTTATCATGCACCTTTTTCCCTTTTTTCCCCAACCATGCGCATAATTCCTATTTTTCTTTTAAATGTCCTTTCATTTAACTCCATATGGTCTTAATCAATATAAAATTATATTAACTTATAATTCACATATCCACAGCTTGCTGTGTACATGTGAAGAGTAAACCTCTTTCAGTAAATGCTGTGCAGGAGTTGAAAGACATCTACAACAATGGAAAATAATTGTGCATGACAAATTGTCTTTCTCTTGCTTTACTGCTACAAAGCAGTTCACAATAATGCAACTGATATTGACTCATTGTCATTGTATAACATTCTAACCTTTTAATATCACCAGAATCACAAGCCTACTGAAAGTGAAAATATGTTACTGTAAACTGTAGTATGTAGTAAATATGTACTGTTACTGTATGAAAGTAAGTTTGTTAGTGTGACAGACATCATCTGTTCGCACGGATTACAAGGTCACCCAGACAGCAGTAACCCTTCACTCGTAATTCCAAGAATTAACTCTGGGTTCTGCTCAAAGCTACTAGAAATTGCTGTGTCTACAGTTCCAGCATGAATGAGAACATTCTGGTAATGCCGCAGTGTTATATAAGAGCATGGATAGCAAGTCAATGAGTTGTGTAATAGTCACTTTGATTAGCAAGTGAAATGGTGTTAGTCCTATGTTACATTATTAAACGAGTGCATTACTAGATTTTAGCATGCAATTGATTTATTCTTCTGGCTCAGGAATTCAAACAAGATTTCATAGACACAAATCGACTGTTATTCGATGTACTATTTGCGATTCAAGAACTTCGTTAGATGAAAAACACAACGAGATCACATCAAACAGCACATTTCCAACTATAAGCATCAAATGAACAATACTCTTCAGGCAAACAAACCACAACAGCCTCTATTACACAATGTGTTTCAACAGAGCTCTTCAAAAAGCCAAAATTTTAAGGAAATCAACATTGAGTTGTGTGCAGCTCTTACACAAGCAGGAATTAAAGGTAAATCATACAGCCTTGAAAGGATTTCTTGAAAAAAAATACATAAAGCTTTCAATGCCGAATGAGAATATTTTAAGAAAAAACTACATGGAGTCTATTTACTAGGAAACCATATAAGGAATCAAGGAGAAAGTGCTTGATTGCAATGTGGGAATCATTGTGGATGAAACCATGGACTCAATGGAATAATATGTTTTAAGCATTTTAGTTTTTCCCTTAGCAGGGAAGAAAGTTAAGCCCACGTTGTTGAAAAAGTATGAGCTATAGAAAGCCAATGCCAGTACAGTAATGCAATCAATTAAGGACTTTTGTCAAAAACTCTGGCCTGCTGGTATCCAGTTTAAAAAACTTCTTCTTGTGGTTACGGACCAGGCTCCATAAATGGTTTCAGCTGTTAACCAATTAAAGCCTTTATTTCCTAAAGTTGATGCATATGACATGATTGGTTCATGTCCTTCACAAGGTTTGTGAATCCATAAGGAACAAATACGACATCGCAAATCAGTTCATCTCTGCGCTGAAGAAGATTCTGCTGAAAGTTCCGAATCGTGTTGCGGTCTACAAGGAAACCACTGGTCTGTCACTTCCAAATTTCCCGGTCATTACTTGCTGGGGATCTTGGATCGAGTGTGCTGCTATGTTGTATGAGATTTTGACAAAATTAAACAAATTTTCAGAAATTTTGACAAAATTTTGGATCCAGCCGACACAGGTGCAATTTCCAAGGCACACAACTTCTGTTACCGAAGAAAATACATAATTTGCAGACAGAACTATATTGTGTCCATAGTTACAAGTACCTGACTGCAGCTATTAAACTATTAGAAGAACAAGGTTTGGAAAAGCAAAAAAAGTGAGATATTCTTACTTCTATGATGGAACAGTTAGATGGCTTTGCCAAAGACAAACTTGAGTATAGTCTTCAGAAGAAATTGGACAATGAGGATTTTGCCACATCTGTAAAACTCACATTCTGAGTGAATACAAGATTTGCTGGGCTGGTCCCATAGCTCAGTCAGTAGAGTGCCTGCCTGCCTGCCATACGAGGGGTTCTAGGTTTGATTCCCAGCTGGGAGTGGGGATTTTTCTCCAATCAAGATGATTTCCCATCTTCCCCAGAGTCTAGAAGTATGAATGAGAGTGTGAATGTGTGTGTGATCTAATGAACATGAGTCAGCACCTTCAGTATGTTCCAAAGGAGAGTGGCCGCCGATATGATCATTGCAGTTAAAGGCGAGGAACAAATTAAAAAAAAGGGGAGAAAAAGATTTGGTTTCCATGGATGTCAAAAAAAGCTTTAGCATCTACAATGACATTCTAACTCCTAATAGACACAGACTTACTTTTAAAAATGTAGAGATGCTTAATGTCTTGAAGTATAACAGCCTCATGCATTTTCCTTTTTCTGATGAATGATAATTTGTGCACTTGTTTGTAATTGAATATATTAGAATAGAGGAAAGAGAAATTGATAAATTAGTTGAATAAACCAGCACCTTTTTGTCCCCTTTTTACCTTATTTGAACACATTTTCCCTTCCTTTTTCCAACTGAAATTTGCACCTAAATATCCTAACCCTGCATATAACATAAATGAAACACTGGAAGAGCACAAAAAAGGAAGAAAAAAAAAGAATGGAAAGCCCATTACAGTCTCATAAAGAATGAAAGAATTTCTGCGATGGTTAATAGTTAACAGCTCTAAGGAAGAAAAGATGATTAACATGGAAAAATAATGACCAAGTAATGAATTACCCACCAGCCAGTATTTTGATGAAACAAGTTCACAGTTTCACTACCAGAGAGCAGACGACAAGTAACAGTAATCAGACCTTTGAGGGTGAAAATGGAAGCAGCAGCTTCCGAATTTAGTCCCTCAATAATATAAGAATGTAAGTGACAAAGTATTAAAAACTGACTATAAATACTCTTTTTCAATTAAAATTCTGAATATTTGGGTATGCCAGAAAAAGAGGATGGTCTTGATTCTTCTACACGAAATTCTTGCAGTTGTAGTACCTGGAAATGTCAATCTACATTATAAGATAAGATACTTTATTCGTCCCATACATTTACATATTTGGGCAAAGGCCCAGTAAACTGGAGACACATCCAATATTACAGATTTACCAACATATTTACAGGTTCCTTTCTTGGAAGTGTTGAAAATAGTGTTGTTATAATAAATTAACTTTAAAGGGAGTCGATTAATGACACTTACTTTTAAATTTTTCCGGAACATGTTTCAGAGACTTTGCCTCCATCCTCAACTGGCCATCGACTGGTTCTCATTGGTGTAGTTGACAATATTTTGTCATAGGTCTCCTCTGGTGGCGGTTCAAGGAACTTGCTGAACAAATCAAGTTCCTTGAACCGCCTATGACAAAATATTGTCAACTACACCAATGAGAACCAGTTGATGGCCGGTTGAGGGAGGCAAAGTCTCTGAAACATGTTCCAGAAAAATTTAAAAGTAAGTGCTATTTAGTGTCATTAATCGAATCCCTTTAAATGTAATATTTAAGGTATTTACAAATACTTTTTATACAATTATTTTTACATATTTCCCTATGTTTAAATATTTGTACTACACATATCTTTTATACAGTTTAGCATAATATATGTGGTCCTAGAGACTGTCTTCCATATATTCCTTTACTGAATAATAAGCTTTGTCAGTGAGGATCTTTTTAAGTGTACTATGAAACACATTTTTATTTTTAATTTCTCAATACTTTTGTGGCAGTTTATTATAAATCTTTATACCAGCATAGAATGGTCTTTTTTCAAATATGGCAAGTCAATGAGCTGGTACTTTAAGGCAATTTTGTGTTCTAGTCCCATGATTATGCACATTCTGATTTAGGTAGTACGAGGGTGGGTCAAAAAGTAATGCCTTCTATTTTTTTCGCTTTTAATTGCCAAGAAAATTGAATCCAATTTACATACCTTGAAAACTACAACATTGACGATTAATTTGTCACCATTCAATATAATCTCCGTCCTTTTCCACAGTTTTGGTCCACCTTTAACTAGGGCATGTATTCCAACGTGGTAAAATACATGGTCTTGCTTCCTAAGCCATTAACACACGGATGTTTTCACAGCCTCATCTTCAAAAAATATCCCACGATGAGCTTCCTTTAGTGGTCCGAACAGATGGAAGTCTGATGGTGCCAGGTCAGGGCTGTATGGGGGGTGAGGTAAGACTTGCCATCCCAATTTCTCAATTTCTGCAGTGGTGTAACGGCTGGTGTGTGGTCTTGCATTGTCATGCAAAAGAAGAACATCCGCCATAGTTTTTGTTGGGCGAACTCGGTGAAGATATGCTTTCAGCTTTTTGAGAGTTCTGATGTATTGGACAGAATTTATTGTGCATCCCTACTCCAAAAAATCAGTCATAAGCACACCCTCTGCATCCCAAAATACTGTCGCCATAACTTTCCCTGCCGAACGCTGAGTTTTGAATTTTTTTTTCTTCAGTGACGTTGTGTGATGCCATTCCATTGACTGCCTCTTTGATTCAGGTTCAAAAAAATGAACCCACGTTTCATCTCCAGTAACAATTTTTTCCAGAAACTCTTCTCCCTCCAAATTGAAGCACTGCAAGTGTCCGGAGGCTGTTGTTTTCCTTGTTCCTTTGTTTTGGGCGGTTAACATTCTTGGTACCCAACGTGAAGAAACTTTTGAGTAACCCAGTTGTTGAATAATCGTCATCATACTGCCTTTACTGAGGGAGATAATGCGACACAATTCACCTGTTGTTACCTGGCGATCACCACAAATGATGTCACTGACTCGCTGAATGTTGCATGGAGTCACTGCAGTCACCGGCCTGCCGCATCGCTTTTCATCTGCCAATAGTCTTTGCCCTTCAGCTTTGTTACAGCGACGAACCCATCGTCTAACAGTGCTGACATCCACCGTTGCATCACCAAACACGTTTTTTAGCCTTCCATGAATGCAAATTGGCGTTTCACCTTCCGCAGTCAAAAATTCAATCACAGAACGCTGTCTAATACGAATGTCGATGTCAGCCATTTTACAAGAGGATGCAGTGCTGCCACCTGTTGACTTAGGAAGTTACTACTGCAAGGGATTGGAGAAGAAGGTTTGAGGAATTGCACCAAATTCACATAACTTCCTTATTTAAGGAGAAAAAAATAGGAGGCATTACTTTTTGACCCACCCTCGTATTTGTTGAAATTATAATATATGTGCTTTACTAATTCATAGATATATTGAGAGAGCAGGGTGAGTATGTTTAGTTTTTTAAATAAACTTCTGCAGGAAAATTTGGGACTGACACGGGTCATAATACCGATAATTTTCTTTTGTATTTTAAATATCTTATTCCAACCTGTCGCTACTCCCCACAGTATAATGCCATATGCCATTATGGAGTGGAAGTAGCTGTGGTATACAATCTTTCTGGTTTCTAAGTTTGTAATTTTTTTCAGGCAAAACATATTAAAGCAGGCACTATTTAATTTCTTACTAATATATTGAAAATGTTCCTCCCATTTTAGCTGCTCATTTATGTATGCTCCTAAAATTTTTCCTGTACTTACTATAGTGATGATTGCGCTATTTATGGCGTTGTTTGCTCTCGACTGTGTTTTAAACTGAATTAAATCAGTTTTGGTCATATAATTCCTGACTGTTAATGCCTGTTAGCAAAATAGTAGTATCATCTGCATACATAATTGTTTTACCTGTAATACTATTTGAGAGATTATTTGTATAGAGTATGTATATGAGGGGTCCTAAGGCACTTCCCTAGGGAACTCCTGATTTTATTGCTCTCTAGTTTGATTCCACTGTGTTGTTATCCTTATTTAGGATTACCCACTGTTTACGACCTGTTAGATAAGACTTAAACCAGGCTAGTGCTGCATTTCTTATACCATAGAAGTTCAACTTGCTTAGCAGTATCTCGTAGTTAACGCAGTCAAATGCTTTTGAGTTATCACATATTAATACTGACGTTCGTTTACTTTCATCAAGCAACTTCGAAATTTCATTTATGAGATTTATTAAGGCAGATGTTGTGTTGTTGACTAATGGCACTGGGGATTAGTTGATTTGCATCATTTTCCCCCTAGCTTCCCAATAAAAGCCTGTAGGTTCCCACTTTTGAGACCATTACATTTGTCCAAATGGTGTTTGTTCACGATGACATCCTCTTTACAGATAGTACATTTGGGTGTAAGTATGCAGTGTATTTTATAAAGGTGTTCTGCAAGACAATCATGGCCAGTTTCCATTCTAAATAGGGCCATTGCAGTTTTTCTTGGTAGTTTTTGTATGTCAGTTTTGTCTCCAATGTTCCTATAATCCTTGTCTTTTAGCTTATCTTCTTCATCCAGTCTCTGCTGTCTTTTAAAATGTAGCTTAATGTTGTTTAATTGTTTATTAATTTCAGTTTGTCTTTTTCTTTTGAATTGCACCTTTTCTTGCTAGTTGGTCAGCATGTTCATTACCTAAAAGTCCAACGTGGGCTGGAATCCATTGCAGGGTGACATGGTTTCTTGATTCGACAGCTTTAATTAAACTTATTTCTTTGATGTTTCTTCTTGTTTTGTTTTTATAATTTACAATCCCATCTATGGCTGATTTTGAATCTGTTAAGATAACTATGTTTTGCTTTATGTACGGTCTGTACAGGACATTCTGCAGTGCTGCTTTTATGGCTGTTAGTTGTCCATCATAATGGTTTGAAGTTTTGTCTAGTGCTAGATACTGTACAAAATGTTTGCAGTATACTCCTGCACCAGCATCTTATTTGTTTATAAAGGATCCATCTGTATATATTTGGAGCCATTCTTTTTCTGGATATCTTTCATTTTCTGTGGTTATTGCTATTGCTCTCATTTCATCTGGTAAATTGTTTTGCTTATGTATTGTATATAACAGGTCATTCTTATAATGTATGTCAATATATTCTGTTGGGCTTGTTTCCTCTATTGTTGTTATATTTGTTGTTATTATGTTCTTGTGTTTTGAGTTATTGATGTATGTTCTGAAGCTTGTTTGGGTTTTTAGATTGCTTATATTATCTGCTGTGTGATACCACTTGTGTCTATTTTTGTTAACTAGCAGTTTTTGTGCTAGGGTAATTGCCTTTAGTTCATGTTCCAGTTCTACGGCCATATTTTTTGTGAAGCTCTGTAGTATGGCAATTGGTGTTGTTTTCACAGTTCCTGTTATTATTCTTAGTGAATTGTTTTGTGAGGTTTCTATTTTCCTTTTGAGTTTTTGCTTACTGTTGCCAGCAGTTCTCCTCCAAATAGTAAGTTGGGTTTTATGTATGTTTTATATGTGTTATTAAGGAGGTCCATATTTCCACCCCATTTTTTTCCTGCTAGGCATTTTAAGATGTTGTTCTTTTTGTTGATCTTATTTGTTACATTGTTTATATGTTCTTTCATTGATAGTTTACGGTCTAGTTCTATTCCTAGATATGTTGTTGTGGATGCTTCTTTTACATTTTTGTTATTGATTTGCAGACATATATTTTCTGTTTTGCATTGCATTGTGAACAGTTGATATTGGGTTTTTTCTGTGTTTATCTCCATATTGAAATGGCTACTTCATTGTTCCAGTATTATAATTGCATTCTCCATTGTTTTTTGTAACTTTTTATAATGTTTCCCAGAACTTATATTCTTTTCCAAGGTCCATATTACTAGGTTGCCGGTATACATTCCCACTTGTATGTTATCTAGTTTCTCCAGTGCATCTGCTAGGTCGTTTATAAATATATTAAAGAGAATAGCACTTGTAACAGATCCTTGGGGTAATCCTGGCCGCGCCGTGCCTCAGTGGTTAGACTGCTTAGCTCTCACCAAGGCGGCCCAGGTTCGATCCCAAGTCACCGCAAAGTGAGATTTGTGGTGGACAACACAGCGCTGGGGCGGGTTTTCTCCAGGACCTCCGGTTTCCGCCGCCATCTCATTCCACCGGTGCTCTATCTTCATCTCATGTATCATCAGTGTCACCGCCTGCGGTGCCATATGCAGTAAAAGCGGGCGTTAAACACTACACATTTCATTTACTTGGGGTAATCCAACTCGGGTTTGTTTCCATTTGGATGTGGCTGTTTTGTACTGCACTGCAAAACATCTTTGAGATAATTAATGACTTGAAGCTTTCCCGGCGTTGATTATTGATAATAGTTTCTCAGGCTAACAGCCAGGTCAGATTAGGGTAACTACTCTGATTGGTTCCGCACATTTCTCCATCGGCCGGAGCTCGGTCAACGGGAAGAAAGTAGGCGGTTCTTGTCGGCCGCGCGCTAGGTATAAATATCACAACATCAGTAGCCTAGATTCAGTTCCCCTGTGGATGGCGGCAGAGTTAGTTGCTGAAAGCTTGGGTAGTTACCCTAATCTGACCTGGCTGTTAGCCCGAGAAACTATCATCAATCTTTGAGATAAGAAGGCTTGAAACCAGTTTAGCATGTGACCTGATATGCCATATGATTTCATCTTGTGTAGTAGCATTTCTCAACATACTGTGTCAAATGCACCTTTGAAATCGCTAGAGAAGTCTTGTTTTTATTAAAATTTTGTTTAATGTCTTGTGTAAGTCTTACAACCTGATGTATTGCTGAGTTATCTTTCCTAAACCCGGCTTGTTCTGGGACTATTATGTTTTGTGTTTCCAGGTAAAATGTCAGTCTTGTAGCTATCATTCTTTCTGGAAGTTTTGCTATGTTTGAAGTTAATGATATCGGTCTGTAGCTATCTATCGATTGTGCCAATTTTCCTTTCTTCTTGATGGTTATTATTTTTGCTTTTTTCCACAGTGTTGGTATATTATTTCTGGTGGTCCAAATGTTATTGAACATTTTCAGTAGGGTGTGAAGTGCTTCATGTCCTAAATTTTTTAGTAGCTCCGGATGTATATTATCAGGACCTGGGCTCTTTTTATTTTTTAGTGTCCTTATTGTTGTTTTATTTCTGGAAATGTAAAAGGCTCAATGAAGATATTTTGGAGGTTGGATGTATTGTCAAGGTTATTGTTCCTTAGGTGTTTATTCTGCTTTTTGTTTTTATTTTTTAATGTAGTACTCGTTTTGTAGTATGTTGCTAGTTTTTCTGCTATAAGGGTGTCTTCATATATTTCTTTATTATCAACAATTAGTGGCTGACTTTGTTGGTCTTCTCTTTTTATTTGTTTGATGTAGTTGTGTACTTTAGTACTATTTGTTCTATAATCTAATTTTTTTATAAATTCTTCAAAGCTCTCTTTTTTTTTGATAGTTTTATAGCTTGTTTTAAATGTGCATTTGCTTCTCGCCATTTTATAACATCTGCTTTATCTTGTGACCTTTCTGCTCTTTCTCCAGCTTTGTCCCGTTTTGATTTGAGCTGTGTTAGCTGTTCATTCCAGAAAGGATTATATTTATGGATTTTTCCTCTGGGAATACATCTTTTTGCAGCTTTTAGATTTGCAGCATTTAGATCTTTTATTACTTTATTTATGTTTTGTTTTAGTTTAATTTCCTTTAGGAATTTATTTGTTGTTGTTTTATACTCTTCCCAATGTGCCTTTTTGAAGTTCCATTTAGGTTTTATTTTTCCTTTTGTGTTGGGTGGTTGTTGATGTAGGTTTGTTTTTGTTATTATGGCTCTGTGTCCACTACCACTGTCTTCAAATACTTTTTTTGTAGTTTTATCCTCTAGATCAGTTGATATGATCGCGATATCTGGATTGGTTGACTGTCCTGTATAGTGTATGTAGGTTTTTGGGTCTTCATCCCTGTGCAGATGTTAAGGCAGATGTAGTTGAGTGGTTTTTTTTCTAAATCCATGTTGGGAGTCTGTTAATTTGTTGAAATGTTCTAGATAGAATACTAGTTGTGATTTCACAATCTTTTCGAAAATTGTTGAAAATGTGGGTAGAATTGATATAGGTCGAACATTTTTAAATTCATAGTTTCCGCCTTTATGAATTGGTTTTACGTGTGCATATTTCATTTTATTGGGAAAGATACCTGTAGCTAATGATTGATTTATTATTTGTGCAAGAGGTTCACATATTTGATATTTAATTTCTTTTATAAGAAAAGGAGGCAACTCATCCCACCCTTTGGTTGTCTTTGGCTTTCAGTTACTTATTTCTTTAATTACTTTATCTGCAGTTAGGAAGGAGAAGGAAAAAAATAGGGGTTAATGCAACTCCATTTTTATATAATTTTTTCTCAGCTTCCTCTACTGATGGGGGCACTTCACGGATTTCTTCTTCAATCTCCACAAAATAATTGTTTAACTGCTCAATGTACATCTTCGCGCTCATGATTTGTGGTGTCCCAACAGGAATACCAGATTTTATTACACTGTTCAAATCTAGTTCGCCTTTGACAATTTTCCATGTAGCTTTACTTTTGTTATTTGAGTTGGCAATATACTCCTCAATGGCCATTTATTTTGCTTTCCTTATTAGAGTTTTATAAATTTTGTTGCATTTTTTGTAATAATTTTTAAATTGAGAATTTGCTGTTACTTTATATTCTGAATGTAATATTCTCTTTTGTGCGCTTGATACCCTTATACCCTTTGTGCACCAGTTTAATGAATTATTTTTTTTATTTTTGCGTACAGGCAGTTTTTGGAAAGCACTCATTATGACAAATTAACTATTTTTGTAGAAAGATATTGTAATTTATATCAACAGGGACCAAGGGGCTGAAAGAACATTTTATTTCTTTTAACTTCTCTTTACGCATTCCAATATTTTCCGCATTGTATATCTGTTTTGTTATACTTTTTTTTTTGCCTCTTATTTGTCTTTTAATTAATTGGCATGCTTGTACTGATTGCTTTGTGGTCGGAGAGGCCTGACTCCAATATGTGAGAGTCTCCAGGACCATATATTTTGTTTGTGATTATATGATCTATACTAGTAGATGAAACATTGTGATCCGTGTTGGACCCTTGTGTTGAATATCAAAACCATGTCTTTGTAGCAGCTGTACATATTTACTTGCATTGTTAGAAATTGTTGTTTCACCATAGTTTAGTAGGTCAATATTACAGTCAATGGCAATTATTATTCTTTTCTTTTCATTTTGTAGCTTATTTAATAATATTTCAAGTTTATTTAGAAAAGGTTTCAAAGTGGAATGATAGGGGACCCTATACATTGAAATAACTATTAAGTTTAGGCTTACAATTTCAGACACTGATAGTTCAAATATATTGTCTTCATTTAGGAACTTAAGGTCGTCACGGAGTTTAGTTTGTTTGGTTAATTCATCTGTAACCAAATTTCACACAAAGCTGGCAAAATAGTATTTTTCTATCAGTGGCAAAAGTTTTTTTAAACTCTAGTATGTCGTGATGCAAACCTTCACGTACACTCAATTTCACCTTTGTCATTTTTAGTGATACTCCTAATTAATAAGTACAACTGCTTTTATGTAATCTAGTTGTAACCAACAGGGTACAAATAATATCGAGCTTAATATATTACATCAATTCTTAGCCAGGTTTAACAAACATGTATGATGTGATCTTGGAGTACAATTCTGTACTTCCCTCACTTGCACATACAAATGAATCAGCAGATATTAAATGGCATGATTAATGAATTCCTATTGCTCTCATAAGTTATGGAATCAAATAATGTGGTAAATAGAATGAATAAAGTATCAAAAATTGTCAAATATATTCATTTAACAATATGTGAAAAGTACAGTAGAAGCCCAAAATAATGCGCTTGTTTGGGGACATCCCTTAACCTTACTGCGGTATACAGAGATGCAACACTAGAAGGGACAAAAGTCAAATCTCGCATAGTTGGAGGAGGTAAATATCATGTAATAATAAATTACAGAGTGGTAGGTATTAAACTCTAGTATATAAGGTAAATATGTTACAACTTTTAAAATTACTCTCTGGTTCTGCTGGGAGATGTATTCCAGCCTGTAATAGAATCTTTATTTATATTCCAATGTATATTTTACCCAATCTAATTTTTCTTTGTCTTAAAAAAAATCACTGTTTTGTTTAATGCAGTGATGCGCTAAGTTGCAAGATGAATGCTGTTTGACTCATTTTGTTTGTCCATCTACAGAATCACACTGTTTAAATGAGTTATAATTTTGATAACATTCAGAATGTTTTCTTCTGCCTACAAGTCATATACACCAGTATCATCCCCACTTCAGCTTGTTCTTCATTGCCATTCTTTTTGTGGACAGCATTAAGCAAATTGCTGAATCAGCTTCATATACTATTCAGATAACATACTCGTTAGAAATGTGGTACAGTCCTTGCAGAAAAATGTCCACACAATTCATCTGGCTGAATTAGTAGTGCAAATCTTTTCGTATTAATGGAATCATAATTGCAGATATTGTAGATGAAATTACTTAAGTTGTTCAATACCATATAGTCTGTCTTCTTCATCGGGGACATTTAGAATGAATGTCCTGCTTTTCTATGAGCATTTTCTGTTTATTTTAGTTTTTTCATTTAAAATCCAGTTCCCTCACTATTCTGTTTAAGGACGACTTACTATCCTCAATGTTAATAATTTTTCTTAAAATAATTAGCTATTGTAGGAGCACTTTTTTCCTGAACTTAAACATTTTGAATCCTTCTATTAACGACACATTTTTCCAAGTATCTAGATCTATTACATGTCTTGGTTCGCTATGCTTTTCACTTGGAGTTCCAAAGACATGCTCTGATTTTCATTTTGTTTGCATTCTCTAACAGTTCTTTTTACTGTTCTTTCTGACACTCCTGTGACATCTGATATGCACTTTAGCCTTTTGAATCTTTTTTAAAAAAAAATCTTCTGATTTAACCAGGTTTTGCTTTTAGCTTCTTTCTTCATGTAAGCTCATACATTTGAAACATTTTCTCGACTTTGACTGCGTAATGTTTTGGATCTTAATTTTCAAAGTACACTGATGGCATAATAAATTTATGCAGTTATCAACGTCTGACAAATTCACTACACTCACTCATCACCAAACTAATTTTGTTTTCAATGACACGCTGCACAAAGAAAAGCAACTGTGAATTAGCCATGGCTGTGCCTAAGAAGCAGACAATATCACTACATTCCCTCTTCATTCCCCACCTACAGTGAGTGATTTTATTCACCAGAACTATATGTGCAGATTAAAAAGACAAGGCCAAGAATGATGATATCATTCATTACTTTCCTGGAATGCATTGGCCAGTGTCAACGAAGAAGGGTGGTGTTGAAAATTATACTGCAGATCCTCTGTTTGCAGAATATTTTTATCTCAACTTTCTGAATACAAAAATAAAATAATTAACTACAATATTTTTTAATGTAACATACTATTACCTGCATTAAATATAAATCCATGGTATTTCGAACAGTGCTATTTTGGGCTTCTACTTCACTAAAATATGTATTTATGAAAAATATGTAAAATATATTTATTCATATATCTTTTTCTATAAAATATGTATTTTTATATGAAACAAAACTTTTCAAATAAACTTTCTGGACCTCGATTGGGACATAAGTTATGTACATATTAAGGAAGCAAGCATTTACATGTAAATCCAGGCCTTTCATATTGCAGACAGTGTTACTGAATACTGACCTCAAATTTCCAGTCTCTTTCCATGATATAAACAATTGAATCTTGGTACTATTTCAAAAAATTACAAAGTATTGAAAAATTCAAATAAATTACAACAGTATTCCAAAGATGCATAAAGCCATAAATGTTATTTGAAATAATTATTCTGTGGTTTAAGGAGATATATATTTTTTGTGCAGTAGATTTCTGCTGATCTCATATGCTTTAACAGTTAAAAACATTATACAAAATTCCTTCTAAAAGAAAAGGAATTTAAAACTATTCCCAAGTAATTCAAAATGAGCATTTTGTTTTGTAAGTGCCTGAAACATAATTGCAACTTTAAATCAAAATTGTTGGAGAATTTTTGAGAAAATCAACAGTTTAGAAGGAAAGGGTCGTTGGAATAGGGGAGAATTTCCTGAAAGTCTTAATGTTGCATCTTCAAATGTTGTTGAAAGACAATGTTGATGAAATGTTGTTGAAGTATAGTATTTAACCAACATTTTGTTTTTGAGTTACATTATTCTCAGACACATAGACTTTTATTCTAAAAATACTTTGTTTTTATTATTTATTTAATGACTTATTCAGATTTCTGATGAAATCTCACACTGCATTTTTGGGTGTAATGCAATACTTCCTACTACTTACAATAAATAGGTAGGTGGCAGAGAATGTAACAAAAATTATATAACACTTATGAAAAAGCAAAATTGTGCAGACAAGCCGAATATTGAATTACACTAAGCCTGAAGTGCTGTATATGAACATTTTTGTATTACAATCTTCATTGTAAGATAAGGAAATAAGCGATATATATATATTCCTCTATAATGATTGTAAAAAGAAAAGTTTTTCCTTCTACATCTTAGAATATCTCATAATGCTTAAACTTGCATAAAATGTAACCTGATTAGCATTAATCTCATATGCATTAGTTACATAAATTTTTGCCACACAATGGTAAACATTTAGTTTTATTGAAACATATTATTACACAATACTTGTGACCAGACTCACTGTAAAAATTCATTTGAGCATTCCTTAAAAGTCAAGTACCTATATTTACTTTTCTTATTTATAAAACAGTTCAAGTGAATTGCTTTATGAGAATTTTCCATGCAAAGCTCTCAAACAAATATGGAACCAAGTGGGGTTTTGCTTCCTGTTATTTATTAAGTTCCTCTGTCATTAAAAGTAACACGAACTAAAGTTGTAGGTTTACCACGTATTTGTGTTATTATATTGCTTTTACGAATAGTTTTATCTTTATAATATATCTTAAATATCTTTATTAGTAGTATTTACTTTCAACCTTCAACCGAAAACAGTGAAACAAGCTAAATAGAATTTCTACATACAATATAACTATTCCATGCATAGCAAATTCAGGCTTGGGCAACAGATTGTACTTTAGGAGGCACATAGGAATGAATGCCATTTGATTCAATAGAGTCAATGAATCAGCTAAAAATTCAAAGTAGATTTATGGCCTAAGTTGCTTAAACTTTAAATACAACGCGCGAAAATCAGTATATGAATAATATTCTTCGCAATCCATCGATTCTATAGGACGCAATAAAAGTACTTCTTATTAATAGATACTTACATACACTCAAGCCAAAAAGGGCAACACGGAGCGCCACTTCATTCATGATACGCACATACACATTAAATATTAATATCACACACTACTGTCATAACTCAAACCTGTTTACATGTACATTCTTAAATACACCAATGAATGCTCAGACAAGTGAAAACCAACACCAAAACAGCTGTCGCAGCATTACCAATATATTTTTGGTTATAATTGCCAACCTAAAATCTGGGGTGATAATAGCTGCAACACAGGCGAACCAACGAGATTGGTGAGCCACCGGGATCTGTCAGTTGTTAAAGCTGACTACACCTCAAATGTCAAAGATGGCGGTGGTAGGGTGCATTTGCAGTTATGCCCAGTAGATGGCAGCCTAGCGTTAAGTATGTTTGTGAGCGTATAGTTGCGAATTTTGTATTAAATATTGACATATTCTTAATTAGACCGAAGTGTTTATGAGGCAAAAGTAACGCATAACAGAACGGTTAGGAGTAAATGTGCTTATATATGAGGTTTTAGGTATTTCATTTGAATTTATTCCAAGTATAGGAAACGAGAGCCTGCGAATTGTGATTGATAAGTGGTGAAATTTAAAACATCGGCATACTTACCTGGCGTAGGGGTTACCGTGATCAGGAAGGCGGTTCCCCCGGGGTGAGGCCCTTCCATTGCACTTCGGTTGGGCTGACCCCCGCGATTGCCTCAAATGTGGGTAACTCGGGCGCATAATTTTTGGTAGTCGGGACTGCGTTCGCGCTGTCCCGGAATAACTCTCTCCACTATTCAACCAGCGTTAATTATTACATGTCTTAAAATCTTGCAATGCTCTAACTCTAGTAACATGCAAATACAACGAGTCTTGCAAGTGCTTTCTCTATCACAGCTAAACAGTTGCATTACTCATGTTTCAGATTAATTTTCAGCTGCGGCAAATTGCACAAAGGTGGCCAAGTTATTTTCAACAGCTTAACCTATGCCTAACATCATTCATTTCTAAATGAAAATGTTTTTCTGCCAAGCATTTATATCGAACATTATAACTAACTCAATTACCACACTGTCTGTGCGGCATTGTCGAATAAATTAAAGTACTGAAGCATTAAGCGTATACTTGAATAAAGACAAGTTTCTTTAGGCGCGTTCTATGTGTGTCAAAATTTACGCCAATATGTCTATAGTTTATGAACCAGCAAAAGAGCAGTCCTAAATAGAGGACATCAAAGCGAAGCTAGAACTGACATCTACAACAACACGTCATTGAGAGAAATAAGAAGAGAGCGAGCATATGTGAAGACTTTTGCAGCACTGAGGCCATGATGAACAGGGCATGGATCTCGGCAAACTATAACCTCAGACACATAACGATGCCCAGATGCCCAGTAACCGGTTTCCATCATAAGATATGTGTGACTAAAGGTTTCCACGCTCCAAGTGAAAAGTGCGTGTGTGAACTGTGTAACAAGGAATGCACTAGATACCACTTATTCACCTGTGCGAAAAGAGTAAAACCAATTGTGGAATCTAGCTAGGAAGCAAATCAATTATGCACAAATGTGCGCATTTCTGTTTCATTTGACATACTCATCAGTAAAATCACAGACACGATTAAACTTAAGTACCTATGTAAAAGCTTTTAGGGTAGAAACTGAGGCAGACCAAACTCTACCGTGTTTACATTTGGTGCGATCTAATTTTCCTCTCTGGTGTCGCCACAGACAATTTGTAGCATCGAACGTCCAATAGCGACCCCGTGCCACTTTCACACCAGAGGCGGCCGGACAGGTGAAGAATTTTTCACCGAACACGTTCTGCTTCTACCATTTCTTAATTTGCTTTAAATAGGGCTTAAAATAGAAAATTCAGCAATCAGTTTAATTTAAAGCAGTGTAGGTGAAGTTAGCATACCTTTATCTTCGTTTATTCTTTTGTATCCGGAAGCTGACTTCGAAAGCAAGCCCAAGACCTCGCTACCCTAAGGATGGGGAGTCCACAACGGTTCATCCCTACATCAAAAATAATATTTCATATTTCCACACTTCCGGCTCGGTATTTTTTCTTTTTCGGGAGATTTGCCATGGCAGCGTGACGTCACTATTGCTTGCCTACATCAGGAAGTAAAAAATTTAGGTGTCGACAAGAAATATTTCTTTTGCACCCCACCCACAACCAGATTCAGGTAGCAGCTTGTACGTTGTGGCCTAAGAGCTTTAGACGAATAAGTAAGTCGGTCAGTCAGTCGTGAGCATGTGAACATCCACAACTTGTGGTTTCGTTTCCTTCTTTCCTTTCCGTTTCGTTTATATAAGACAAAATAAAACATGATACGTGTGCTCACGAGTAGTCAGTGTGAACGTGTGAATACTGAATACAATTAAATTTGTACCTCTTTTTGTTTATGTTTCCAACAAATTATTTGGTATGTACCTACTCTGTTAGAAACTCCTTTTAATAGGTGGAACGATGAGGACAAGAAAGACTTTTTAACTTCTGGGCAGCTAGTTAATTCATAGCAAATCTGTGAAAAGGAAGAAATTAAAAGCTCCAGCCAGTCGTATACTATAAAATTTAAAAGCATTTGGTTTTCTGAATTTTGCTGGTTGTACACTAGTGTATACCTTCAAAAATTATTTTGCTGGCCGTGCGCGCTGTTCAGCAATAAGAATAACGTATGGAATAAAGAGGAGTTCACAGACTTTCAAAATACAGCTCGTTCAATGCGTAAACATGGGGATTTTGCAGAACATCTAAAATGTCAACTGAAATTGAGAAATGTTGAGGGGAAAAAACAGAAATACAATCGCTGAAGCGTTAAGAGAAAATCACAGGTGACACGTTCAACAGTATAATGAAAATGTCCTGTGGAACAGACTTGTTCTGGACTTAGTTATTGAAGTGGTTTTATTTCCGAGTAAACAAGCTGGCATTCAGGGGTCACGCAGAGCGGAACGAATCATTAAACCGCGGGAATTTTAAAGAGCTTCTGTCTGCGTTTATTAGTAGGGTTAACTTAAAAATACAACAACAAAAAAAACTACAATAAAATTAAAACCATGTTTAGTGGCGGCTCAAAGACTATTGAGAATGAGTTAATAGACTGTATTTCAAATTACATGAATGACTATGTAGAATCAGAAGTAGGCCGTGTATTGTTCTTTCCTGTTCAAGTCAATTACACCTCAGACGTTGCGCAAATGTCCCAGTGTTCAATTATAATAGGATTTGTTAATTCAGATGGTGCATTGGTTGAAAG
The DNA here is from genome assembly GCA_030765055.1 of Mantis religiosa. Classification (NCBI taxonomy): domain Eukaryota; kingdom Metazoa; phylum Arthropoda; class Insecta; order Mantodea; family Mantidae; genus Mantis; species Mantis religiosa. The sequence continues at coordinate 166,941,017 of CM060947.1, read as the reverse complement.
TTTTCTGGGATTCCATGATGTTAGCGGCGATAGGACTGCTGAAAATGTGTTTGCGTTAGTGGACAGAATCTTAAAAGAAAAACTCGACTCTTGACTATGAAACTAAATTGATAGGTCAGTGCTAAGATGGCGCCAATGGCATGTCTGGTCGTTTGAATGGACTGAAACAGAAAGTTCAAAATAAAGCCCCTCAGGCTACTTTTGTCCACTGTATGGCACATCGCTTAGATTTGACTTTACAACAAAAGGCAAGAAAATACCCAAGTGCCGGATATATTTTGCTAACGTAAGTGGAATTCCATTATTTTTCCAACCCTAAGCAAAGCGAACTTACACTCAGTTCCGCGTGCGTCAGGCGTATACCAATAGTTGCTGATACGCGTTGGTCCTCTCACTCCAAGCTTATTAGCATCGTCATTCAAGAATGGGAGGATCTGAAGAATGTCTTCCAATTGATGATGAAACTTCAGACGAAAAGTCTATCAGGGCCAGTGAAATTCAATAATTTTGAATTCACATTGCTCTCCGTGCTTTTAATGACATATTTGGTATAACGGAAGTACCTTGTGATACCCTGCAGAAAAAGTGATTAGATATCACTTACTGCCTGAGCAAGATCCAAAATAATGACATAATAAAGAGCAGAAGAAATGAATATTTAAATTCATTGATTCAACAGTCTAAAACCTTGACACCCATAAATCCATAACAGCTGCTGTGTTATCAGAAAATGGACTTTTGTTAACTTACAGAGTTTTATCTCTTGAAATTTTATATACTCTTTTGATAGAATTGCATTTAAGATCACAAGACTATGAGAAGTTAGGTTTTCTTAATCTTGTTGATTCCACTAAGTTTGATAAGTATGTCACAGACTTTCCAGGCAGTTGTCGCCAAGGTTCACCTAAGTGCTATCCACAAATATTTTACAATATCCGTCGTTCGAGGAACGTACTCACTTTGTTATATACTGAAGAATCGTTCCGAAATGTGGCTATAGACAAAATTCTAGATGATCTCCAAGTAAACAAAGACATTTTCGAGGAAACATATAAACTGTTGTGTTTAGTGATGACTATCTCACCCACCAGCGTTTCTGTCGGAAGAAGTTTGTCCTGTCTTAAAAGGTTCAAAACATACTCTAGAAACTCAATGTGTCAGGCCAGGAAGTCATCTTTAGCCAACATTTCCTTGCACATGCAATTACTGTGTGCACTTATGAAGAATCAACCTTTCTGCTGTGATATCATAGACAACTTTGCTTCCTTAAGGGACGGGAGTCTAATAAAATTGGGTGAGTTGTAGTACTAATAATTTCATTTTTATTTTAGTTTTTGCATGCAAGCCATTTTCATCTATTTTTGGCACCACGAGGCTCCACTGTTTCATACCGAGTAAATATGTCAAAAAGAATAGCGAACAAACGGCAGGGAAATGCAAGAAAAAGCGGCGAATATAAACGAGGTGAGAATAGACACAATTACCACTACGAACAGAATACACTAAAAACAAGTAAATGGGAAATGAAAATGGCGGATACCATATTTTGATCAAAGTAAAGCTGGAAATGCCGGGAAAGGAGTGGTAGTTTGGTGTTTTGCGGTTGGCACTGTAGGAAGTAATCGATAATGGCAGTACACGCGAGCCACCGAGATCCATCAGAGCTATTAAGGCAGACTACACCTCGAATGTCAAAAGGTGGCAGCAGTAGAGGGCATCTGCACTCAAGTCCAATAGATAGCAGTGTGCGGTTATATTCTCGTTTTGTGTATAATTGTTTAGTTATACTTAATATCGAGAAATAATTAACTAAATTAAAGAGTTTGCGAACCAGAACGTAATGTGTGATAAAATAATCGCAGGACAAGCGCCTCATGTGTAAGTTCCTTTAGCTAATTCATTTGAATTTTTCCCAAGTATAGGGAATGAGAGACTGCGAATTGTATTTGATAATCGATGAAACTTGACACCTCGGCATACTTACCTGGCGTAGGGGTTACCGTGATCACGAAGGCGGTTCCCCCGGAGTGAGGCCCTTCCATTGCACTTCGGTTGGGCTGACCTCTGCGATTGCCCCAAATGTGGGTAACTCGGGCGCATAATTTTTGGTAGTCGGGACTGCGTTCGCGCTGTCCCGGAATAATTTACCCCATTATTAAATCAGTGAGCATACTGGCTGTTGGTGCTTTCTATGGCAAGACGTGCAATATTTCAACTCTTGACACCGCTTTCATCACATCACACAGGAGATTCAAGCTATTGTCAAAATAGTCCTCCAACGAGTGGCCAGTAAAATGGAACCACGTGTTCAGTTGTGCCTTATGCAGAATGGAGGACATTTTCGACATTTGCTACGGAGGTAAATAATCTTCCAAAGTTCCTCTACGTTTTAGTTATAATAATTTGTCGTTAGCACAATTCGTTTTGAATGAATTAACGAAAGTAATATGTCAGTTCTAATAAATCAATATGTATAAGTACCGAATCTTCCCTTTTCCTGTGGAGATAATACATCGTTTTTGTTGTGTCGTAACACGTAGGCTTTGAAATGCACTTTTGATAATCGAATCTTTACCTTTGTCCTTAGTGCGATAAACAAATAGACTAAATTTTCTTCCTTGTTGTTGCCGCAGACATTTTGTTTAAATAAAACTGTAAGTTTGAATGTCCATTTGCGATTATGTGCCGCTTTCATACCGAGTACGTATGCCAAAAAGAAAGCGCACAAACTACCGCAAATGAAATGGAAGAAATGCAAGAAAATCGGCGAGTTTAAATGACGCCAGAATAGAGGGCTCTCAGCACTACGAACAGACAACACTAAAAAGAAGTAAATGAGAAATGAAAATGTGGGATACTATATTTGGGTCGAAGTAAAGTTAGAAATACAGGAATTGCTGGGAAAGGAGTGGTAGTTCAGTGTTCTGTGGTTGGCACTCTAGGAAGTAATCAATAAAGCAGTTAGCTGCATCACAGGCGAACCAACGAGATTGGTGAGCCACCGGGATCTGTCAGTTGTTAAAGCTGACTACACCTCAAATGTCAAAGATGGCGGTGGTAGGGTGCATTTGCAGTTATGCCCAGTAGATGGCAGCCTAGCGTTAAGTATGTTTGTGAGCGTATAGTTGCGAATTTTGTATTAAATATTGACATATTCTTAATTAGACCGAAGTGTTTATGAGGCAAAAGTAACGCATAACAGAACGGTTAGGAGTAAATGTGCTTATATATGAGGTTTTAGGTATTTCATTTGAATTTATTCCAAGTATAGGAAACGAGAGCCTGCGAATTGTGATTGATAAGTGGTGAAATTTAAAACATCGGCATACTTACCTGGCGTAGGGGTTACCGTGATCAGGAAGGCGGTTCCCCCGGGGTGAGGCCGTTCCATTGCACTTCGGTTGGGCTGACCCCCGCGATTGCCCCAAATGTGGGTAACTCGGGCGCATAATTTTTGGTAGTCGGGACTGCGTTCGCGCTGTCCCGGAATAACTCTCTCCACTATTCAACCAGCGTTAATTATTACATGTCTTAAAATCTTGCAATGCTCTAACTCTAGTAACATGCAAATACAACGAGTCTTGCAAGTGCTTTCTCTATCACAGCTAAACAGTTGCATTACTCATGTTTCAGATTAATTTTCAGCTGCGGCAAATTGCACAAAGGTGGCCAAGTTATTTTCAACAGCTTAACCTATGCCTAACATCATTCATTTCTAAATGAAAATGTTTTTCTGCCAAGCATTTATATCGAACATTATAACTAACTCAATTACCACACTGTCTGTGCGGCATTGTCGAATAAATTAAAGTACTGAAGCATTAAGCGTATACTTGAATAAAGACAAGTTTCTTTAGGCGCGTTCTATGTGTGTCAAAATTTACGCCAATATGTCTATAGTTTATGAACCAGCAAAAGAGCAGTCCTAAATAGAGGACATCAAAGCGAAGCTAGAACTGACATCTACAACAACACGTCATTGAGAGAAATAAGAAGAGAGCGAGCATATGTGAAGACTTTTGCAGCACTGAGGCCATGATGAACAGGGCATGGATCTCGGCAAACTATAACCTCAGACACATAACGATGCCCAGATGCCCAGTAACCGGTTTCCATCATAAGATATGTGTGACTAAAGGTTTCCACGCTCCAAGTGAAAAGTGCGTGTGTGAACTGTGTAACAAGGAATGCACTAGATACCACTTATTCACCTGTGCGAAAAGAGTAAAACCAATTGTGGAATCTAGCTAGGAAGCAAATCAATTATGCACAAATGTGCGCATTTCTGTTTCATTTGACATACTCATCAGTAAAATCACAGACACGATTAAACTTAAGTACCTATGTAAAAGCTTTTAGGGTAGAAACTGAGGCAGACCAAACTCTACCGTGTTTACATTTGGTGCGATCTAATTTTCCTCTCTGGTGTCGCCACAGACAATTTGTAGCATCGAACGTCCAATAGCGACCCCGTGCCACTTTCACACCAGAGGCGGCCGGACAGGTGAAGAATTTTTCACCGAACACGTTCTGCTTCTACCATTTCTTAATTTGCTTTAAATAGGGCTTAAAATAGAAAATTCAGCAATCAGTTTAATTTAAAGCAGTGTAGGTGAAGTTAGCATACCTTTATCTTCGTTTATTCTTTTGTATCCGGAAGCTGACTTCGAAAGCAAGCCCAAGACCTCGCTACCCTAAGGATGGGGAGTCCACAACGGTTCATCCCTACATCAAAAATAATATTTCATATTTCCACACTTCCGGCTCGGTATTTTTTCTTTTTCGGGAGATTTGCCATGGCAGCGTGACGTCACTATTGCTTGCCTACATCAGGAAGTAAAAAATTTAGGTGTCGACAAGAAATATTTCTTTTGCACCCCACCCACAACCAGATTCAGGTAGCAGCTTGTACGTTGTGGCCTAAGAGCTTTAGACGAATAAGTAAGTCGGTCAGTCAGTCGTGAGCATGTGAACATCCACAACTTGTGGTTTCGTTTCCTTCTTTCCTTTCCGTTTCGTTTATATAAGACAAAATAAAACATGATACGTGTGCTCACGAGTAGTCAGTGTGAACGTGTGAATACTGAATACAATTAAATTTGTACCTCTTTTTGTTTATGTTTCCAACAAATTATTTGGTATGTACCTACTCTGTTAGAAACTCCTTTTAATAGGTGGAACGATGAGGACAAGAAAGACTTTTTAACTTCTGGGCAGCTAGTTAATTCATAGCAAATCTGTGAAAAGGAAGAAATTAAAAGCTCCAGCCAGTCGTATACTATAAAATTTAAAAGCATTTGGTTTTCTGAATTTTGCTGGTTGTACACTAGTGTATACCTTCAAAAATTATTTTGCTGGCCGTGCGCGCTGTTCAGCAATAAGAATAACGTATGGAATAAAGAGGAGTTCACAGACTTTCAAAATACAGCTCGTTCAATGCTCGTACATGGGGATTTTGCAGAACATCTAAAATGTCAACTGAAATTGAGAAATGTTGAGGGGAAAAAACAGAAATACAATCGCTGATGCGTTAAGAGAAAATCACAGGTGACACGTTCAACAGTATAATGAAAATGTCCTGTGGAACAGACTTGTTCTGGACTTAGTTATTGAAGTGGTTTTATTTCCGAGTAAACAAGCTGGCATTCAGGGGTCACGCAGAGCGGAACGAATCATTAAACCGCGGGAATTTTAAAGAGCTTCTGTCTGCGTTTATTAGTAGGGTTAACTTAAAAATACAACAACAAAAAAACTACAATAAAATTAAAACCATGTTTAGTGGCGGCTCAAAGACTATTGAGAATGAGTTAATAGACTGTATTTCAAATTACATGAATGACTATGTAGAATCAGAAGTAGGCCGTGTATTGTTCTTTCCTGTTCAAGTCAATTACACCTCAGACGTTGCGCAAATGTCCCAGTGTTCAATTATAATAGGATTTGTTAATTCAGATGGTGCATTGGTTGAAAGTTTTCTGGGATTCCATGATGTTAGCGGCGATAGGACTGCTGAAAATGTGTTTGCGTTAGTGGACAGAATCTTAAAAGAAAAACTCGACTCTTGACTATGAAACTAAATTGATAGGTCAGTGCTAAGATGGCGCCAATGGCATGTCTGGTCGTTTGAATGGACTGAAACAGAAAGTTCAAAATAAAGCCCCTCAGGCTACTTTTGTCCACTGTATGGCACATCGCTTAGATTTGACTTTACAACAAAAGGCAAGAAAATACCCAAGTGCCGGATATATTTTGCTAACGTAAGTGGAATTCCATTATTTTTCCAACCCTAAGCAAAGCGAACTTACACTCAGTTCCGCGTGCGTCAGGCGTATACCAATAGTTGCTGATACGCGTTGGTCCTCTCACTCCAAGCTTATTAGCATCGTCATTCAAGAATGGGAGGATCTGAAGAATGTCTTCCAATTGATGATGAAACTTCAGACGAAAAGTCTATCAGGGCCAGTGAAATTCAATAATTTTGAATTCACATTGCTCTCCGTGCTTTTAATGACATATTTGGTATAACGGAAGTACCTTGTGATACCCTGCAGAAAAAGTGATTAGATATCACTTACTGCCTGAGCAAGATCCAAAATAATGACATAATAAAGAGCAGAAGAAATGAATATTTAAATTCATTGATTCAACAGTCTAAAACCTTGACACCCATAAATCCATAACAGCTGCTGTGTTATCAGAAAATGGACTTTTGTTAACTTACAGAGTTTTATCTCTTGAAATTTTATATACTCTTTTGATAGAATTGCATTTAAGATCACAAGACTATGAGAAGTTAGGTTTTCTTAATCTTGTTGATTCCACTAAGTTTGATAAGTATGTCACAGACTTTCCAGGCAGTTGTCGCCAAGGTTCACCTAAGTGCTATCCACAAATATTTTACAATATCCGTCGTTCGAGGAACGTACTCACTTTGTTATATACTGAAGAATCGTTCCGAAATGTGGCTATAGACAAAATTCTAGATGATCTCCAAGTAAACAAAGACATTTTCGAGGAAACATATAAACTGTTGTGTTTAGTGATGACTATCTCACCCACCAGCGTTTCTGTCGGAAGAAGTTTGTCCTGTCTTAAAAGGTTCAAAACATACTCTAGAAACTCAATGTGTCAGGCCAGGAAGTCATCTTTAGCCAACATTTCCTTGCACATGCAATTACTGTGTGCACTTATGAAGAATCAACCTTTCTGCTGTGATATCATAGACAACTTTGCTTCCTTAAGGGACGGGAGTCTAATAAAATTGGGTGAGTTGTAGTACTAATAATTTCATTTTTATTTTAGTTTTTGCATGCAAGCCATTTTCATCTATTTTTGGCACCACGAGGCTCCACTGTTTCATACCGAGTAAATATGTCAAAAAGAATAGCGAACAAACGGCAGGGAAATGCAAGAAAAAGCGGCGAATATAAACGAGGTGAGAATAGACACAATTACCACTACGAACAGAATACACTAAAAACAAGTAAATGGGAAATGAAAATGGCGGATACCATATTTTGATCAAAGTAAAGCTGGAAATGCCGGGAAAGGAGTGGTAGTTTGGTGTTTTGCGGTTGGCACTGTAGGAAGTAATCGATAATGGCAGTACACGCGAGCCACCGAGATCCATCAGAGCTATTAAGGCAGACTACACCTCGAATGTCAAAAGGTGGCAGCAGTAGAGGGCATCTGCACTCAAGTCCAATAGATAGCAGTGTGCGGTTATATTCTCGTTTTGTGTATAATTGTTTAGTTATACTTAATATCGAGAAATAATTAACTAAATTAAAGAGTTTGCGAACCAGAACGTAATGTGTGATAAAATAATCGCAGGACAAGCGCCTCATGTGTAAGTTCCTTTAGCTAATTCATTTGAATTTTTCCCAAGTTTAGGGAATGAGAGACTGCGAATTGTATTTGATAATCGATGAAACTTGACACCTCGGCATACTTACCTGGCGTAGGGGTTACCGTGATCACGAAGGCGGTTCCCCCGGAGTGAGGCCCTTCCATTGCACTTCGGTTGGGCTGACCTCTGCGATTGCCCCAAATGTGGGTAACTCGGGCGCATAATTTTTGGTAGTCGGGACTGCGTTCGCGCTGTCCCGGAATAATTTACCCCATTATTAAATCAGTGAGCATACTGGCTGTTGGTGCTTTCTATGGCAAGACGTGCAATATTTCAACTCTTGACACCGCTTTCATCACATCACACAGGAGATTCAAGCTATTGTCAAAATAGTCCTCCAACGAGTGGCCAGTAAAATGGAACCACGTGTTCAGTTGTGCCTTATGCAGAATGGAGGACATTTTCGACATTTGCTACGGAGGTAAATAATCTTCCAAAGTTCCTCTACGTTTTAGTTATAATAATTTGTCGTTAGCACAATTCGTTTTGAATGAATTAACGAAAGTAATATGTCAGTTCTAATAAATCAATATGTATAAGTACCGAATCTTCCCTTTTCCTGTGGAGATAATACATCGTTTTTGTTGTGTCGTAACACGTAGGCTTTGAAATGCACTTTTGATAATCGAATCTTTACCTTTGTCCTTAGTGCGATAAACAAATAGACTAAATTTTCTTCCTTGTTGTTGCCGCAGACATTTTGTTTAAATAAAACTGTAAGTTTGAATGTCCATTTGCGATTATGTGCCGCTTTCATACCGAGTACGTATGCCAAAAAGAAAGCGCACAAACTACCGCAAATGAAATGGAAGAAATGCAAGAAAATCGGCGAGTTTAAATGACGCCAGAATAGAGGGCTCTCAGCACTACGAACAGACAACACTAAAAAGAAGTAAATGAGAAATGAAAATGTGGGATACTATATTTGGGTCGAAGTAAAGTTAGAAATACAGGAATTGCTGGGAAAGGAGTGGTAGTTCAGTGTTCTGTGGTTGGCACTCTAGGAAGTAATCAATAAAGCAGTTAGCTGCATCACAGGCGAACCAACGAGATTGGTGAGCCACCGGGATCTGTCAGTTGTTAAAGCTGACTACACCTCAAATGTCAAAGATGGCGGTGGTAGGGTGCATTTGCAGTTATGCCCAGTAGATGGCAGCCTAGCGTTAAGTATGTTTGTGAGCGTATAGTTGCGAATTTTGTATTAAATATTGACATATTCTTAATTAGACCGAAGTGTTTATGAGGCAAAAGTAACGCATAACAGAACGGTTAGGAGTAAATGTGCTTATATATGAGGTTTTAGGTATTTCATTTGAATTTATTCCAAGTATAGGAAACGAGAGCCTGCGAATTGTGATTGATAAGTGGTGAAATTTAAAACATCGGCATACTTACCTGGCGTAGGGGTTACCGTGATCAGGAAGGCGGTTCCCCCGGGGTGAGGCCGTTCCATTGCACTTCGGTTGGGCTGACCCCCGCGATTGCCCCAAATGTGGGTAACTCGGGCGCATAATTTTTGGTAGTCGGGACTGCGTTCGCGCTGTCCCGGAATAACTCTCTCCACTATTCAACCAGCGTTAATTATTACATGTCTTAAAATCTTGCAATGCTCTAACTCTAGTAACATGCAAATACAACGAGTCTTGCAAGTGCTTTCTCTATCACAGCTAAACAGTTGCATTACTCATGTTTCAGATTAATTTTCAGCTGCGGCAAATTGCACAAAGGTGGCCAAGTTATTTTCAACAGCTTAACCTATGCCTAACATCATTCATTTCTAAATGAAAATGTTTTTCTGCCAAGCATTTATATCGAACATTATAACTAACTCAATTACCACACTGTCTGTGCGGCATTGTCGAATAAATTAAAGTACTGAAGCATTAAGCGTATACTTGAATAAAGACAAGTTTCTTTAGGCGCGTTCTATGTGTGTCAAAATTTACGCCAATATGTCTATAGTTTATGAACCAGCAAAAGAGCAGTCCTAAATAGAGGACATCAAAGCGAAGCTAGAACTGACATCTACAACAACACGTCATTGAGAGAAATAAGAAGAGAGCGAGCATATGTGAAGACTTTTGCAGCACTGAGGCCATGATGAACAGGGCATGGATCTCGGCAAACTATAACCTCAGACACATAACGATGCCCAGATGCCCAGTAACCGGTTTCCATCATAAGATATGTGTGACTAAAGGTTTCCACGCTCCAAGTGAAAAGTGCGTGTGTGAACTGTGTAACAAGGAATGCACTAGATACCACTTATTCACCTGTGCGAAAAGAGTAAAACCAATTGTGGAATCTAGCTAGGAAGCAAATCAATTATGCACAAATGTGCGCATTTCTGTTTCATTTGACATACTCATCAGTAAAATCACAGACACGATTAAACTTAAGTACCTATGTAAAAGCTTTTAGGGTAGAAACTGAGGCAGACCAAACTCTACCGTGTTTACATTTGGTGCGATCTAATTTTCCTCTCTGGTGTCGCCACAGACAATTTGTAGCATCGAACGTCCAATAGCGACCCCGTGCCACTTTCACACCAGAGGCGGCCGGACAGGTGAAGAATTTTTCACCGAACACGTTCTGCTTCTACCATTTCTTAATTTGCTTTAAATAGGGCTTAAAATAGAAAATTCAGCAATCAGTTTAATTTAAAGCAGTGTAGGTGAAGTTAGCATACCTTTATCTTCGTTTATTCTTTTGTATCCGGAAGCTGACTTCGAAAGCAAGCCCAAGACCTCGCTACCCTAAGGATGGGGAGTCCACAACGGTTCATCCCTACATCAAAAATAATATTTCATATTTCCACACTTCCGGCTCGGTATTTTTTCTTTTTCGGGAGATTTGCCATGGCAGCGTGACGTCACTATTGCTTGCCTACATCAGGAAGTAAAAAATTTAGGTGTCGACAAGAAATATTTCTTTTGCACCCCACCCACAACCAGATTCAGGTAGCAGCTTGTACGTTGTGGCCTAAGAGCTTTAGACGAATAAGTAAGTCGGTCAGTCAGTCGTGAGCATGTGAACATCCACAACTTGTGGTTTCGTTTCCTTCTTTCCTTTCCGTTTCGTTTATATAAGACAAAATAAAACATGATACGTGTGCTCACGAGTAGTCAGTGTGAACGTGTGAATACTGAATACAATTAAATTTGTACCTCTTTTTGTTTATGTTTCCAACAAATTATTTGGTATGTACCTACTCTGTTAGAAACTCCTTTTAATAGGTGGAACGATGAGGACAAGAAAGACTTTTTAACTTCTGGGCAGCTAGTTAATTCATAGCAAATCTGTGAAAAGGAAGAAATTAAAAGCTCCAGCCAGTCGTATACTATAAAATTTAAAAGCATTTGGTTTTCTGAATTTTGCTGGTTGTACACTAGTGTATACCTTCAAAAATTATTTTGCTGGCCGTGCGCGCTGTTCAGCAATAAGAATAACGTATGGAATAAAGAGGAGTTCACAGACTTTCAAAATACAGCTCGTTCAATGCTCGTACATGGGGATTTTGCAGAACATCTAAAATGTCAACTGAAATTGAGAAATGTTGAGGGGAAAAAACAGAAATACAATCGCTGATGCGTTAAGAGAAAATCACAGGTGACACGTTCAACAGTATAATGAAAATGTCCTGTGGAACAGACTTGTTCTGGACTTAGTTATTGAAGTGGTTTTATTTCCGAGTAAACAAGCTGGCATTCAGGGGTCACGCAGAGCGGAACGAATCATTAAACCGCGGGAATTTTAAAGAGCTTCTGTCTGCGTTTATTAGTAGGGTTAACTTAAAAATACAACAACAAAAAAACTACAATAAAATTAAAACCATGTTTAGTGGCGGCTCAAAGACTATTGAGAATGAGTTAATAGACTGTATTTCAAATTACATGAATGACTATGTAGAATCAGAAGTAGGCCGTGTATTGTTCTTTCCTGTTCAAGTCAATTACACCTCAGACGTTGCGCAAATGTCCCAGTGTTCAATTATAATAGGATTTGTTAATTCAGATGGTGCATTGGTTGAAAGTTTTCTGGGATTCCATGATGTTAGCGGCGATAGGACTGCTGAAAATGTGTTTGCGTTAGTGGACAGAATCTTAAAAGAAAAACTCGACTCTTGACTATGAAACTAAATTGATAGGTCAGTGCTAAGATGGCGCCAATGGCATGTCTGGTCGTTTGAATGGACTGAAACAGAAAGTTCAAAATAAAGCCCCTCAGGCTACTTTTGTCCACTGTATGGCACATCGCTTAGATTTGACTTTACAACAAAAGGCAAGAAAATACCCAAGTGCCGGATATATTTTGCTAACGTAAGTGGAATTCCATTATTTTTCCAACCCTAAGCAAAGCGAACTTACACTCAGTTCCGCGTGCGTCAGGCGTATACCAATAGTTGCTGATACGCGTTGGTCCTCTCACTCCAAGCTTATTAGCATCGTCATTCAAGAATGGGAGGATCTGAAGAATGTCTTCCAATTGATGATGAAACTTCAGACGAAAAGTCTATCAGGGCCAGTGAAATTCAATAATTTTGAATTCACATTGCTCTCCGTGCTTTTAATGACATATTTGGTATAACGGAAGTACCTTGTGATACCCTGCAGAAAAAGTGATTAGATATCACTTACTGCCTGAGCAAGATCCAAAATAATGACATAATAAAGAGCAGAAGAAATGAATATTTAAATTCATTGATTCAACAGTCTAAAACCTTGACACCCATAAATCCATAACAGCTGCTGTGTTATCAGAAAATGGACTTTTGTTAACTTACAGAGTTTTATCTCTTGAAATTTTATATACTCTTTTGATAGAATTGCATTTAAGATCACAAGACTATGAGAAGTTAGGTTTTCTTAATCTTGTTGATTCCACTAAGTTTGATAAGTATGTCACAGACTTTCCAGGCAGTTGTCGCCAAGGTTCACCTAAGTGCTATCCACAAATATTTTACAATATCCGTCGTTCGAGGAACGTACTCACTTTGTTATATACTGAAGAATCGTTCCGAAATGTGGCTATAGACAAAATTCTAGATGATCTCCAAGTAAACAAAGACATTTTCGAGGAAACATATAAACTGTTGTGTTTAGTGATGACTATCTCACCCACCAGCGTTTCTGTCGGAAGAAGTTTGTCCTGTCTTAAAAGGTTCAAAACATACTCTAGAAACTCAATGTGTCAGGCCAGGAAGTCATCTTTAGCCAACATTTCCTTGCACATGCAATTACTGTGTGCACTTATGAAGAATCAACCTTTCTGCTGTGATATCATAGACAACTTTGCTTCCTTAAGGGACGGGAGTCTAATAAAATTGGGTGAGTTGTAGTACTAATAATTTCATTTTTATTTTAGTTTTTGCATGCAAGCCATTTTCATCTATTTTTGGCACCACGAGGCTCCACTGTTTCATACCGAGTAAATATGTCAAAAAGAATAGCGAACAAACGGCAGGGAAATGCAAGAAAAAGCGGCGAATATAAACGAGGTGAGAATAGACACAATTACCACTACGAACAGAATACACTAAAAACAAGTAAATGGGAAATGAAAATGGCGGATACCATATTTTGATCAAAGTAAAGCTGGAAATGCCGGGAAAGGAGTGGTAGTTTGGTGTTTTGCGGTTGGCACTGTAGGAAGTAATCGATAATGGCAGTACACGCGAGCCACCGAGATCCATCAGAGCTATTAAGGCAGACTACACCTCGAATGTCAAAAGGTGGCAGCAGTAGAGGGCATCTGCACTCAAGTCCAATAGATAGCAGTGTGCGGTTATATTCTCGTTTTGTGTATAATTGTTTAGTTATACTTAATATCGAGAAATAATTAACTAAATTAAAGAGTTTGCGAACCAGAACGTAATGTGTGATAAAATAATCGCAGGACAAGCGCCTCATGTGTAAGTTCCTTTAGCTAATTCATTTGAATTTTTCCCAAGTTTAGGGAATGAGAGACTGCGAATTGTATTTGATAATCGATGAAACTTGACACCTCGGCATACTTACCTGGCGTAGGGGTTCCCGTGATCACGAAGGCGGTTCCCCCGGAGTGAGGCCCTTCCGTTGCACTTCGGTTGGGCTGACCTCTGCGATTGCCCCAAATGTGGGTAACTCGGGCTCATAATTTTTGGTAGTCGGGACTGCGTTCGCGCTGTCCCGGAATAATTTACCCCATTATTAAATCAGTGAGCATACTGGCTGTTGGTGCTTTCTATGGCAAGACGTGCAATATTTCAACTCTTGACACCGCTTTCATCACATCACACAGGAGATTCAAGCTATTGTCAAAATAGTCCTCCAACGAGTGGCCAGTAAAATGGAACCACGTGTTCAGTTGTGCCTTATGCAGAATGGAGGACATTTTCGACATTTGCTACGGAGGTAAATAATCTTCCAAAGTTCCTCTACGTTTTAGTTATAATAATTTGTCGTTAGCACAATTCGTTTTGAATGAATTAACGAAAGTAATATGTCAGTTCTAATAAATCAATATGTATAAGTACCGAATCTTCCCTTTTCCTGTGGAGATAATACATCGTTTTTGTTGTGTCGTAACACGTAGGCTTTGAAATGCACTTTTGATAATCGAATCTTTACCTTTGTCCTTAGTGCGATAAACAAATAGACTAAATTTTCTTCCTTGTTGTTGCCGCAGACATTTTGTTTAAATAAAACTGTAAGTTTGAATGTCCATTTGCGATTATGTGCCGCTTTCATACCGAGTACGTATGCCAAAAAGAAAGCGCACAAACTACCGCAAATGAAATGGAAGAAATGCAAGAAAATCGGCGAGTTTAAATGACGCCAGAATAGAGGGCTCTCAGCACTACGAACAGACAACACTAAAAAGAAGTAAATGAGAAATGAAAATGTGGGATACTATCTTTGGGTCGAAGTAAAGTTAGAAATACAGGAATTGCTGGGAAAGGAGTGGTAGTTCAGTGTTCTGTGGTTGGCACTCTAGGAAGTAATCAATAAAGCAGTTAGCTGCATCACAGGCGAACCAACGAGATTGGTGAGCCACCGGGATCTGTCAGTTGTTAAAGCTGACTACACCTCAAATGTCAAAGATGGCGGTGGTAGGGTGCATTTGCAGTTATGCCCAGTAGATGGCAGCCTAGCGTTAAGTATGTTTGTGAGCGTATAGTTGCGAATTTTGTATTAAATATTGATATATTCTTAATTAGACCGAAGTGTTTATGAGGCAAAAGTAACGCATAACAGAACGGTTAGGAGTAAATGTGCTTATATATGAGGTTTTAGGTATTTCATTTGAATTTATTCCAGGTATAGGAAACGAGAGCCTGCGAATTGTGATTGATAAGTGGTGAAATTTAAAACATCGGCATACTTACCTGGCGTAGGGGTTACCGTGATCAGGAAGGCGGTTCCCCCGGGGTGAGGCCGTTCCATTGCACTTCGGTTGGGCTGACCCCCGCGATTGCCCCAAATGTGGGTAACTCGGGCGCATAATTTTTGGTAGTCGGGACTGCGTTCGCGCTGTCCCGGAATAACTCTCTCCACTATTCAACCAGCGTTAATTATTACATGTCTTAAAATCTTGCAATGCTCTAACTCTAGTAACATGCAAATACAACGAGTCTTGCAAGTGCTTTCTCTATCACAGCTAAACAGTTGCATTACTCATGTTTCAGATTAATTTTCAGCTGCGGCAAATTGCACAAAGGTGGCCAAGTTATTTTCAACAGCTTAACCTATGCCTAACATCATTCATTTCTAAATGAAAATGTTTTTCTGCCAAGCATTTATATCGAACATTATAACTAACTCAATTACCACACTGTCTGTGCGGCATTGTCGAATAAATTAAAGTACTGAAGCATTAAGCGTATACTTGAATAAAGACAAGTTTCTTTAGGCGCGTTCTATGTGTGTCAAAATTTACGCCAATATGTCTATAGTTTATGAACCAGCAAAAGAGCAGTCCTAAATAGAGGACATCAAAGCGAAGCTAGAACTGACATCTACAACAACACGTCATTGAGAGAAATAAGAAGAGAGCGAGCATATGTGAAGACTTTTGCAGCACTGAGGCCATGATGAACAGGGCATGGATCTCGGCAAACTATAACCTCAGACACATAACGATGCCCAGATGCCCAGTAACCGGTTTCCATCATAAGATATGTGTGACTAAAGGTTTCCACGCTCCAAGTGAAAAGTGCGTGTGTGAACTGTGTAACAAGGAATGCACTAGATACCACTTATTCACCTGTGCGAAAAGAGTAAAACCAATTGTGGAATCTAGCTAGGAAGCAAATCAATTATGCACAAATGTGCGCATTTCTGTTTCATTTGACATACTCATCAGTAAAATCACAGACACGATTAAACTTAAGTACCTATGTAAAAGCTTTTAGGGTAGAAACTGAGGCAGACCAAACTCTACCGTGTTTACATTTGGTGCGATCTAATTTTCCTCTCTGGTGTCGCCACAGACAATTTGTAGCATCGAACGTCCAATAGCGACCCCGTGCCACTTTCACACCAGAGGCGGCCGGACAGGTGAAGAATTTTTCACCGAACACGTTCTGCTTCTACCATTTCTTAATTTGCTTTAAATAGGGCTTAAAATAGAAAATTCAGCAATCAGTTTAATTTAAAGCAGTGTAGGTGAAGTTAGCATACCTTTATCTTCGTTTATTCTTTTGTATCCGGAAGCTGACTTCGAAAGCAAGCCCAAGACCTCGCTACCCTAAGGATGGGGAGTCCACAACGGTTCATCCCTACATCAAAAATAATATTTCATATTTCCACACTTCCGGCTCGGTATTTTTTCTTTTTCGGGAGATTTGCCATGGCAGCGTGACGTCACTATTGCTTGCCTACATCAGGAAGTAAAAAATTTAGGTGTCGACAAGAAATATTTCTTTTGCACCCCACCCACAACCAGATTCAGGTAGCAGCTTGTACGTTGTGGCCTAAGAGCTTTAGACGAATAAGTAAGTCGGTCAGTCAGTCGTGAGCATGTGAACATCCACAACTTGTGGTTTCGTTTCCTTCTTTCCTTTCCGTTTCGTTTATATAAGACAAAATAAAACATGATACGTGTGCTCACGAGTAGTCAGTGTGAACGTGTGAATACTGAATACAATTAAATTTGTACCTCTTTTTGTTTATGTTTCCAACAAATTATTTGGTATGTACCTACTCTGTTAGAAACTCCTTTTAATAGGTGGAACGATGAGGACAAGAAAGACTTTTTAACTTCTGGGCAGCTAGTTAATTCATAGCAAATCTGTGAAAAGGAAGAAATTAAAAGCTCCAGCCAGTCGTATACTATAAAATTTAAAAGCATTTGGTTTTCTGAATTTTGCTGGTTGTACACTAGTGTATACCTTCAAAAATTATTTTGCTGGCCGTGCGCGCTGTTCAGCAATAAGAATAACGTATGGAATAAAGAGGAGTTCACAGACTTTCAAAATACAGCTCGTTCAATGCGTAAACATGGGGATTTTGCAGAACATCTAAAATGTCAACTGAAATTGAGAAATGTTGAGGGGAAAAAACAGAAATACAATCGCTGATGCGTTAAGAGAAAATCACAGGTGACACGTTCAACAGTATAATGAAAATGTCCTGTGGAACAGACTTGTTCTGGACTTAGTTATTGAAGTGGTTTTATTTCCGAGTAAACAAGCTGGCATTCAGGGGTCACGCAGAGCGGAACGAATCATTAAACCGCGGGAATTTTAAAGAGCTTCTGTCTGCGTTTATTAGTAGGGTTAACTTAAAAATACAACAACAAAAAAACTACAATAAAATTAAAACCATGTTTAGTGGCGGCTCAAAGACTATTGAGAATGAGTTAATAGACTGTATTTCAAATTACATGAATGACTATGTAGAATCAGAAGTAGGCCGTGTATTGTTCTTTCCTGTTCAAGTCAATTACACCTCAGACGTTGCGCAAATGTCCCAGTGTTCAATTATAATAGGATTTGTTAATTCAGATGGTGCATTGGTTGAAAGTTTTCTGGGATTCCATGATGTTAGCGGCGATAGGACTGCTGAAAATGTGTTTGCGTTAGTGGACAGAATCTTAAAAGAAAAACTCGACTCTTGACTATGAAACTAAATTGATAGGTCAGTGCTAAGATGGCGCCAATGGCATGTCTGGTCGTTTGAATGGACTGAAACAGAAAGTTCAAAATAAAGCCCCTCAGGCTACTTTTGTCCACTGTATGGCACATCGCTTAGATTTGACTTTACAACAAAAGGCAAGAAAATACCCAAGTGCCGGATATATTTTGCTAACGTAAGTGGAATTCCATTATTTTTCCAACCCTAAGCAAAGCGAACTTACACTCAGTTCCGCGTGCGTCAGGCGTATACCAATAGTTGCTGATACGCGTTGGTCCTCTCACTCCAAGCTTATTAGCATCGTCATTCAAGAATGGGAGGATCTGAAGAATGTCTTCCAATTGATGATGAAACTTCAGACGAAAAGTCTATCAGGGCCAGTGAAATTCAATAATTTTGAATTCACATTGCTCTCCGTGCTTTTAATGACATATTTGGTATAACGGAAGTACCTTGTGATACCCTGCAGAAAAAGTGATTAGATATCACTTACTGCCTGAGCAAGATCCAAAATAATGACATAATAAAGAGCAGAAGAAATGAATATTTAAATTCATTGATTCAACAGTCTAAAACCTTGACACCCATAAATCCATAACAGCTGCTGTGTTATCAGAAAATGGACTTTTGTTAACTTACAGAGTTTTATCTCTTGAAATTTTATATACTCTTTTGATAGAATTGCATTTAAGATCACAAGACTATGAGAAGTTAGGTTTTCTTAATCTTGTTGATTCCACTAAGTTTGATAAGTATGTCACAGACTTTCCAGGCAGTTGTCGCCAAGGTTCACCTAAGTGCTATCCACAAATATTTTACAATATCCGTCGTTCGAGGAACGTACTCACTTTGTTATATACTGAAGAATCGTTCCGAAATGTGGCTATAGACAAAATTCTAGATGATCTCCAAGTAAACAAAGACATTTTCGAGGAAACATATAAACTGTTGTGTTTAGTGATGACTATCTCACCCACCAGCGTTTCTGTCGGAAGAAGTTTGTCCTGTCTTAAAAGGTTCAAAACATACTCTAGAAACTCAATGTGTCAGGCCAGGAAGTCATCTTTAGCCAACATTTCCTTGCACATGCAATTACTGTGTGCACTTATGAAGAATCAACCTTTCTGCTGTGATATCATAGACAACTTTGCTTCCTTAAGGGACGGGAGTCTAATAAAATTGGGTGAGTTGTAGTACTAATAATTTCATTTTTATTTTAGTTTTTGCATGCAAGCCATTTTCATCTATTTTTGGCACCACGAGGCTCCACTGTTTCATACCGAGTAAATATGTCAAAAAGAATAGCGAACAAACGGCAGGGAAATGCAAGAAAAAGCGGCGAATATAAACGAGGTGAGAATAGACACAATTACCACTACGAACAGAATACACTAAAAACAAGTAAATGGGAAATGAAAATGGCGGATACCATATTTTGATCAAAGTAAAGCTGGAAATGCCGGGAAAGGAGTGGTAGTTTGGTGTTTTGCGGTTGGCACTGTAGGAAGTAATCGATAATGGCAGTACACGCGAGCCACCGAGATCCATCAGAGCTATTAAGGCAGACTACACCTCGAATGTCAAAAGGTGGCAGCAGTAGAGGGCATCTGCACTCAAGTCCAATAGATAGCAGTGTGCGGTTATATTCTCGTTTTGTGTATAATTGTTTAGTTATACTTAATATCGAGAAATAATTAACTAAATTAAAGAGTTTGCGAACCAGAACGTAATGTGTGATAAAATAATCGCAGGACAAGCGCCTCATGTGTAAGTTCCTTTAGCTAATTCATTTGAATTTTTCCCAAGTTTAGGGAATGAGAGACTGCGAATTGTATTTGATAATCGATGAAACTTGACACCTCGGCATACTTACCTGGCGTAGGGGTTACCGTGATCACGAAGGCGGTTCCCCCGGAGTGAGGCCCTTCCGTTGCACTTCGGTTGGGCTGACCTCTGCGATTGCCCCAAATGTGGGTAACTCGGGCGCATAATTTTTGGTAGTCGGGACTGCGTTCGCGCTGTCCCGGAATAATTTACCCCATTATTAAATCAGTGAGCATACTGGCTGTTGGTGCTTTCTATGGCAAGACGTGCAATATTTCAACTCTTGACACCGCTTTCATCACATCACACAGGAGATTCAAGCTATTGTCAAAATAGTCCTCCAACGAGTGGCCAGTAAAATGGAACCACGTGTTCAGTTGTGCCTTATGCAGAATGGAGGACATTTTCGACATTTGCTACGGAGGTAAATAATCTTCCAAAGTTCCTCTACGTTTTAGTTATAATAATTTGTCGTTAGCACAATTCGTTTTGAATGAATTAACGAAAGTAATATGTCAGTTCTAATAAATCAATATGTATAAGTACCGAATCTTCCCTTTTCCTGTGGAGATAATACATCGTTTTTGTTGTGTCGTAACACGTAGGCTTTGAAATGCACTTTTGATAATCGAATCTTTACCTTTGTCCTTAGTGCGATAAACAAATAGACTAAATTTTCTTCCTTGTTGTTGCCGCAGACATTTTGTTTAAATAAAACTGTAAGTTTGAATGTCCATTTGCGATTATGTGCCGCTTTCATACCGAGTACGTATGCCAAAAAGAAAGCGCACAAACTACCGCAAATGAAATGGAAGAAATGCAAGAAAATCGGCGAGTTTAAATGACGCCAGAATAGAGGGCTCTCAGCACTACGAACAGACAACACTAAAAAGAAGTAAATGAGAAATGAAAATGTGGGATACTATCTTTGGGTCGAAGTAAAGTTAGAAATACAGGAATTGCTGGGAAAGGAGTGGTAGTTCAGTGTTCTGTGGTTGGCACTCTAGGAAGTAATCAATAAAGCAGTTAGCTGCATCACAGGCGAACCAACGAGATTGGTGAGCCACCGGGATCTGTCAGTTGTTAAAGCTGACTACACCTCAAATGTCAAAGATGGCGGTGGTAGGGTGCATTTGCAGTTATGCCCAGTAGATGGCAGCCTAGCGTTAAGTATGTTTGTGAGCGTATAGTTGCGAATTTTGTATTAAATATTGACATATTCTTAATTAGACCGAAGTGTTTATGAGGCAAAAGTAACGCATAACAGAACGGTTAGGAGTAAATGTGCTTATATATGAGGTTTTAGGTATTTCATTTGAATTTATTCCAAGTATAGGAAACGAGAGCCTGCGAATTGTGATTGATAAGTGGTGAAATTTAAAACATCGGCATACTTACCTGGCGTAGGGGTTACCGTGATCAGGAAGGCGGTTCCCCCGGGGTGAGGCCGTTCCATTGCACTTCGGTTGGGCTGACCCCCGCGATTGCCCCAAATGTGGGTAACTCGGGCGCATAATTTTTGGTAGTCGGGACTGCGTTCGCGCTGTCCCGGAATAACTCTCTCCACTATTCAACCAGCGTTAATTATTACATGTCTTAAAATCTTGCAATGCTCTAACTCTAGTAACATGCAAATACAACGAGTCTTGCAAGTGCTTTCTCTATCACAGCTAAACAGTTGCATTACTCATGTTTCAGATTAATTTTCAGCTGCGGCAAATTGCACAAAGGTGGCCAAGTTATTTTCAACAGCTTAACCTATGCCTAACATCATTCATTTCTAAATGAAAATGTTTTTCTGCCAAGCATTTATATCGAACATTATAACTAACTCAATTACCACACTGTCTGTGCGGCATTGTCGAATAAATTAAAGTACTGAAGCATTAAGCGTATACTTGAATAAAGACAAGTTTCTTTAGGCGCGTTCTATGTGTGTCAAAATTTACGCCAATATGTCTATAGTTTATGAACCAGCAAAAGAGCAGTCCTAAATAGAGGACATCAAAGCGAAGCTAGAACTGACATCTACAACAACACGTCATTGAGAGAAATAAGAAGAGAGCGAGCATATGTGAAGACTTTTGCAGCACTGAGGCCATGATGAACAGGGCATGGATCTCGGCAAACTATAACCTCAGACACATAACGATGCCCAGATGCCCAGTAACCGGTTTCCATCATAAGATATGTGTGACTAAAGGTTTCCACGCTCCAAGTGAAAAGTGCGTGTGTGAACTGTGTAACAAGGAATGCACTAGATACCACTTATTCACCTGTGCGAAAAGAGTAAAACCAATTGTGGAATCTAGCTAGGAAGCAAATCAATTATGCACAAATGTGCGCATTTCTGTTTCATTTGACATACTCATCAGTAAAATCACAGACACGATTAAACTTAAGTACCTATGTAAAAGCTTTTAGGGTAGAAACTGAGGCAGACCAAACTCTACCGTGTTTACATTTGGTGCGATCTAATTTTCCTCTCTGGTGTCGCCACAGACAATTTGTAGCATCGAACGTCCAATAGCGACCCCGTGCCACTTTCACACCAGAGGCGGCCGGACAGGTGAAGAATTTTTCACCGAACACGTTCTGCTTCTACCATTTCTTAATTTGCTTTAAATAGGGCTTAAAATAGAAAATTCAGCAATCAGTTTAATTTAAAGCAGTGTAGGTGAAGTTAGCATACCTTTATCTTCGTTTATTCTTTTGTATCCGGAAGCTGACTTCGAAAGCAAGCCCAAGACCTCGCTACCCTAAGGATGGGGAGTCCACAACGGTTCATCCCTACATCAAAAATAATATTTCATATTTCCACACTTCCGGCTCGGTATTTTTTCTTTTTCGGGAGATTTGCCATGGCAGCGTGACGTCACTATTGCTTGCCTACATCAGGAAGTAAAAAATTTAGGTGTCGACAAGAAATATTTCTTTTGCACCCCACCCACAACCAGATTCAGGTAGCAGCTTGTACGTTGTGGCCTAAGAGCTTTAGACGAATAAGTAAGTCGGTCAGTCAGTCGTGAGCATGTGAACATCCACAACTTGTGGTTTCGTTTCCTTCTTTCCTTTCCGTTTCGTTTATATAAGACAAAATAAAACATGATACGTGTGCTCACGAGTAGTCAGTGTGAACGTGTGAATACTGAATACAATTAAATTTGTACCTCTTTTTGTTTATGTTTCCAACAAATTATTTGGTATGTACCTACTCTGTTAGAAACTCCTTTTAATAGGTGGAACGATGAGGACAAGAAAGACTTTTTAACTTCTGGGCAGCTAGTTAATTCATAGCAAATCTGTGAAAAGGAAGAAATTAAAAGCTCCAGCCAGTCGTATACTATAAAATTTAAAAGCATTTGGTTTTCTGAATTTTGCTGGTTGTACACTAGTGTATACCTTCAAAAATTATTTTGCTGGCCGTGCGCGCTGTTCAGCAATAAGAATAACGTATGGAATAAAGAGGAGTTCACAGACTTTCAAAATACAGCTCGTTCAATGCTCGTACATGGGGATTTTGCAGAACATCTAAAATGTCAACTGAAATTGAGAAATGTTGAGGGGAAAAAACAGAAATACAATCGCTGATGCGTTAAGAGAAAATCACAGGTGACACGTTCAACAGTATAATGAAAATGTCCTGTGGAACAGACTTGTTCTGGACTTAGTTATTGAAGTGGTTTTATTTCCGAGTAAACAAGCTGGCATTCAGGGGTCACGCAGAGCGGAACGAATCATTAAACCGCGGGAATTTTAAAGAGCTTCTGTCTGCGTTTATTAGTAGGGTTAACTTAAAAATACAACAACAAAAAAACTACAATAAAATTAAAACCATGTTTAGTGGCGGCTCAAAGACTATTGAGAATGAGTTAATAGACTGTATTTCAAATTACATGAATGACTATGTAGAATCAGAAGTAGGCCGTGTATTGTTCTTTCCTGTTCAAGTCAATTACACCTCAGACGTTGCGCAAATGTCCCAGTGTTCAATTATAAT
Source organism: Mantis religiosa (assembly GCA_030765055.1). Lineage (NCBI taxonomy): Eukaryota > Metazoa > Arthropoda > Insecta > Mantodea > Mantidae > Mantis > Mantis religiosa. Next base: position 166,917,169 of record CM060947.1, on the reverse strand, counting down.
AGGATTTGTTAATTCAGATGGTGCATTGGTTGAAAGTTTTCTGGGATTCCATGATGTTAGCGGCGATAGGACTGCTGAAAATGTGTTTGCGTTAGTGGACAGAATCTTAAAAGAAAAACTCGACTCTTGACTATGAAACTAAATTGATAGGTCAGTGCTAAGATGGCGCCAATGGCATGTCTGGTCGTTTGAATGGACTGAAACAGAAAGTTCAAAATAAAGCCCCTCAGGCTACTTTTGTCCACTGTATGGCACATCGCTTAGATTTGACTTTACAACAAAAGGCAAGAAAATACCCAAGTGCCGGATATATTTTGCTAACGTAAGTGGAATTCCATTATTTTTCCAACCCTAAGCAAAGCGAACTTACACTCAGTTCCGCGTGCGTCAGGCGTATACCAATAGTTGCTGATACGCGTTGGTCCTCTCACTCCAAGCTTATTAGCATCGTCATTCAAGAATGGGAGGATCTGAAGAATGTCTTCCAATTGATGATGAAACTTCAGACGAAAAGTCTATCAGGGCCAGTGAAATTCAATAATTTTGAATTCACATTGCTCTCCGTGCTTTTAATGACATATTTGGTATAACGGAAGTACCTTGTGATACCCTGCAGAAAAAGTGATTAGATATCACTTACTGCCTGAGCAAGATCCAAAATAATGACATAATAAAGAGCAGAAGAAATGAATATTTAAATTCATTGATTCAACAGTCTAAAACCTTGACACCCATAAATCCATAACAGCTGCTGTGTTATCAGAAAATGGACTTTTGTTAACTTACAGAGTTTTATCTCTTGAAATTTTATATACTCTTTTGATAGAATTGCATTTAAGATCACAAGACTATGAGAAGTTAGGTTTTCTTAATCTTGTTGATTCCACTAAGTTTGATAAGTATGTCACAGACTTTCCAGGCAGTTGTCGCCAAGGTTCACCTAAGTGCTATCCACAAATATTTGACAATATCCGTCGTTCGAGGAACGTACTCACTTTGTTATATACTGAAGAATCGTTCCGAAATGTGGCTATAGACAAAATTCTAGATGATCTCCAAGTAAACAAAGACATTTTCGAGGAAACATATAAACTGTTGTGTTTAGTGATGACTATCTCACCCACCAGCGTTTCTGTCGGAAGAAGTTTGTCCTGTCTTAAAAGGTTCAAAACATACTCTAGAAACTCAATGTGTCAGGCCAGGAAGTCATCTTTAGCCAACATTTCCTTGCACATGCAATTACTGTGTGCACTTATGAAGAATCAACCTTTCTGCTGTGATATCATAGACAACTTTGCTTCCTTAAGGGACGGGAGTCTAATAAAATTGGGTGAGTTGTAGTACTAATAATTTCATTTTTATTTTAGTTTTTGCATGCAAGCCATTTTCATCTATTTTTGGCACCACGAGGCTCCACTGTTTCATACCGAGTAAATATGTCAAAAAGAATAGCGAACAAACGGCAGGGAAATGCAAGAAAAAGCGGCGAATATAAACGAGGTGAGAATAGACACAATTACCACTACGAACAGAATACACTAAAAACAAGTAAATGGGAAATGAAAATGGCGGATACCATATTTTGATCAAAGTAAAGCTGGAAATGCCGGGAAAGGAGTGGTAGTTTGGTGTTTTGCGGTTGGCACTGTAGGAAGTAATCGATAATGGCAGTACACGCGAGCCACCGAGATCCATCAGAGCTATTAAGGCAGACTACACCTCGAATGTCAAAAGGTGGCAGCAGTAGAGGGCATCTGCACTCAAGTCCAATAGATAGCAGTGTGCGGTTATATTCTCGTTTTGTGTATAATTGTTTAGTTATACTTAATATCGAGAAATAATTAACTAAATTAAAGAGTTTGCGAACCAGAACGTAATGTGTGATAAAATAATCGCAGGACAAGCGCCTCATGTGTAAGTTCCTTTAGCTAATTCATTTGAATTTTTCCCAAGTTTAGGGAATGAGAGACTGCGAATTGTATTTGATAATCGATGAAACTTGACACCTCGGCATACTTACCTGGCGTAGGGGTTACCGTGATCACGAAGGCGGTTCCCCCGGAGTGAGGCCCTTCCGTTGCACTTCGGTTGGGCTGACCTCTGCGATTGCCCCAAATGTGGGTAACTCGGGCTCATAATTTTTGGTAGTCGGGACTGCGTTCGCGCTGTCCCGGAATAATTTACCCCATTATTAAATCAGTGAGCATACTGGCTGTTGGTGCTTTCTATGGCAAGACGTGCAATATTTCAACTCTTGACACCGCTTTCATCACATCACACAGGAGATTCAAGCTATTGTCAAAATAGTCCTCCAACGAGTGGCCAGTAAAATGGAACCACGTGTTCAGTTGTGCCTTATGCAGAATGGAGGACATTTTCGACATTTGCTACGGAGGTAAATAATCTTCCAAAGTTCCTCTACGTTTTAGTTATAATAATTTGTCGTTAGCACAATTCGTTTTGAATGAATTAACGAAAGTAATATGTCAGTTCTAATAAATCAATATGTATAAGTACCGAATCTTCCCTTTTCCTGTGGAGATAATACATCGTTTTTGTTGTGTCGTAACACGTAGGCTTTGAAATGCACTTTTGATAATCGAATCTTTACCTTTGTCCTTAGTGCGATAAACAAATAGACTAAATTTTCTTCCTTGTTGTTGCCGCAGACATTTTGTTTAAATAAAGCTGTAAGTTTGAATGTCCATTTGCGATTATGTGCCGCTTTCATACCGAGTACGTATGCCAAAAAGAAAGCGCACAAACTACCGCAAATGAAATGGAAGAAATGCAAGAAAATCGGCGAGTTTAAATGACGCCAGAATAGAGGGCTCTCAGCACTACGAACAGACAACACTAAAAAGAAGTAAATGAGAAATGAAAATGTGGGATACTATCTTTGGGTCGAAGTAAAGTTAGAAATACAGGAATTGCTGGGAAAGGAGTGGTAGTTCAGTGTTCTGTGGTTGGCACTCTAGGAAGTAATCAATAAAGCAGTTAGCTGCATCACAGGCGAACCAACGAGATTGGTGAGCCACCGGGATCTGTCAGTTGTTAAAGCTGACTACACCTCAAATGTCAAAGATGGCGGTGGTAGGGTGCATTTGCAGTTATGCCCAGTAGATGGCAGCCTAGCGTTAAGTATGTTTGTGAGCGTATAGTTGCGAATTTTGTATTAAATATTGACATATTCTTAATTAGACCGAAGTGTTTATGAGGCAAAAGTAACGCATAACAGAACGGTTAGGAGTAAATGTGCTTATATATGAGGTTTTAGGTATTTCATTTGAATTTATTCCAAGTATAGGAAACGAGAGCCTGCGAATTGTGATTGATAAGTGGTGAAATTTAAAACATCGGCATACTTACCTGGCGTAGGGGTTACCGTGATCAGGAAGGCGGTTCCCCCGGGGTGAGGCCGTTCCATTGCACTTCGGTTGGGCTGACCCCCGCGATTGCCCCAAATGTGGGTAACTCGGGCGCATAATTTTTGGTAGTCGGGACTGCGTTCGCGCTGTCCCGGAATAACTCTCTCCACTATTCAACCAGCGTTAATTATTACATGTCTTAAAATCTTGCAATGCTCTAACTCTAGTAACATGCAAATACAACGAGTCTTGCAAGTGCTTTCTCTATCACAGCTAAACAGTTGCATTACTCATGTTTCAGATTAATTTTCAGCTGCGGCAAATTGCACAAAGGTGGCCAAGTTATTTTCAACAGCTTAACCTATGCCTAACATCATTCATTTCTAAATGAAAATGTTTTTCTGCCAAGCATTTATATCGAACATTATAACTAACTCAATTACCACACTGTCTGTGCGGCATTGTCGAATAAATTAAAGTACTGAAGCATTAAGCGTATACTTGAATAAAGACAAGTTTCTTTAGGCGCGTTCTATGTGTGTCAAAATTTACGCCAATATGTCTATAGTTTATGAACCAGCAAAAGAGCAGTCCTAAATAGAGGACATCAAAGCGAAGCTAGAACTGACATCTACAACAACACGTCATTGAGAGAAATAAGAAGAGAGCGAGCATATGTGAAGACTTTTGCAGCACTGAGGCCATGATGAACAGGGCATGGATCTCGGCAAACTATAACCTCAGACACATAACGATGCCCAGATGCCCAGTAACCGGTTTCCATCATAAGATATGTGTGACTAAAGGTTTCCACGCTCCAAGTGAAAAGTGCGTGTGTGAACTGTGTAACAAGGAATGCACTAGATACCACTTATTCACCTGTGCGAAAAGAGTAAAACCAATTGTGGAATCTAGCTAGGAAGCAAATCAATTATGCACAAATGTGCGCATTTCTGTTTCATTTGACATACTCATCAGTAAAATCACAGACACGATTAAACTTAAGTACCTATGTAAAAGCTTTTAGGGTAGAAACTGAGGCAGACCAAACTCTACCGTGTTTACATTTGGTGCGATCTAATTTTCCTCTCTGGTGTCGCCACAGACAATTTGTAGCATCGAACGTCCAATAGCGACCCCGTGCCACTTTCACACCAGAGGCGGCCGGACAGGTGAAGAATTTTTCACCGAACACGTTCTGCTTCTACCATTTCTTAATTTGCTTTAAATAGGGCTTAAAATAGAAAATTCAGCAATCAGTTTAATTTAAAGCAGTGTAGGTGAAGTTAGCATACCTTTATCTTCGTTTATTCTTTTGTATCCGGAAGCTGACTTCGAAAGCAAGCCCAAGACCTCGCTACCCTAAGGATGGGGAGTCCACAACGGTTCATCCCTACATCAAAAATAATATTTCATATTTCCACACTTCCGGCTCGGTATTTTTTCTTTTTCGGGAGATTTGCCATGGCAGCGTGACGTCACTATTGCTTGCCTACATCAGGAAGTAAAAAATTTAGGTGTCGACAAGAAATATTTCTTTTGCACCCCACCCACAACCAGATTCAGGTAGCAGCTTGTACGTTGTGGCCTAAGAGCTTTAGACGAATAAGTAAGTCGGTCAGTCAGTCGTGAGCATGTGAACATCCACAACTTGTGGTTTCGTTTCCTTCTTTCCTTTCCGTTTCGTTTATATAAGACAAAATAAAACATGATACGTGTGCTCACGAGTAGTCAGTGTGAACGTGTGAATACTGAATACAATTAAATTTGTACCTCTTTTTGTTTATGTTTCCAACAAATTATTTGGTATGTACCTACTCTGTTAGAAACTCCTTTTAATAGGTGGAACGATGAGGACAAGAAAGACTTTTTAACTTCTGGGCAGCTAGTTAATTCATAGCAAATCTGTGAAAAGGAAGAAATTAAAAGCTCCAGCCAGTCGTATACTATAAAATTTAAAAGCATTTGGTTTTCTGAATTTTGCTGGTTGTACACTAGTGTATACCTTCAAAAATTATTTTGCTGGCCGTGCGCGCTGTTCAGCAATAAGAATAACGTATGGAATAAAGAGGAGTTCACAGACTTTCAAAATACAGCTCGTTCAATGCGTAAACATGGGGATTTTGCAGAACATCTAAAATGTCAACTGAAATTGAGAAATGTTGAGGGGAAAAAACAGAAATACAATCGCTGATGCGTTAAGAGAAAATCACAGGTGACACGTTCAACAGTATAATGAAAATGTCCTGTGGAACAGACTTGTTCTGGACTTAGTTATTGAAGTGGTTTTATTTCCGAGTAAACAAGCTGGCATTCAGGGGTCACGCAGAGCGGAACGAATCATTAAACCGCGGGAATTTTAAAGAGCTTCTGTCTGCGTTTATTAGTAGGGTTAACTTAAAAATACAACAACAAAAAAACTACAATAAAATTAAAACCATGTTTAGTGGCGGCTCAAAGACTATTGAGAATGAGTTAATAGACTGTATTTCAAATTACATGAATGACTATGTAGAATCAGAAGTAGGCCGTGTATTGTTCTTTCCTGTTCAAGTCAATTACACCTCAGACGTTGCGCAAATGTCCCAGTGTTCAATTATAATAGGATTTGTTAATTCAGATGGTGCATTGGTTGAAAGTTTTCTGGGATTCCATGATGTTAGCGGCGATAGGACTGCTGAAAATGTGTTTGCGTTAGTGGACAGAATCTTAAAAGAAAAACTCGACTCTTGACTATGAAACTAAATTGATAGGTCAGTGCTAAGATGGCGCCAATGGCATGTCTGGTCGTTTGAATGGACTGAAACAGAAAGTTCAAAATAAAGCCCCTCAGGCTACTTTTGTCCACTGTATGGCACATCGCTTAGATTTGACTTTACAACAAAAGGCAAGAAAATACCCAAGTGCCGGATATATTTTGCTAACGTAAGTGGAATTCCATTATTTTTCCAACCCTAAGCAAAGCGAACTTACACTCAGTTCCGCGTGCGTCAGGCGTATACCAATAGTTGCTGATAGGCGTTGGTCCTCTCACTCCAAGCTTATTAGCATCGTCATTCAAGAATGGGAGGATCTGAAGAATGTCTTCCAATTGATGATGAAACTTCAGACGAAAAGTCTATCAGGGCCAGTGAAATTCAATAATTTTGAATTCACATTGCTCTCCGTGCTTTTAATGACATATTTGGTATAACGGAAGTACCTTGTGATACCCTGCAGAAAAAGTGATTAGATATCACTTACTGCCTGAGCAAGATCCAAAATAATGACATAATAAAGAGCAGAAGAAATGAATATTTAAATTCATTGATTCAACAGTCTAAAACCTTGACACCCATAAATCCATAACAGCTGCTGTGTTATCAGAAAATGGACTTTTGTTAACTTACAGAGTTTTATCTCTTGAAATTTTATATACTCTTTTGATAGAATTGCATTTAAGATCACAAGACTATGAGAAGTTAGGTTTTCTTAATCTTGTTGATTCCACTAAGTTTGATAAGTATGTCACAGACTTTCCAGGCAGTTGTCGCCAAGGTTCACCTAAGTGCTATCCACAAATATTTGACAATATCCGTCGTTCGAGGAACGTACTCACTTTGTTATATACTGAAGAATCGTTCCGAAATGTGGCTATAGACAAAATTCTAGATGATCTCCAAGTAAACAAAGACATTTTCGAGGAAACATATAAACTGTTGTGTTTAGTGATGACTATCTCACCCACCAGCGTTTCTGTCGGAAGAAGTTTGTCCTGTCTTAAAAGGTTCAAAACATACTCTAGAAACTCAATGTGTCAGGCCAGGAAGTCATCTTTAGCCAACATTTCCTTGCACATGCAATTACTGTGTGCACTTATGAAGAATCAACCTTTCTGCTGTGATATCATAGACAACTTTGCTTCCTTAAGGGACGGGAGTCTAATAAAATTGGGTGAGTTGTAGTACTAATAATTTCATTTTTATTTTAGTTTTTGCATGCAAGCCATTTTCATCTATTTTTGGCACCACGAGGCTCCACTGTTTCATACCGAGTAAATATGTCAAAAAGAATAGCGAACAAACGGCAGGGAAATGCAAGAAAAAGCGGCGAATATAAACGAGGTGAGAATAGACACAATTACCACTACGAACAGAATACACTAAAAACAAGTAAATGGGAAATGAAAATGGCGGATACCATATTTTGATCAAAGTAAAGCTGGAAATGCCGGGAAAGGAGTGGTAGTTTGGTGTTTTGCGGTTGGCACTGTAGGAAGTAATCGATAATGGCAGTACACGCGAGCCACCGAGATCCATCAGAGCTATTAAGGCAGACTACACCTCGAATGTCAAAAGGTGGCAGCAGTAGAGGGCATCTGCACTCAAGTCCAATAGATAGCAGTGTGCGGTTATATTCTCGTTTTGTGTATAATTGTTTAGTTATACTTAATATCGAGAAATAATTAACTAAATTAAAGAGTTTGCGAACCAGAACGTAATGTGTGATAAAATAATCGCAGGACAAGCGCCTCATGTGTAAGTTCCTTTAGCTAATTCATTTGAATTTTTCCCAAGTTTAGGGAATGAGAGACTGCGAATTGTATTTGATAATCGATGAAACTTGACACCTCGGCATACTTACCTGGCGTAGGGGTTACCGTGATCACGAAGGCGGTTCCCCCTGAGTGAGGCCCTTCCATTGCACTTCGGTTGGGCTGACCTCTGCGATTGCCCCAAATGTGGGTAACTCGGGCTCATAATTTTTGGTAGTCGGGACTGCGTTCGCGCTGTCCCGGAATAATTTACCCCATTATTAAATCAGTGAGCATACTGGCTGTTGGTGCTTTCTATGGCAAGACGTGCAATATTTCAACTCTTGACACCGCTTTCATCACATCACACAGGAGATTCAAGCTATTGTCAAAATAGTCCTCCAACGAGTGGCCAGTAAAATGGAACCACGTGTTCAGTTGTGCCTTATGCAGAATGGAGGACATTTTCGACATTTGCTACGGAGGTAAATAATCTTCCAAAGTTCCTCTACGTTTTAGTTATAATAATTTGTCGTTAGCACAATTCGTTTTGAATGAATTAACGAAAGTAATATGTCAGTTCTAATAAATCAATATGTATAAGTACCGAATCTTCCCTTTTCCTGTGGAGATAATACATCGTTTTTGTTGTGTCGTAACACGTAGGCTTTGAAATGCACTTTTGATAATCGAATCTTTACCTTTGTCCTTAGTGCGATAAACAAATAGACTAAATTTTCTTCCTTGTTGTTGCCGCAGACATTTTGTTTAAATAAAGCTGTAAGTTTGAATGTCCATTTGCGATTATGTGCCGCTTTCATACCGAGTACGTATGCCAAAAAGAAAGCGCACAAACTACCGCAAATGAAATGGAAGAAATGCAAGAAAATCGGCGAGTTTAAATGACGCCAGAATAGAGGGCTCTCAGCACTACGAACAGACAACACTAAAAAGAAGTAAATGAGAAATGAAAATGTGGGATACTATCTTTGGGTCGAAGTAAAGTTAGAAATACAGGAATTGCTGGGAAAGGAGTGGTAGTTCAGTGTTCTGTGGTTGGCACTCTAGGAAGTAATCAATAAAGCAGTTAGCTGCATCACAGGCGAACCAACGAGATTGGTGAGCCACCGGGATCTGTCAGTTGTTAAAGCTGACTACACCTCAAATGTCAAAGATGGCGGTGGTAGGGTGCATTTGCAGTTATGCCCAGTAGATGGCAGCCTAGCGTTAAGTATGTTTGTGAGCGTATAGTTGCGAATTTTGTATTAAATATTGACATATTCTTAATTAGACCGAAGTGTTTATGAGGCAAAAGTAACGCATAACAGAACGGTTAGGAGTAAATGTGCTTATATATGAGGTTTTAGGTATTTCATTTGAATTTATTCCAAGTATAGGAAACGAGAGCCTGCGAATTGTGATTGATAAGTGGTGAAATTTAAAACATCGGCATACTTACCTGGCGTAGGGGTTACCGTGATCAGGAAGGCGGTTCCCCCGGGGTGAGGCCGTTCCATTGCACTTCGGTTGGGCTGACCCCCGCGATTGCCCCAAATGTGGGTAACTCGGGCGCATAATTTTTGGTAGTCGGGACTGCGTTCGCGCTGTCCCGGAATAACTCTCTCCACTATTCAACCAGCGTTAATTATTACATGTCTTAAAATCTTGCAATGCTCTAACTCTAGTAACATGCAAATACAACGAGTCTTGCAAGTGCTTTCTCTATCACAGCTAAACAGTTGCATTACTCATGTTTCAGATTAATTTTCAGCTGCGGCAAATTGCACAAAGGTGGCCAAGTTATTTTCAACAGCTTAACCTATGCCTAACATCATTCATTTCTAAATGAAAATGTTTTTCTGCCAAGCATTTATATCGAACATTATAACTAACTCAATTACCACACTGTCTGTGCGGCATTGTCGAATAAATTAAAGTACTGAAGCATTAAGCGTATACTTGAATAAAGACAAGTTACTTTAGGCGCGTTCTATGTGTGTCAAAATTTACGCCAATATGTCTATAGTTTATGAACCAGCAAAAGAGCAGTCCTAAATAGAGGACATCAAAGCGAAGCTAGAACTGACATCTACAACAACACGTCATTGAGAGAAATAAGAAGAGAGCGAGCATATGTGAAGACTTTTGCAGCACTGAGGCCATGATGAACAGGGCATGGATCTCGGCAAACTATAACCTCAGACACATAACGATGCCCAGATGCCCAGTAACCGGTTTCCATCATAAGATATGTGTGACTAAAGGTTTCCACGCTCCAAGTGAAAAGTGCGTGTGTGAACTGTGTAACAAGGAATGCACTAGATACCACTTATTCACCTGTGCGAAAAGAGTAAAACCAATTGTGGAATCTAGCTAGGAAGCAAATCAATTATGCACAAATGTGCGCATTTCTGTTTCATTTGACATACTCATCAGTAAAATCACAGACACGATTAAACTTAAGTACCTATGTAAAAGCTTTTAGGGTAGAAACTGAGGCAGACCAAACTCTACCGTGTTTACATTTGGTGCGATCTAATTTTCCTCTCTGGTGTCGCCACAGACAATTTGTAGCATCGAACGTCCAATAGCGACCCCGTGCCACTTTCACACCAGAGGCGGCCGGACAGGTGAAGAATTTTTCACCGAACACGTTCTGCTTCTACCATTTCTTAATTTGCTTTAAATAGGGCTTAAAATAGAAAATTCAGCAATCAGTTTAATTTAAAGCAGTGTAGGTGAAGTTAGCATACCTTTATCTTCGTTTATTCTTTTGTATCCGGAAGCTGACTTCGAAAGCAAGCCCAAGACCTCGCTACCCTAAGGATGGGGAGTCCACAACGGTTCATCCCTACATCAAAAATAATATTTCATATTTCCACACTTCCGGCTCGGTATTTTTTCTTTTTCGGGAGATTTGCCATGGCAGCGTGACGTCACTATTGCTTGCCTACATCAGGAAGTAAAAAATTTAGGTGTCGACAAGAAATATTTCTTTTGCACCCCACCCACAACCAGATTCAGGTAGCAGCTTGTACGTTGTGGCCTAAGAGCTTTAGACGAATAAGTAAGTCGGTCAGTCAGTCGTGAGCATGTGAACATCCACAACTTGTGGTTTCGTTTCCTTCTTTCCTTTCCGTTTCGTTTATATAAGACAAAATAAAACATGATACGTGTGCTCACGAGTAGTCAGTGTGAACGTGTGAATACTGAATACAATTAAATTTGTACCTCTTTTTGTTTATGTTTCCAACAAATTATTTGGTATGTACCTACTCTGTTAGAAACTCCTTTTAATAGGTGGAACGATGAGGACAAGAAAGACTTTTTAACTTCTGGGCAGCTAGTTAATTCATAGCAAATCTGTGAAAAGGAAGAAATTAAAAGCTCCAGCCAGTCGTATACTATAAAATTTAAAAGCATTTGGTTTTCTGAATTTTGCTGGTTGTACACTAGTGTATACCTTCAAAAATTATTTTGCTGGCCGTGCGCGCTGTTCAGCAATAAGAATAACGTATGGAATAAAGAGGAGTTCACAGACTTTCAAAATACAGCTCGTTCAATGCGTAAACATGGGGATTTTGCAGAACATCTAAAATGTCAACTGAAATTGAGAAATGTTGAGGGGAAAAAACAGAAATACAATCGCTGATGCGTTAAGAGAAAATCACAGGTGACACGTTCAACAGTATAATGAAAATGTCCTGTGGAACAGACTTGTTCTGGACTTAGTTATTGAAGTGGTTTTATTTCCGAGTAAACAAGCTGGCATTCAGGGGTCACGCAGAGCGGAACGAATCATTAAACCGCGGGAATTTTAAAGAGCTTCTGTCTGCGTTTATTAGTAGGGTTAACTTAAAAATACAACAACAAAAAAAACTACAATAAAATTAAAACCATGTTTAGTGGCGGCTCAAAGACTATTGAGAATGAGTTAATAGACTGTATTTCAAATTACATGAATGACTATGTAGAATCAGAAGTAGGCCGTGTATTGTTCTTTCCTGTTCAAGTCAATTACACCTCAGACGTTGCGCAAATGTCCCAGTGTTCAATTATAATAGGATTTGTTAATTCAGATGGTGCATTGGTTGAAAGTTTTCTGGGATTCCATGATGTTAGCGGCGATAGGACTGCTGAAAATGTGTTTGCGTTAGTGGACAGAATCTTAAAAGAAAAACTCGACTCTTGACTATGAAACTAAATTGATAGGTCAGTGCTAAGATGGCGCCAATGGCATGTCTGGTCGTTTGAATGGACTGAAACAGAAAGTTCAAAATAAAGCCCCTCAGGCTACTTTTGTCCACTGTATGGTACATCGCTTAGATTTGACTTTACAACAAAAGGCAAGAAAATACCCAAGTGCCGGATATATTTTGCTAACGTAAGTGGAATTCCATTATTTTTCCAACCCTAAGCAAAGCGAACTTACACTCAGTTCCGCGTGCGTCAGGCGTATACCAATAGTTGCTGATACGCGTTGGTCCTCTCACTCCAAGCTTATTAGCATCGTCATTCAAGAATGGGAGGATCTGAAGAATGTCTTCCAATTGATGATGAAACTTCAGACGAAAAGTCTATCAGGGCCAGTGAAATTCAATAATTTTGAATTCACATTGCTCTCCGTGCTTTTAATGACATATTTGGTATAACGGAAGTACCTTGTGATACCCTGCAGAAAAAGTGATTAGATATCACTTACTGCCTGAGCAAGATCCAAAATAATGACATAATAAAGAGCAGAAGAAATGAATATTTAAATTCATTGATTCAACAGTCTAAAACCTTGACACCCATAAATCCATAACAGCTGCTGTGTTATCAGAAAATGGACCTTTGTTAACTTACAGAGTTTTATCTCTTGAAATTTTATATACTCTTTTGATAGAATTGCATTTAAGATCACAAGACTATGAGAAGTTAGGTTTTCTTAATCTTGTTGATTCCACTAAGTTTGATAAGTATGTCACAGACTTTCCAGGCAGTTGTCGCCAAAGTTCACCTAAGTGCTATCCACAAATATTTGACAATATCCGTCGTTCGAGGAACGTACTCACTTTGTTATATACTGAAGAATCGTTCCGAAATGTGGCTATAGACAAAATTCTAGATGATCTCCAAGTAAACAAAGACATTTTCGAGGAAACATATAAACTGTTGTGTTTAGTGATGACTATCTCACCCACCAGCGTTTCTGTCGGAAGAAGTTTGTCCTGTCTTAAAAGGTTCAAAATACTCTAGAAACTCAATGTGTCAGGCCAGGAAGTCATCTTTAGCCAACATTTCCTTGCACATGCAATTACTATGTGCACTTATGAAGAATCAACCTTTCTGCTGTGATATCATAGACAACTTTGCTTCCTTAAGGGACGGGAGTCTAATAAAATTGGGTGAGTTGTAGTACTAATAATTTCATTTTTATTTTAGTTTTTGCATACAAGCCATTTTCATCTATTTTTGGCACCACGAGGCTCCACTGTTTCATACCGAGTAAATATGTCAAAAAGAATAGCGAACAAACGGCAGGGAAATGCAAGAAAAAGCGGCGAATATAAACGAGGTGAGAATAGACACAATTACCACTACGAACAGAATACACTAAAAACAAGTAAATGGGAAATGAAAATGGCGGATACCATATTTTGATCAAAGTAAAGCTGGAAATGCCGGGAAAGGAGTGGTAGTTTGGTGTTTTGCGGTTGGCACTGTAGGAAGTAATCGATAATGGCAGTACACGCGAGCCACCGAGATCCATCAGAGCTATTAAGGCAGACTACACCTCGAATGTCAAAAGGTGGCAGCAGTAGAGGGCATCTGCACTCAAGTCCAATAGATAGCAGTGTGCGGTTATATTCTCGTTTTGTGTATAATTGTTTAGTTATACTTAATATCGAGAAATAATTAACTAAATTAAAGAGTTTGCGAACCAGAACGTAATGTGTGATAAAATAATCGCAGGACAAGCGCCTCATGTGTAAGTTCCTTTAGCTAATTCATTTGAATTTTTCCCAAGTTTAGGGAATGAGAGACTGCGAATTGTATTTGATAATCGATGAAACTTGACACCTCGGCATACTTACCTGGCGTAGGGGTTACCGTGATCACGAAGGCGGTTCCCCCGGAGTGAGGCCCTTCCATTGCACTTCGGTTGGGCTGACCTCTGCGATTGCCCCAAATGTGGGTAACTCGGGCGCATAATTTTTGGTAGTCGGGACTGCGTTCGCGCTGTCCCGGAATAATTTACCCCATTATTAAATCAGTGAGCATACTGGCTGTTGGTGCTTTCTATGGCAAGACGTGCAATATTTCAACTCTTGACACCGCTTTCATCACATCACACAGGAGATTCAAGCTATTGTCAAAATAGTCCTCCAACGAGTGGCCAGTAAAATGGAACCACGTGTTCAGTTGTGCCTTATGCAGAATGGAGGACATTTTCGACATTTGCTACGGAGGTAAATAATCTTCCAAAGTTCCTCTACGTTTTAGTTATAATAATTTGTCGTTAGCACAATTCGTTTTGAATGAATTAACGAAAGTAATATGTCAGTTCTAATAAATCAATATGTATAAGTACCGAATCTTCCCTTTTCCTGTGGAGATAATACATCGTTTTTGTTGTGTCGTAACACGTAGGCTTTGAAATGCACTTTTGATAATCGAATCTTTACCTTTGTCCTTAGTGCGATAAACAAATAGACTAAATTTTCTTCCTTGTTGTTGCCGCAGACATTTTGTTTAAATAAAACTGTAAGTTTGAATGTCCATTTGCGATTATGTGCCGCTTTCATACCGAGTACGTATGCCAAAAAGAAAGCGCACAAACTACCGCAAATGAAATGGAAGAAATGCAAGAAAATCGGCGAGTTTAAATGACGCCAGAATAGAGGGCTCTCAGCACTACGAACAGACAACACTAAAAAGAAGTAAATGAGAAATGAAAATGTGGGATACTATATTTGGGTCGAAGTAAAGTTAGAAATACAGGAATTGCTGGGAAAGGAGTGGTAGTTCAGTGTTCTGTGGTTGGCACTCTAGGAAGTAATCAATAAAGCAGTTAGCTGCATCACAGGCGAACCAACGAGATTGGTGAGCCACCGGGATCTGTCAGTTGTTAAAGCTGACTACACCTCAAATGTCAAAGATGGCGGTGGTAGGGTGCATTTGCAGTTATGCCCAGTAGATGGCAGCCTAGCGTTAAGTATGTTTGTGAGCGTATAGTTGCGAATTTTGTATTAAATATTGACATATTCTTAATTAGACCGAAGTGTTTATGAGGCAAAAGTAACGCATAACAGAACGGTTAGGAGTAAATGTGCTTATATATGAGGTTTTAGGTATTTCATTTGAATTTATTCCAAGTATAGGAAACGAGAGCCTGCGAATTGTGATTGATAAGTGGTGAAATTTAAAACATCGGCATACTTACCTGGCGTAGGGGTTACCGTGATCAGGAAGGCGGTTCCCCCGGGGTGAGGCCGTTCCATTGCACTTCGGTTGGGCTGACCCCCGCGATTGCCCCAAATGTGGGTAACTCGGGCGCATAATTTTTGGTAGTCGGGACTGCGTTCGCGCTGTCCCGGAATAACTCTCTCCACTATTCAACCAGCGTTAATTATTACATGTCTTAAAATCTTGCAATGCTCTAACTCTAGTAACATGCAAATACAACGAGTCTTGCAAGTGCTTTCTCTATCACAGCTAAACAGTTGCATTACTCATGTTTCAGATTAATTTTCAGCTGCGGCAAATTGCACAAAGGTGGCCAAGTTATTTTCAACAGCTTAACCTATGCCTAACATCATTCATTTCTAAATGAAAATGTTTTTCTGCCAAGCATTTATATCGAACATTATAACTAACTCAATTACCACACTGTCTGTGCGGCATTGTCGAATAAATTAAAGTACTGAAGCATTAAGCGTATACTTGAATAAAGACAAGTTACTTTAGGCGCGTTCTATGTGTGTCAAAATTTACGCCAATATGTCTATAGTTTATGAACCAGCAAAAGAGCAGTCCTAAATAGAGGACATCAAAGCGAAGCTAGAACTGACATCTACAACAACACGTCATTGAGAGAAATAAGAAGAGAGCGAGCATATGTGAAGACTTTTGCAGCACTGAGGCCATGATGAACAGGGCATGGATCTCGGCAAACTATAACCTCAGACACATAACGATGCCCAGATGCCCAGTAACCGGTTTCCATCATAAGATATGTGTGACTAAAGGTTTCCACGCTCCAAGTGAAAAGTGCGTGTGTGAACTGTGTAACAAGGAATGCACTAGATACCACTTATTCACCTGTGCGAAAAGAGTAAAACCAATTGTGGAATCTAGCTAGGAAGCAAATCAATTATGCACAAATGTGCGCATTTCTGTTTCATTTGACATACTCATCAGTAAAATCACAGACACGATTAAACTTAAGTACCTATGTAAAAGCTTTTAGGGTAGAAACTGAGGCAGACCAAACTCTACCGTGTTTACATTTGGTGCGATCTAATTTTCCTCTCTGGTGTCGCCACAGACAATTTGTAGCATCGAACGTCCAATAGCGACCCCGTGCCACTTTCACACCAGAGGCGGCCGGACAGGTGAAGAATTTTTCACCGAACACGTTCTGCTTCTACCATTTCTTAATTTGCTTTAAATAGGGCTTAAAATAGAAAATTCAGCAATCAGTTTAATTTAAAGCAGTGTAGGTGAAGTTAGCATACCTTTATCTTCGTTTATTCTTTTGTATCCGGAAGCTGACTTCGAAAGCAAGCCCAAGACCTCGCTACCCTAAGGATGGGGAGTCCACAACGGTTCATCCCTACATCAAAAATAATATTTCATATTTCCACACTTCCGGCTCGGTATTTTTTCTTTTTCGGGAGATTTGCCATGGCAGCGTGACGTCACTATTGCTTGCCTACATCAGGAAGTAAAAAATTTAGGTGTCGACAAGAAATATTTCTTTTGCACCCCACCCACAACCAGATTCAGGTAGCAGCTTGTACGTTGTG
Source organism: Mantis religiosa (assembly GCA_030765055.1). NCBI lineage: Eukaryota > Metazoa > Arthropoda > Insecta > Mantodea > Mantidae > Mantis > Mantis religiosa. Next base: position 166,900,274 of record CM060947.1, on the reverse strand, counting down.
GCCTAAGAGCTTTAGACGAATAAGTAAGTCGGTCAGTCAGTCGTGAGCATGTGAACATCCACAACTTGTGGTTTCGTTTCCTTCTTTCCTTTCCGTTTCGTTTATATAAGACAAAATAAAACATGATACGTGTGCTCACGAGTAGTCAGTGTGAACGTGTGAATACTGAATACAATTAAATTTGTACCTCTTTTTGTTTATGTTTCCAACAAATTATTTGGTATGTACCTACTCTGTTAGAAACTCCTTTTAATAGGTGGAACGATGAGGACAAGAAAGACTTTTTAACTTCTGGGCAGCTAGTTAATTCATAGCAAATCTGTGAAAAGGAAGAAATTAAAAGCTCCAGCCAGTCGTATACTATAAAATTTAAAAGCATTTGGTTTTCTGAATTTTGCTGGTTGTACACTAGTGTATACCTTCAAAACTTATTTTGCTGGCCGTGCGCGCTGTTCAGCAATAAGAATAACGTATGGAATAAAGAGGAGTTCACAGACTTTCAAAATACAGCTCGTTCAATGCGTAAACATGGGGATTTTGCAGAACATCTAAAATGTCAACTGAAATTGAGAAATGTTGAGGGGAAAAAACAGAAATACAATCGCTGATGCGTTAAGAGAAAATCACAGGTGACACGTTCAACAGTATAATGAAAATGTCCTGTGGAACAGACTTGTTCTGGACTTAGTTATTGAAGTGGTTTTATTTCCGAGTAAACAAGCTGGCATTCAGGGGTCACGCAGAGCGGAACGAATCATTAAACCGCGGGAATTTTAAAGAGCTTCTGTCTGCGTTTATTAGTAGGGTTAACTTAAAAATACAACAACAAAAAAAACTACAATAAAATTAAAACCATGTTTAGTGGCGGCTCAAAGACTATTGAGAATGAGTTAATAGACTGTATTTCAAATTACATGAATGACTATGTAGAATCAGAAGTAGGCCGTGTATTGTTCTTTCCTGTTCAAGTCAATTACACCTCAGACGTTGCGCAAATGTCCCAGTGTTCAATTATAATAGGATTTGTTAATTCAGATGGTGCATTGGTTGAAAGTTTTCTGGGATTCCATGATGTTAGCGGCGATAGGACTGCTGAAAATGTGTTTGCGTTAGTGGACAGAATCTTAAAAGAAAAACTCGACTCTTGACTATGAAACTAAATTGATAGGTCAGTGCTAAGATGGCGCCAATGGCATGTCTGGTCGTTTGAATGGACTGAAACAGAAAGTTCAAAATAAAGCCCCTCAGGCTACTTTTGTCCACTGTATGGTACATCGCTTAGATTTGACTTTACAACAAAAGGCAAGAAAATACCCAAGTGCCGGATATATTTTGCTAACGTAAGTGGAATTCCATTATTTTTCCAACCCTAAGCAAAGCGAACTTACACTCAGTTCCGCGTGCGTCAGGCGTATACCAATAGTTGCTGATACGCGTTGGTCCTCTCACTCCAAGCTTATTAGCATCGTCATTCAAGAATGGGAGGATCTGAAGAATGTCTTCCAATTGATGATGAAACTTCAGACGAAAAGTCTATCAGGGCCAGTGAAATTCAATAATTTTGAATTCACATTGCTCTCCGTGCTTTTAATGACATATTTGGTATAACGGAAGTACCTTGTGATACCCTGCAGAAAAAGTGATTAGATATCACTTACTGCCTGAGCAAGATCCAAAATAATGACATAATAAAGAGCAGAAGAAATGAATATTTAAATTCATTGATTCAACAGTCTAAAACCTTGACACCCATAAATCCATAACAGCTGCTGTGTTATCAGAAAATGGACCTTTGTTAACTTACAGAGTTTTATCTCTTGAAATTTTATATACTCTTTTGATAGAATTGCATTTAAGATCACAAGACTATGAGAAGTTAGGTTTTCTTAATCTTGTTGATTCCACTAAGTTTGATAAGTATGTCACAGACTTTCCAGGCAGTTGTCGCCAAAGTTCACCTAAGTGCTATCCACAAATATTTGACAATATCCGTCGTTCGAGGAACGTACTCACTTTGTTATATACTGAAGAATCGTTCCGAAATGTGGCTATAGACAAAATTCTAGATGATCTCCAAGTAAACAAAGACATTTTCGAGGAAACATATAAACTGTTGTGTTTAGTGATGACTATCTCACCCACCAGCGTTTCTGTCGGAAGAAGTTTGTCCTGTCTTAAAAGGTTCAAAATACTCTAGAAACTCAATGTGTCAGGCCAGGAAGTCATCTTTAGCCAACATTTCCTTGCACATGCAATTACTATGTGCACTTATGAAGAATCAACCTTTCTGCTGTGATATCATAGACAACTTTGCTTCCTTAAGGGACGGGAGTCTAATAAAATTGGGTGAGTTGTAGTACTAATAATTTCATTTTTATTTTAGTTTTTGCATACAAGCCATTTTCATCTATTTTTGGCACCACGAGGCTCCACTGTTTCATACCGAGTAAATATGTCAAAAAGAATAGCGAACAAACGGCAGGGAAATGCAAGAAAAAGCGGCGAATATAAACGAGGTGAGAATAGACACAATTACCACTACGAACAGAATACACTAAAAACAAGTAAATGGGAAATGAAAATGGCGGATACCATATTTTGATCAAAGTAAAGCTGGAAATGCCGGGAAAGGAGTGGTAGTTTGGTGTTTTGCGGTTGGCACTGTAGGAAGTAATCGATAATGGCAGTACACGCGAGCCACCGAGATCCATCAGAGCTATTAAGGCAGACTACACCTCGAATGTCAAAAGGTGGCAGCAGTAGAGGGCATCTGCACTCAAGTCCAATAGATAGCAGTGTGCGGTTATATTCTCGTTTTGTGTATAATTGTTTAGTTATACTTAATATCGAGAAATAATTAACTAAATTAAAGAGTTTGCGAACCAGAACGTAATGTGTGATAAAATAATCGCAGGACAAGCGCCTCATGTGTAAGTTCCTTTAGCTAATTCATTTGAATTTTTCCCAAGTTTAGGGAATGAGAGACTGCGAATTGTATTTGATAATCGATGAAACTTGACACCTCGGCATACTTACCTGGCGTAGGGGTTACCGTGATCACGAAGGCGGTTCCCCCGGAGTGAGGCCCTTCCATTGCACTTCGGTTGGGCTGACCTCTGCGATTGCCCCAAATGTGGGTAACTCGGGCGCATAATTTTTGGTAGTCGGGACTGCGTTCGCGCTGTCCCGGAATAATTTACCCCATTATTAAATCAGTGAGCATACTGGCTGTTGGTGCTTTCTATGGCAAGACGTGCAATATTTCAACTCTTGACACCGCTTTCATCACATCACACAGGAGATTCAAGCTATTGTCAAAATAGTCCTCCAACGAGTGGCCAGTAAAATGGAACCACGTGTTCAGTTGTGCCTTATGCAGAATGGAGGACATTTTCGACATTTGCTACGGAGGTAAATAATCTTCCAAAGTTCCTCTACGTTTTAGTTATAATAATTTGTCGTTAGCACAATTCGTTTTGAATGAATTAACGAAAGTAATATGTCAGTTCTAATAAATCAATATGTATAAGTACCGAATCTTCCCTTTTCCTGTGGAGATAATACATCGTTTTTGTTGTGTCGTAACACGTAGGCTTTGAAATGCACTTTTGATAATCGAATCTTTACCTTTGTCCTTAGTGCGATAAACAAATAGACTAAATTTTCTTCCTTGTTGTTGCCGCAGACATTTTGTTTAAATAAAACTGTAAGTTTGAATGTCCATTTGCGATTATGTGCCGCTTTCATACCGAGTACGTATGCCAAAAAGAAAGCGCACAAACTACCGCAAATGAAATGGAAGAAATGCAAGAAAATCGGCGAGTTTAAATGACGCCAGAATAGAGGGCTCTCAGCACTACGAACAGACAACACTAAAAAGAAGTAAATGAGAAATGAAAATGTGGGATACTATATTTGGGTCGAAGTAAAGTTAGAAATACAGGAATTGCTGGGAAAGGAGTGGTAGTTCAGTGTTCTGTGGTTGGCACTCTAGGAAGTAATCAATAAAGCAGTTAGCTGCATCACAGGCGAACCAACGAGATTGGTGAGCCACCGGGATCTGTCAGTTGTTAAAGCTGACTACACCTCAAATGTCAAAGATGGCGGTGGTAGGGTGCATTTGCAGTTATGCCCAGTAGATGGCAGCCTAGCGTTAAGTATGTTTGTGAGCGTATAGTTGCGAATTTTGTATTAAATATTGACATATTCTTAATTAGACCGAAGTGTTTATGAGGCAAAAGTAACGCATAACAGAACGGTTAGGAGTAAATGTGCTTATATATGAGGTTTTAGGTATTTCATTTGAATTTATTCCAAGTATAGGAAACGAGAGCCTGCGAATTGTGATTGATAAGTGGTGAAATTTAAAACATCGGCATACTTACCTGGTGTAGGGGTTACCGTGATCAGGAAGGCGGTTCCCCCGGGGTGAGGCCCTTCCATTGCACTTCGGTTGGGCTGACCCCCGCGATTGCCCCAAATGTGGGTAACTCGGGCGCATAATTTTTGGTAGTCGGGACTGCGTTCGCGCTGTCCCGGAATAACTCTCTCCACTATTCAACCAGCGTTAATTATTACATGTCTTAAAATCTTGCAATGCTCTAACTCTAGTAACATGCAAATACAACGAGTCTTGCAAGTGCTTTCTCTATCACAGCTAAACAGTTGCATTACTCATGTTTCAGATTAATTTTCAGCTGCGGCAAATTGCACAAAGGTGGCCAAGTTATTTTCAACAGCTTAACCTATGCCTAACATCATTCATTTCTAAATGAAAATGTTTTTCTGCCAAGCATTTATATCGAACATTATAACTAACTCAATTACCACACTGTCTGTGCGGCATTGTTGAATAAATTAAAGTACTGAAGCATTAAAGACAATGAATAAAGACAAGTTTCTTTAGGCGCGTTCTATGTGTGTCAAAATTTACGCCAATATGTCTATAGTTTATGAACCAGCAAAAGAGCAGTCCTAAATAGAGGACATCAAAGCGAAGCTAGAACTGACATCTACAACAACACGTCATTGAGAGAAATAAGAAGAGAGCGAGCATATGTGAAGACTTTTGCAGCACTGAGGCCATGATGAACAGGGCATGGATCTCGGCAAACTATAACCTCAGACACATAACGATGCCCAGATGCCCAGTAACCGGTTTCCATCATAAGATATGTGTGACTAAAGGTTTCCACGCTCCAAGTGAAAAGTGCGTGTGTGAACTGTGTAACAAGGAATGCACTAGATACCACTTATTCACCTGTGCGAAAAGAGTAAAACCAATTGTGGAATCTAGCTAGGAAGCAAATCAATTATGCACAAATGTGCGCATTTCTGTTTCATTTGACATACTCATCAGTAAAATCACAGACACGATTAAACTTAAGTACCTATGTAAAAGCTTTTAGGGTAGAAACTGAGGCAGACCAAACTCTACCGTGTTTACATTTGGTGCGATCTAATTTTCCTCTCTGGTGTCGCCACAGACAATTTGTAGCATCGAACGTCCAATAGCGACCCCGTGCCACTTTCACACCAGAGGCGGCCGGACAGGTGAAGAATTTTTCACCGAACACGTTCTGCTTCTACCATTTCTTAATTTGCTTTAAATAGGGCTTAAAATAGAAAATTCAGCAATCAGTTTAATTTAAAGCAGTGTAGGTGAAGTTAGCATACCTTTATCTTCGTTTATTCTTTTGTATCCGGAAGCTGACTTCGAAAGCAAGCCCAAGACCTCGCTACCCTAAGGATGGGGAGTCCACAACGGTTCATCCCTACATCAAAAATAATATTTCATATTTCCACACTTCCGGCTCGGTATTTTTTCTTTTTCGGGAGATTTGCCATGGCAGCGTGACGTCACTATTGCTTGCCTACATCAGGAAGTAAAAAATTTAGGTGTCGACAAGAAATATTTCTTTTGCACCCCACCCACAACCAGATTCAGGTAGCAGCTTGTACGTTGTGGCCTAAGAGCTTTAGACGAATAAGTAAGTCGGTCAGTCAGTCGTGAGCATGTGAACATCCACAACTTGTGGTTTCGTTTCCTTCTTTCCTTTCCGTTTCGTTTATATAAGACAAAATAAAACATGATACGTGTGCTCACGAGTAGTCAGTGTGAACGTGTGAATACTGAATACAATTAAATTTGTACCTCTTTTTGTTTATGTTTCCAACAAATTATTTGGTATGTACCTACTCTGTTAGAAACTCCTTTTAATAGGTGGAACGATGAGGACAAGAAAGACTTTTTAACTTCTGGGCAGCTAGTTAATTCATAGCAAATCTGTGAAAAGGAAGAAATTAAAAGCTCCAGCCAGTCGTATACTATAAAATTTAAAAGCATTTGGTTTTCTGAATTTTGCTGGTTGTACACTAGTGTATACCTTCAAAAATTATTTTGCTGGCCGTGCGCGCTGTTCAGCAATAAGAATAACGTATGGAATAAAGAGGAGTTCACAGACTTTCAAAATACAGCTCGTTCAATGCGTAAACATGGGGATTTTGCAGAACATCTAAAATGTCAACTGAAATTGAGAAATGTTGAGGGGAAAAAACAGAAATACAATCGCTGAAGCGTTAAGAGAAAATCACAGGTGACACGTTCAACAGTATAATGAAAATGTCCTGTGGAACAGACTTGTTCTGGACTTAGTTATTGAAGTGGTTTTATTTCCGAGTAAACAAGCTGGCATTCAGGGGTCACGCAGAGCGGAACGAATCATTAAACCGCGGGAATTTTAAAGAGCTTCTGTCTGCGTTTATTAGTAGGGTTAACTTAAAAATACAACAACAAAAAAACTACAATAAAATTAAAACCATGTTTAGTGGCGGCTCAAAGACTATTGAGAATGAGTTAATAGACTGTATTTCAAATTACATGAATGACTATGTAGAATCAGAAGTAGGCCGTGTATTGTTCTTTCCTGTTCAAGTCAATTACACCTCAGACGTTGCGCAAATGTCCCAGTGTTCAATTATAATAGGATTTGTTAATTCAGATGGTGCATTGGTTGAAAGTTTTCTGGGATTCCATGATGTTAGCGGCGATAGGACTGCTGAAAATGTGTTTGCGTTAGTGGACAGAATCTTAAAAGAAAAACTCGACTCTTGACTATGAAACTAAATTGATAGGTCAGTGCTAAGATGGCGCCAATGGCATGTCTGGTCGTTTGAATGGACTGAAACAGAAAGTTCAAAATAAAGCCCCTCAGGCTACTTTTGTCCACTGTATGGCACATCGCTTAGATTTGACTTTACAACAAAAGGCAAGAAAATACCCAAGTGCCGGATATATTTTGCTAACGTAAGTGGAATTCCATTATTTTTCCAACCCTAAGCAAAGCGAACTTACACTCAGTTCCGCGTGCGTCAGGCGTATACCAATAGTTGCTGATACGCGTTGGTCCTCTCACTCCAAGCTTATTAGCATCGTCATTCAAGAATGGGAGGATCTGAAGAATGTCTTCCAATTGATGATGAAACTTCAGACGAAAAGTCTATCAGGGCCAGTGAAATTCAATAATTTTGAATTCACATTGCTCTCCGTGCTTTTAATGACATATTTGGTATAACGGAAGTACCTTGTGATACCCTGCAGAAAAAGTGATTAGATATCACTTACTGCCTGAGCAAGATCCAAAATAATGACATAATAAAGAGCAGAAGAAATGAATATTTAAATTCATTGATTCAACAGTCTAAAACCTTGACACCCATAAATCCATAACAGCTGCTGTGTTATCAGAAAATGGACTTTTGTTAACTTACAGAGTTTTATCTCTTGAAATTTTATATACTCTTTTGATAGAATTGCATTTAAGATCACAAGACTATGAGAAGTTAGGTTTTCTTAATCTTGTTGATTCCACTAAGTTTGATAAGTATGTCACAGACTTTCCAGGCAGTTGTCGCCAAGGTTCACCTAAGTGCTATCCACAAATATTTGACAATATCCGTCGTTCGAGGAACGTACTCACTTTGTTATATACTGAAGAATCGTTCCGAAATGTGGCTATAGACAAAATTCTAGATGATCTCCAAGTAAACAAAGACATTTTCGAGGAAACATATAAACTGTTGTGTTTAGTGATGACTATCTCACCCACCAGCGTTTCTGTCGGAAGAAGTTTGTCCTGTCTTAAAAGGTTCAAAACATACTCTAGAAACTCAATGTGTCAGGCCAGGAAGTCATCTTTAGCCAACATTTCCTTGCACATGCAATTACTGTGTGCACTTATGAAGAATCAACCTTTCTGCTGTGATATCATAGACAACTTTGCTTCCTTAAGGGACGGGAGTCTAATAAAATTGGGTGAGTTGTAGTACTAATAATTTCATTTTTATTTTAGTTTTTGCATGCAAGCCATTTTCATCTATTTTTGGCACCACGAGGCTCCACTGTTTCATACCGAGTAAATATGTCAAAAAGAATAGCGAACAAACGGCAGGGAAATGCAAGAAAAAGCGGCGAATATAAACGAGGTGAGAATAGACACAATTACCACTACGAACAGAATACACTAAAAACAAGTAAATGGGAAATGAAAATGGCGGATACCATATTTTGATCAAAGTAAAGCTGGAAATGCCGGGAAAGGAGTGGTAGTTTGGTGTTTTGCGGTTGGCACTGTAGGAAGTAATCGATAATGGCAGTACACGCGAGCCACCGAGATCCATCAGAGCTATTAAGGCAGACTACACCTCGAATGTCAAAAGGTGGCAGCAGTAGAGGGCATCTGCACTCAAGTCCAATAGATAGCAGTGTGCGGTTATATTCTCGTTTTGTGTATAATTGTTTAGTAATACTTAATATCGAGAAATAATTAACTAAATTAAAGAGTTTGCGAACCAGAACGTAATGTGTGATAAAATAATCGCAGGACAAGCGCCTCATGTGTAAGTTCCTTTAGCTAATTCATTTGAATTTTTCCCAAGTTTAGGGAATGAGAGACTGCGAATTGTATTTGATAATCGATGAAACTTGACACCTCGGCATACTTACCTGGCGTAGGGGTTACCGTGATCACGAAGGCGGTTCCCCCGGAGTGAGGCCCTTCCATTGCACTTCGGTTGGGCTGACCTCTGCGATTGCCTCAAATGTGGGTAACTCGGGCGCATAATTTTTGGTAGTCGGGACTGCGTTCGCGCTGTCCCGGAATAATTTACCCCATTATTAAATCAGTGAGCATACTGGCTGTTGGTGCTTTCTATGGCAAGACGTGCAATATTTCAACTCTTGACACCGCTTTCATCACATCACACAGGAGATTCAAGCTATTGTCAAAATAGTCCTCCAACGAGTGGCCAGTAAAATGGAACCACGTGTTCAGTTGTGCCTTATGCAGAATGGAGGACATTTTCGACATTTGCTACGGAGGTAAATAATCTTCCAAAGTTCCTCTACGTTTTAGTTATAATAATTTGTCGTTAGCACAATTCGTTTTGAATGAATTAACGAAAGTAATATGTCAGTTCTAATAAATCAATATGTATAAGTACCGAATCTTCCCTTTTCCTGTGGAGATAATACATCGTTTTTGTTGTGTCGTAACACGTAGGCTTTGAAATGCACTTTTGATAATCGAATCTTTACCTTTGTCCTTAGTGCGATAAACAAATAGACTAAATTTTCTTCCTTGTTGTTGCCGCAGACATTTTGTTTAAATAAAACTGTAAGTTTGAATGTCCATTTGCGATTATGTGCCGCTTTCATACCGAGTACGTATGCCAAAAAGAAAGCGCACAAACTACCGCAAATGAAATGGAAGAAATGCAAGAAAATCGGCGAGTTTAAATGACGCCAGAATAGAGGGCTCTCAGCACTACGAACAGACAACACTAAAAAGAAGTAAATGAGAAATGAAAATGTGGGATACTATATTTGGGTCGAAGTAAAGTTAGAAATACAGGAATTGCTGGGAAAGGAGTGGTAGTTCAGTGTTCTGTGGTTGGCACTCTAGGAAGTAATCAATAAAGCAGTTAGCTGCATCACAGGCGAACCAACGAGATTGGTGAGCCACCGGGATCTGTCAGTTGTTAAAGCTGACTACACCTCAAATGTCAAAGATGGCGGTGGTAGGGTGCATTTGCAGTTATGCCCAGTAGATGGCAGCCTAGCGTTAAGTATGTTTGTGAGCGTATAGTTGCGAATTTTGTATTAAATATTGACATATTCTTAATTAGACCGAAGTGTTTATGAGGCAAAAGTAACGCATAACAGAACGGTTAGGAGTAAATGTGCTTATATATGAGGTTTTAGGTATTTCATTTGAATTTATTCCAAGTATAGGAAACGAGAGCCTGCGAATTGTGATTGATAAGTGGTGAAATTTAAAACATCGGCATACTTACCTGGCGTAGGGGTTACCGTGATCAGGAAGGCGGTTCCCCCGGGGTGAGGCCGTTCCATTGCACTTCGGTTGGGCTGACCCCCGCGATTGCCCCAAATGTGGGTAACTCGGGCGCATAATTTTTGGTAGTCGGGACTGCGTTCGCGCTGTCCCGGAATAACTCTCTCCACTATTCAACCAGCGTTAATTATTACATGTCTTAAAATCTTGCAATGCTCTAACTCTAGTAACATGCAAATACAACGAGTCTTGCAAGTGCTTTCTCTATCACAGCTAAACAGTTGCATTACTCATGTTTCAGATTAATTTTCAGCTGCGGCAAATTGCACAAAGGTGGCCAAGTTATTTTCAACAGCTTAACCTATGCCTAACATCATTCATTTCTAAATGAAAATGTTTTTCTGCCAAGCATTTATATCGAACATTATAACTAACTCAATTACCACACTGTCTGTGCGGCATTGTCGAATAAATTAAAGTACTGAAGCATTAAGCGTATACTTGAATAAAGACAAGTTTCTTTAGGCGCGTTCTATGTGTGTCAAAATTTACGCCAATATGTCTATAGTTTATGAACCAGCAAAAGAGCAGTCCTAAATAGAGGACATCAAAGCGAAGCTAGAACTGACATCTACAACAACACGTCATTGAGAGAAATAAGAAGAGAGCGAGCATATGTGAAGACTTTTGCAGCACTGAGGCCATGATGAACAGGGCATGGATCTCGGCAAACTATAACCTCAGACACATAACGATGCCCAGATGCCCAGTAACCGGTTTCCATCATAAGATATGTGTGACTAAAGGTTTCCACGCTCCAAGTGAAAAGTGCGTGTGTGAACTGTGTAACAAGGAATGCACTAGATACCACTTATTCACCTGTGCGAAAAGAGTAAAACCAATTGTGGAATCTAGCTAGGAAGCAAATCAATTATGCACAAATGTGCGCATTTCTGTTTCATTTGACATACTCATCAGTAAAATCACAGACACGATTAAACTTAAGTACCTATGTAAAAGCTTTTAGGGTAGAAACTGAGGCAGACCAAACTCTACCGTGTTTACATTTGGTGCGATCTAATTTTCCTCTCTGGTGTCGCCACAGACAATTTGTAGCATCGAACGTCCAATAGCGACCCCGTGCCACTTTCACACCAGAGGCGGCCGGACAGGTGAAGAATTTTTCACCGAACACGTTCTGCTTCTACCATTTCTTAATTTGCTTTAAATAGGGCTTAAAATAGAAAATTCAGCAATCAGTTTAATTTAAAGCAGTGTAGGTGAAGTTAGCATACCTTTATCTTCGTTTATTCTTTTGTATCCGGAAGCTGACTTCGAAAGCAAGCCCAAGACCTCGCTACCCTAAGGATGGGGAGTCCACAACGGTTCATCCCTACATCAAAAATAATATTTCATATTTCCACACTTCCGGCTCGGTATTTTTTCTTTTTCGGGAGATTTGCCATGGCAGCGTGACGTCACTATTGCTTGCCTACATCAGGAAGTAAAAAATTTAGGTGTCGACAAGAAATATTTCTTTTGCACCCCACCCACAACCAGATTCAGGTAGCAGCTTGTACGTTGTGGCCTAAGAGCTTTAGACGAATAAGTAAGTCGGTCAGTCAGTCGTGAGCATGTGAACATCCACAACTTGTGGTTTCGTTTCCTTCTTTCCTTTCCGTTTCGTTTATATAAGACAAAATAAAACATGATACGTGTGCTCACGAGTAGTCAGTGTGAACGTGTGAATACTGAATACAATTAAATTTGTACCTCTTTTTGTTTATGTTTCCAACAAATTATTTGGTATGTACCTACTCTGTTAGAAACTCCTTTTAATAGGTGGAACGATGAGGACAAGAAAGACTTTTTAACTTCTGGGCAGCTAGTTAATTCATAGCAAATCTGTGAAAAGGAAGAAATTAAAAGCTCCAGCCAGTCGTATACTATAAAATTTAAAAGCATTTGGTTTTCTGAATTTTGCTGGTTGTACACTAGTGTATACCTTCAAAAATTATTTTGCTGGCCGTGCGCGCTGTTCAGCAATAAGAATAACGTATGGAATAAAGAGGAGTTCACAGACTTTCAAAATACAGCTCGTTCAATGCGTAAACATGGGGATTTTGCAGAACATCTAAAATGTCAACTGAAATTGAGAAATGTTGAGGGGAAAAAACAGAAATACAATCGCTGATGCGTTAAGAGAAAATCACAGGTGACACGTTCAACAGTATAATGAAAATGTCCTGTGGAACAGACTTGTTCTGGACTTAGTTATTGAAGTGGTTTTATTTCCGAGTAAACAAGCTGGCATTCAGGGGTCACGCAGAGCGGAACGAATCATTAAACCGCGGGAATTTTAAAGAGCTTCTGTCTGCGTTTATTAGTAGGGTTAACTTAAAAATACAACAACAAAAAAACTACAATAAAATTAAAACCATGTTTAGTGGCGGCTCAAAGACTATTGAGAATGAGTTAATAGACTGTATTTCAAATTACATGAATGACTATGTAGAATCAGAAGTAGGCCGTGTATTGTTCTTTCCTGTTCAAGTCAATTACACCTCAGACGTTGCGCAAATGTCCCAGTGTTCAATTATAATAGGATTTGTTAATTCAGATGGTGCATTGGTTGAAAGTTTTCTGGGATTCCATGATGTTAGCGGCGATAGGACTGCTGAAAATGTGTTTGCGTTAGTGGACAGAATCTTAAAAGAAAAACTCGACTCTTGACTATGAAACTAAATTGATAGGTCAGTGCTAAGATGGCGCCAATGGCATGTCTGGTCGTTTGAATGGACTGAAACAGAAAGTTCAAAATAAAGCCCCTCAGGCTACTTTTGTCCACTGTATGGCACATCGCTTAGATTTGACTTTACAACAAAAGGCAAGAAAATACCCAAGTGCCGGATATATTTTGCTAACGTAAGTGGAATTCCATTATTTTTCCAACCCTAAGCAAAGCGAACTTACACTCAGTTCCGCGTGCGTCAGGCGTATACCAATAGTTGCTGATACGCGTTGGTCCTCTCACTCCAAGCTTATTAGCATCGTCATTCAAGAATGGGAGGATCTGAAGAATGTCTTCCAATTGATGATGAAACTTCAGACGAAAAGTCTATCAGGGCCAGTGAAATTCAATAATTTTGAATTCACATTGCTCTCCGTGCTTTTAATGACATATTTGGTATAACGGAAGTACCTTGTGATACCCTGCAGAAAAAGTGATTAGATATCACTTACTGCCTGAGCAAGATCCAAAATAATGACATAATAAAGAGCAGAAGAAATGAATATTTAAATTCATTGATTCAACAGTCTAAAACCTTGACACCCATAAATCCATAACAGCTGCTGTGTTATCAGAAAATGGACTTTTGTTAACTTACAGAGTTTTATCTCTTGAAATTTTATATACTCTTTTGATAGAATTGCATTTAAGATCACAAGACTATGAGAAGTTAGGTTTTCTTAATCTTGTTGATTCCACTAAGTTTGATAAGTATGTCACAGACTTTCCAGGCAGTTGTCGCCAAGGTTCACCTAAGTGCTATCCACAAATATTTTACAATATCCGTCGTTCGAGGAACGTACTCACTTTGTTATATACTGAAGAATCGTTCCGAAATGTGGCTATAGACAAAATTCTAGATGATCTCCAAGTAAACAAAGACATTTTCGAGGAAACATATAAACTGTTGTGTTTAGTGATGACTATCTCACCCACCAGCGTTTCTGTCGGAAGAAGTTTGTCCTGTCTTAAAAGGTTCAAAACATACTCTAGAAACTCAATGTGTCAGGCCAGGAAGTCATCTTTAGCCAACATTTCCTTGCACATGCAATTACTGTGTGCACTTATGAAGAATCAACCTTTCTGCTGTGATATCATAGACAACTTTGCTTCCTTAAGGGACGGGAGTCTAATAAAATTGGGTGAGTTGTAGTACTAATAATTTCATTTTTATTTTAGTTTTTGCATGCAAGCCATTTTCATCTATTTTTGGCACCACGAGGCTCCACTGTTTCATACCGAGTAAATATGTCAAAAAGAATAGCGAACAAACGGCAGGGAAATGCAAGAAAAAGCGGCGAATATAAACGAGGTGAGAATAGACACAATTACCACTACGAACAGAATACACTAAAAACAAGTAAATGGGAAATGAAAATGGCGGATACCATATTTTGATCAAAGTAAAGCTGGAAATGCCGGGAAAGGAGTGGTAGTTTGGTGTTTTGCGGTTGGCACTGTAGGAAGTAATCGATAATGGCAGTACACGCGAGCCACCGAGATCCATCAGAGCTATTAAGGCAGACTACACCTCGAATGTCAAAAGGTGGCAGCAGTAGAGGGCATCTGCACTCAAGTCCAATAGATAGCAGTGTGCGGTTATATTCTCGTTTTGTGTATAATTGTTTAGTTATACTTAATATCGAGAAATAATTAACTAAATTAAAGAGTTTGCGAACCAGAACGTAATGTGTGATAAAATAATCGCAGGACAAGCGCCTCATGTGTAAGTTCCTTTAGCTAATTCATTTGAATTTTTCCCAAGTTTAGGGAATGAGAGACTGCGAATTGTATTTGATAATCGATGAAACTTGACACCTCGGCATACTTACCTGGCGTAGGGGTTACCGTGATCACGAAGGCGGTTCCCCCGGAGTGAGGCCCTTCCATTGCACTTCGGTTGGGCTGACCTCTGCGATTGCCCCAAATGTGGGTAACTCGGGCGCATAATTTTTGGTAGTCGGGACTGCGTTCGCGCTGTCCCGGAATAATTTACCCCATTATTAAATCAGTGAGCATACTGGCTGTTGGTGCTTTCTATGGCAAGACGTGCAATATTTCAACTCTTGACACCGCTTTCATCACATCACACAGGAGATTCAAGCTATTGTCAAAATAGTCCTCCAACGAGTGGCCAGTAAAATGGAACCACGTGTTCAGTTGTGCCTTATGCAGAATGGAGGACATTTTCGACATTTGCTACGGAGGTAAATAATCTTCCAAAGTTCCTCTACGTTTTAGTTATAATAATTTGTCGTTAGCACAATTCGTTTTGAATGAATTAACGAAAGTAATATGTCAGTTCTAATAAATCAATATGTATAAGTACCGAATCTTCCCTTTTCCTGTGGAGATAATACATCGTTTTTGTTGTGTCGTAACACGTAGGCTTTGAAATGCACTTTTGATAATCGAATCTTTACCTTTGTCCTTAGTGCGATAAACAAATAGACTAAATTTTCTTCCTTGTTGTTGCCGCAGACATTTTGTTTAAATAAAACTGTAAGTTTGAATGTCCATTTGCGATTATGTGCCGCTTTCATACCGAGTACGTATGCCAAAAAGAAAGCGCACAAACTACCGCAAATGAAATGGAAGAAATGCAAGAAAATCGGCGAGTTTAAATGACGCCAGAATAGAGGGCTCTCAGCACTACGAACAGACAACACTAAAAAGAAGTAAATGAGAAATGAAAATGTGGGATACTATATTTGGGTCGAAGTAAAGTTAGAAATACAGGAATTGCTGGGAAAGGAGTGGTAGTTCAGTGTTCTGTGGTTGGCACTCTAGGAAGTAATCAATAAAGCAGTTAGCTGCATCACAGGCGAACCAACGAGATTGGTGAGCCACCGGGATCTGTCAGTTGTTAAAGCTGACTACACCTCAAATGTCAAAGATGGCGGTGGTAGGGTGCATTTGCAGTTATGCCCAGTAGATGGCAGCCTAGCGTTAAGTATGTTTGTGAGCGTATAGTTGCGAATTTTGTATTAAATATTGACATATTCTTAATTAGACCGAAGTGTTTATGAGGCAAAAGTAACGCATAACAGAACGGTTAGGAGTAAATGTGCTTATATATGAGGTTTTAGGTATTTCATTTGAATTTATTCCAAGTATAGGAAACGAGAGCCTGCGAATTGTGATTGATAAGTGGTGAAATTTAAAACATCGGCATACTTACCTGGCGTAGGGGTTACCGTGATCAGGAAGGCGGTTCCCCCGGGGTGAGGCCGTTCCATTGCACTTCGGTTGGGCTGACCCCCGCGATTGCCCCAAATGTGGGTAACTCGGGCGCATAATTTTTGGTAGTCGGGACTGCGTTCGCGCTGTCCCGGAATAACTCTCTCCACTATTCAACCAGCGTTAATTATTACATGTCTTAAAATCTTGCAATGCTCTAACTCTAGTAACATGCAAATACAACGAGTCTTGCAAGTGCTTTCTCTATCACAGCTAAACAGTTGCATTACTCATGTTTCAGATTAATTTTCAGCTGCGGCAAATTGCACAAAGGTGGCCAAGTTATTTTCAACAGCTTAACCTATGCCTAACATCATTCATTTCTAAATGAAAATGTTTTTCTGCCAAGCATTTATATCGAACATTATAACTAACTCAATTACCACACTGTCTGTGCGGCATTGTCGAATAAATTAAAGTACTGAAGCATTAAGCGTATACTTGAATAAAGACAAGTTTCTTTAGGCGCGTTCTATGTGTGTCAAAATTTACGCCAATATGTCTATAGTTTATGAACCAGCAAAAGAGCAGTCCTAAATAGAGGACATCAAAGCGAAGCTAGAACTGACATCTACAACAACACGTCATTGAGAGAAATAAGAAGAGAGCGAGCATATGTGAAGACTTTTGCAGCACTGAGGCCATGATGAACAGGGCATGGATCTCGGCAAACTATAACCTCAGACACATAACGATGCCCAGATGCCCAGTAACCGGTTTCCATCATAAGATATGTGTGACTAAAGGTTTCCACGCTCCAAGTGAAAAGTGCGTGTGTGAACTGTGTAACAAGGAATGCACTAGATACCACTTATTCACCTGTGCGAAAAGAGTAAAACCAATTGTGGAATCTAGCTAGGAAGCAAATCAATTATGCACAAATGTGCGCATTTCTGTTTCATTTGACATACTCATCAGTAAAATCACAGACACGATTAAACTTAAGTACCTATGTAAAAGCTTTTAGGGTAGAAACTGAGGCAGACCAAACTCTACCGTGTTTACATTTGGTGCGATCTAATTTTCCTCTCTGGTGTCGCCACAGACAATTTGTAGCATCGAACGTCCAATAGCGACCCCGTGCCACTTTCACACCAGAGGCGGCCGGACAGGTGAAGAATTTTTCACCGAACACGTTCTGCTTCTACCATTTCTTAATTTGCTTTAAATAGGGCTTAAAATAGAAAATTCAGCAATCAGTTTAATTTAAAGCAGTGTAGGTGAAGTTAGCATACCTTTATCTTCGTTTATTCTTTTGTATCCGGAAGCTGACTTCGAAAGCAAGCCCAAGACCTCGCTACCCTAAGGATGGGGAGTCCACAACGGTTCATCCCTACATCAAAAATAATATTTCATATTTCCACACTTCCGGCTCGGTATTTTTTCTTTTTCGGGAGATTTGCCATGGCAGCGTGACGTCACTATTGCTTGCCTACATCAGGAAGTAAAAAATTTAGGTGTCGACAAGAAATATTTCTTTTGCACCCCACCCACAACCAGATTCAGGTAGCAGCTTGTACGTTGTGGCCTAAGAGCTTTAGACGAATAAGTAAGTCGGTCAGTCAGTCGTGAGCATGTGAACATCCACAACTTGTGGTTTCGTTTCCTTCTTTCCTTTCCGTTTCGTTTATATAAGACAAAATAAAACATGATACGTGTGCTCACGAGTAGTCAGTGTGAACGTGTGAATACTGAATACAATTAAATTTGTACCTCTTTTTGTTTATGTTTCCAACAAATTATTTGGTATGTACCTACTCTGTTAGAAACTCCTTTTAATAGGTGGAACGATGAGGACAAGAAAGACTTTTTAACTTCTGGGCAGCTAGTTAATTCATAGCAAATCTGTGAAAAGGAAGAAATTAAAAGCTCCAGCCAGTCGTATACTATAAAATTTAAAAGCATTTGGTTTTCTGAATTTTGCTGGTTGTACACTAGTGTATACCTTCAAAAATTATTTTGCTGGCCGTGCGCGCTGTTCAGCAATAAGAATAACGTATGGAATAAAGAGGAGTTCACAGACTTTCAAAATACAGCTCGTTCAATGCGTAAACATGGGGATTTTGCAGAACATCTAAAATGTCAACTGAAATTGAGAAATGTTGAGGGGAAAAAACAGAAATACAATCGCTGATGCGTTAAGAGAAAATCACAGGTGACACGTTCAACAGTATAATGAAAATGTCCTGTGGAACAGACTTGTTCTGGACTTAGTTATTGAAGTGGTTTTATTTCCGAGTAAACAAGCTGGCATTCAGGGGTCACGCAGAGCGGAACGAATCATTAAACCGCGGGAACTTTAAAGAGCTTCTGTCTGCGTTTATTAGTAGGGTTAACTTAAAAATACAACAACAAAAAAACTACAATAAAATTAAAACCATGTTTAGTGGCGGCTCAAAGACTATTGAGAATGAGTTAATAGACTGTATTTCAAATTACATGAATGACTATGTAGAATCAGAAGTAGGCCGTGTATTGTTCTTTCCTGTTCAAGTCAATTACACCTCAGACGTTGCGCAAATGTCCCAGTGTTCAATTATAATAGGATTTGTTAATTCAGATGGTGCATTGGTTGAAAGTTTTCTGGGATTCCATGATGTTAGCGGCGATAGGACTGCTGAAAATGTGTTTGCGTTAGTGGACAGAATCTTAAAAGAAAAACTCGACTCTTGACTATGAAACTAAATTGATAGGTCAGTGCTAAGATGGCGCCAATGGCATGTCTGGTCGTTTGAATGGACTGAAACAGAAAGTTCAAAATAAAGCCCCTCAGGCTACTTTTGTCCACTGTATGGCACATCGCTTAGATTTGACTTTACAACAAAAGGCAAGAAAATACCCAAGTGCCGGATATATTTTGCTAACGTAAGTGGAATTCCATTATTTTTCCAACCCTAAGCAAAGCGAACTTACACTCAGTTCCGCGTGCGTCAGGCGTATACCAATAGTTGCTGATACGCGTTGGTCCTCTCACTCCAAGCTTATTAGCATCGTCATTCAAGAATGGGAGGATCTGAAGAATGTCTTCCAATTGATGATGAAACTTCAGACGAAAAGTCTATCAGGGCCAGTGAAATTCAATAATTTTGAATTCACATTGCTCTCCGTGCTTTTAATGACATATTTGGTATAACGGAAGTACCTTGTGATACCCTGCAGAAAAAGTGATTAGATATCACTTACTGCCTGAGCAAGATCCAAAATAATGACATAATAAAGAGCAGAAGAAATGAATATTTAAATTCATTGATTCAACAGTCTAAAACCTTGACACCCATAAATCCATAACAGCTGCTGTGTTATCAGAAAATGGACTTTTGTTAACTTACAGAGTTTTATCTCTTGAAATTTTATATACTCTTTTGATAGAATTGCATTTAAGATCACAAGACTATGAGAAGTTAGGTTTTCTTAATCTTGTTGATTCCACTAAGTTTGATAAGTATGTCACAGACTTTCCAGGCAGTTGTCGCCAAGGTTCACCTAAGTGCTATCCACAAATATTTGACAATATCCGTCGTTCGAGGAACGTACTCACTTTGTTATATACTGAAGAATCGTTCCGAAATGTGGCTATAGACAAAATTCTAGATGATCTCCAAGTAAACAAAGACATTTTCGAGGAAACATATAAACTGTTGTGTTTAGTGATGACTATCTCACCCACCAGCGTTTCTGTCGGAAGAAGTTTGTCCTGTCTTAAAAGGTTCAAAACATACTCTAGAAACTCAATGTGTCAGGCCAGGAAGTCATCTTTAGCCAACATTTCCTTGCACATGCAATTACTGTGTGCACTTATGAAGAATCAACCTTTCTGCTGTGATATCATAGACAACTTTGCTTCCTTAAGGGACGGGAGTCTAATAAAATTGGGTGAGTTGTAGTACTAATAATTTCATTTTTATTTTAGTTTTTGCATGCAAGCCATTTTCATCTATTTTTGGCACCACGAGGCTCCACTGTTTCATACCGAGTAAATATGTCAAAAAGAATAGCGAACAAACGGCAGGGAAATGCAAGAAAAAGCGGCGAATATAAACGAGGTGAGAATAGACACAATTACCACTACGAACAGAATACACTAAAAACAAGTAAATGGGAAATGAAAATGGCGGATACCATATTTTGATCAAAGTAAAGCTGGAAATGCCGGGAAAGGAGTGGTAGTTTGGTGTTTTGCGGTTGGCACTGTAGGAAGTAATCGATAATGGCAGTACACGCGAGCCACCGAGATCCATCAGAGCTATTAAGGCAGACTACACCTCGAATGTCAAAAGGTGGCAGCAGTAGAGGGCATCTGCACTCAAGTCCAATAGATAGCAGTGTGCGGTTATATTCTCGTTTTGTGTATAATTGTTTAGTTATACTTAATATCGAGAAATAATTAACTAAATTAAAGAGTTTGCGAACCAGAACGTAATGTGTGATAAAATAATCGCAGGACAAGCGCCTCATGTGTAAGTTCCTTTAGCTAATTCATTTGAATTTTTCCCAAGTTTAGGGAATGAGAGACTGCGAATTGTATTTGATAATCGATGAAACTTGACACCTCGGCATACTTACCTGGCGTAGGGGTTACCGTGATCACGAAGGCGGTTCCCCCGGAGTGAGGCCCTTCCATTGCACTTCGGTTGGGCTGACCTCTGCGATTGCCCCAAATGTGGGTAACTCGGGCTCATAATTTTTGGTAGTCGGGACTGCGTTCGCGCTGTCCCGGAATAATTTACCCCATTATTAAATCAGTGAGCATACTGGCTGTTGGTGCTTTCTATGGCAAGACGTGCAATATTTCAACTCTTGACACCGCTTTCATCACATCACACAGGAGATTCAAGCTATTGTCAAAATAGTCCTCCAACGAGTGGCCAGTAAAATGGAACCACGTGTTCAGTTGTGCCTTATGCAGAATGGAGGACATTTTCGACATTTGCTACGGAGGTAAATAATCTTCCAAAGTTCCTCTACGTTTTAGTTATAATAATTTGTCGTTAGCACAATTCGTTTTGAATGAATTAACGAAAGTAATATGTCAGTTCTAATAAATCAATATGTATAAGTACCGAATCTTCCCTTTTCCTGTGGAGATAATACATCGTTTTTGTTGTGTCGTAACACGTAGGCTTTGAAATGCACTTTTGATAATCGAATCTTTACCTTTGTCCTTAGTGCGATAAACAAATAGACTAAATTTTCTTCCTTGTTGTTGCCGCAGACATTTTGTTTAAATAAAGCTGTAAGTTTGAATGTCCATTTGCGATTATGTGCCGCTTTCATACCGAGTACGTATGCCAAAAAGAAAGCGCACAAACTACCGCAAATGAAATGGAAGAAATGCAAGAAAATCGGCGAGTTTAAATGACGCCAGAAGAGGGCTCTCAGCACTACGAACAGACAACACTAAAAAGAAGTAAATGAGAAATGAAAATGTGGGATACTATATTTGGGTCGAAGTAAAGTTAGAAATACAGGAATTGCTGGGAAAGGAGTGGTAGTTCAGTGTTCTGTGGTTGGCACTCTAGGAAGTAATCAATAAAGCAGTTAGCTGCATCACAGGCGAACCAACGAGATTGGTGAGCCACCGGGATCTGTCAGTTGTTAAAGCTGACTACACCTCAAATGTCAAAGATGGCGGTGGTAGGGTGCATTTGCAGTTATGCCCAGTAGATGGCAGCCTAGCGTTAAGTATGTTTGTGAGCGTATAGTTGCGAATTTTGTATTAAATATTGACATATTCTTAATTAGACCGAAGTGTTTATGAGGCAAAAGTAACGCATAACAGAACGGTTAGGAGTAAATGTGCTTATATATGAGGTTTTAGGTATTTCATTTGAATTTATTCCAAGTATAGGAAACGAGAGCCTGCGAATTGTGATTGATAAGTGGTGAAATTTAAAACATCGGCATACTTACCTGGCGTAGGGGTTACCGTGATCAGGAAGGCGGTTCCCCCGGGGTGAGGCCGTTCCATTGCACTTCGGTTGGGCTGACCCCCGCGATTGCCCCAAATGTGGGTAACTCGGGCGCATAATTTTTGGTAGTCGGGACTGCGTTCGCGCTGTCCCGGAATAACTCTCTCCACTATTCAACCAGCGTTAATTATTACATGTCTTAAAATCTTGCAATGCTCTAACTCTAGTAACATGCAAATACAACGAGTCTTGCAAGTGCTTTCTCTATCACAGCTAAACAGTTGCATTACTCATGTTTCAGATTAATTTTCAGCTGCGGCAAATTGCACAAAGGTGGCCAAGTTATTTTCAACAGCTTAACCTATGCCTAACATCATTCATTTCTAAATGAAAATGTTTTTCTGCCAAGCATTTATATCGAACATTATAACTAACTCAATTACCACACTGTCTGTGCGGCATTGTCGAATAAATTAAAGTACTGAAGCATTAAGCGTATACTTGAATAAAGACAAGTTACTTTAGGCGCGTTCTATGTGTGTCAAAATTTACGCCAATATGTCTATAGTTTATGAACCAGCAAAAGAGCAGTCCTAAATAGAGGACATCAAAGCGAAGCTAGAACTGACATCTACAACAACACGTCATTGAGAGAAATAAGAAGAGAGCGAGCATATGTGAAGACTTTTGCAGCACTGAGGCCATGATGAACAGGGCATGGATCTCGGCAAACTATAACCTCAGACACATAACGATGCCCAGATGCCCAGTAACCGGTTTCCATCATAAGATATGTGTGACTAAAGGTTTCCACGCTCCAAGTGAAAAGTGCGTGTGTGAACTGTGTAACAAGGAATGCACTAGATACCACTTATTCACCTGTGCGAAAAGAGTAAAACCAATTGTGGAATCTAGCTAGGAAGCAAATCAATTATGCACAAATGTGCGCATTTCTGTTTCATTTGACATACTCATCAGTAAAATCACAGACACGATTAAACTTAAGTACCTATGTAAAAGCTTTTAGGGTAGAAACTGAGGCAGACCAAACTCTACCGTGTTTACATTTGGTGCGATCTAATTTTCCTCTCTGGTGTCGCCACAGACAATTTGTAGCATCGAACGTCCAATAGCGACCCCGTGCCACTTTCACACCAGAGGCGGCCGGACAGGTGAAGAATTTTTCACCGAACACGTTCTGCTTCTACCATTTCTTAATTTGCTTTAAATAGGGCTTAAAATAGAAAATTCAGCAATCAGTTTAATTTAAAGCAGTGTAGGTGAAGTTAGCATACCTTTATCTTCGTTTATTCTTTTGTATCCGGAAGCTGACTTCGAAAGCAAGCCCAAGACCTCGCTACCCTAAGGATGGGGAGTCCACAACGGTTCATCCCTACATCAAAAATAATATTTCATATTTCCACACTTCCGGCTCGGTATTTTTTCTTTTTCGGGAGATTTGCCATGGCAGCGTGACGTCACTATTGCTTGCCTACATCAGGAAGTAAAAAATTTAGGTGTCGACAAGAAATATTTCTTTTGCACCCCACCCACAACCAGATTCAGGTAGCAGCTTGTACGTTGTGGCCTAAGAGCTTTAGACGAATAAGTAAGTCGGTCAGTCAGTCGTGAGCATGTGAACATCCACAACTTGTGGTTTCGTTTCCTTCTTTCCTTTCCGTTTCGTTTATATAAGACAAAATAAAACATGATACGTGTGCTCACGAGTAGTCAGTGTGAACGTGTGAATACTGAATACAATTAAATTTGTACCTCTTTTTGTTTATGTTTCCAACAAATTATTTGGTATGTACCTACTCTGTTAGAAACTCCTTTTAATAGGTGGAACGATGAGGACAAGAAAGACTTTTTAACTTCTGGGCAGCTAGTTAATTCATAGCAAATCTGTGAAAAGGAAGAAATTAAAAGCTCCAGCCAGTCGTATACTATAAAATTTAAAAGCATTTGGTTTTCTGAATTTTGCTGGTTGTACACTAGTGTATACCTTCAAAACTTATTTTGCTGGCCGTG
This sequence comes from Mantis religiosa, assembly GCA_030765055.1. NCBI lineage: Eukaryota > Metazoa > Arthropoda > Insecta > Mantodea > Mantidae > Mantis > Mantis religiosa. Next base: position 166,875,951 of record CM060947.1, on the reverse strand, counting down.
CGCGCTGTTCAGCAATAAGAATAACGTATGGAATAAAGAGGAGTTCACAGACTTTCAAAATACAGCTCGTTCAATGCGTAAACATGGGGATTTTGCAGAACATCTAAAATGTCAACTGAAATTGAGAAATGTTGAGGGGAAAAAACAGAAATACAATCGCTGATGCGTTAAGAGAAAATCACAGGTGACACGTTCAACAGTATAATGAAAATGTCCTGTGGAACAGACTTGTTCTGGACTTAGTTATTGAAGTGGTTTTATTTCCGAGTAAACAAGCTGGCATTCAGGGGTCACGCAGAGCGGAACGAATCATTAAACCGCGGGAATTTTAAAGAGCTTCTGTCTGCGTTTATTAGTAGGGTTAACTTAAAAATACAACAACAACAAAAACTACAATAAAATTAAAACCATGTTTAGTGGCGGCTCAAAGACTATTGAGAATGAGTTAATAGACTGTATTTCAAATTACATGAATGACTATGTAGAATCAGAAGTAGGCCGTGTATTGTTCTTTCCTGTTCAAGTGAATTACACCTCAGACGTTGCGCAAATGTCCCAGTGTTCAATTATAATAGGATTTGTTAATTCAGATGGTGCATTGGTTGAAAGTTTTCTGGGATTCCATGATGTTAGCGGCGATAGGACTGCTGAAAATGTGTTTGCGTTAGTGGACAGAATCTTAAAAGAAAAACTCGACTCTTGACTATGAAACTAAATTGATAGGTCAGTGCTAAGATGGCGCCAATGGCATGTCTGGTCGTTTGAATGGACTGAAACAGAAAGTTCAAAATAAAGCCCCTCAGGCTACTTTTGTCCACTGTATGGCACATCGCTTAGATTTGACTTTACAACAAAAGGCAAGAAAATACCCAAGTGCCGGATATATTTTGCTAACGTAAGTGGAATTCCATTATTTTTCTAACCCTAAGCAAAGCGAACTTACACTCAGTTCCGCGTGCGTCAGGCGTATACCAATAGTTGCTGATACGCGTTGGTCCTCTCACTCCAAGCTTATTAGCATCGTCATTCAAGAATGGGAGGATCTGAAGAATGTCTTCCAATTGATGATGAAACTTCAGACGAAAAGTCTATCAGGGCCAGTGAAATTCAATAATTTTGAATTCACATTGCTCCCCGTGCTTTTAATGACATATTTGGTATAACGGAAGTACCTTGTGATACCCTGCAGAAAAAGTGATTAGATATCACTTACTGCCTGAGCAAGATCCAAAATAATGACATAATAAAGAGCAGAAGAAATGAATATTTAAATTCATTGATTCAACAGTCTAAAACCTTGACACCCATAAATCCATAACAGCTGCTGTGTTATCAGAAAATGGACCTTTGTTAACTTACAGAGTTTTATCTCTTGAAATTTTATATACTCTTTTGATAGAATTGCATTTAAGATCACAAGACTATGAGAAGTTAGGTTTTCTTAATCTTGTTGATTCCACTAAGTTTGATAAGTATGTCACAGACTTTCCAGGCAGTTGTCGCCAAAGTTCACCTAAGTGCTATCCACAAATATTTGACAATATCCGTCGTTCGAGGAACGTACTCACTTTGTTATATACTGAAGAATCGTTCCGAAATGTGGCTATAGACAAAATTCTAGATGATCTCCAAGTAAACAAAGACATTTTCGAGGAAACATATAAACTGTTGTGTTTAGTGATGACTATCTCACCCACCAGCGTTTCTGTCGGAAGAAGTTTGTCCTGTCTTAAAAGGTTCAAAACATACTCTAGAAACTCAATGTGTCAGGCCAGGAAGTCATCTTTAGCCAACATTTCCTTGCACATGCAATTACTGTGTGCACTTATGAAGAATCAACCTTTCTGCTGTGATATCATAGACAACTTTGCTTCCTTAAGGGACGGGAGTCTAATAAAATTGGGTGAGTTGTAGTACTAATAATTTCATTTTTATTTTAGTTTTTGCATACAAGCCATTTTCATCTATTTTTGGCACCACGAGGCTCCACTGTTTCATACCGAGTAAATATGTCAAAAAGAATAGCGAACAAACGGCAGGGAAATGCAAGAAAAAGCGGCGAATATAAACGAGGTGAGAATAGACACAATTACCACTACGAACAGAATACACTAAAAACAAGTAAATGGGAAATGAAAATGGCGGATACCATATTTTGATCAAAGTAAAGCTGGAAATGCCGGGAAAGGAGTGGTAGTTTGGTGTTTTGCGGTTGGCACTGTAGGAAGTAATCGATAATGGCAGTACACGCGAGCCACCGAGATCCATCAGAGCTATTAAGGCAGACTACACCTCGAATGTCAAAAGGTGGCAGCAGTAGAGGGCATCTGCACTCAAGTCCAATAGATAGCAGTGTGCGGTTATATTCTCGTTTTGTGTATAATTGTTTAGTTATACTTAATATCGAGAAATAATTAACTAAATTAAAGAGTTTGCGAACCAGAACGTAATGTGTGATAAAATAATCGCAGGACAAGCGCCTCATGTGTAAGTTCCTTTAGCTAATTCATTTGAATTTTTCCCAAGTTTAGGGAATGAGAGACTGCGAATTGTATTTGATAATCGATGAAACTTGACACCTCGGCATACTTACCTGGCGTAGGGGTTACCGTGATCACGAAGGCGGTTCCCCCGGAGTGAGGCCCTTCCATTGCACTTCGGTTGGGCTGACCTCTGCGATTGCCCCAAATGTGGGTAACTCGGGCGCATAATTTTTGGTAGTCGGGACTGCGTTCGCGCTGTCCCGGAATAATTTACCCCATTATTAAATCAGTGAGCATACTGGCTGTTGGTGCTTTCTATGGCAAGACGTGCAATATTTCAACTCTTGACACCGCTTTCATCACATCACACAGGAGATTCAAGCTATTGTCAAAATAGTCCTCCAACGAGTGGCCAGTAAAATGGAACCACGTGTTCAGTTGTGCCTTATGCAGAATGGAGGACATTTTCGACATTTGCTACGGAGGTGAATAATATTCCAAAGTTCCTCTACGTTTTAGTTATAATAATTTGTCGTTAGCACAATTCGTTTTGAATGAATTAACGAAAGTAATATGTCAGTTCTAATAAATCAATATGTATAAGTACCGAATCTTCCCTTTTCCTGTGGAGATAATACATCGTTTTTGTTGTGTCGTAACACGTAGGCTTTGAAATGCACTTTTGATAATCGAATCTTTACCTTTGTCCTTAGTGCGATAAACAAATAGACTAAATTTTCTTCCTTGTTGTTGCCGCAGACATTTTGTTTAAATAAAACTGTAAGTTTGAATGTCCATTTGCGATTATGTGCCGCTTTCATACCGAGTACGTATGCCAAAAAGAAAGCGCACAAACTACCGCAAATGAAATGGAAGAAATGCAAGAAAATCGGCGAGTTTAAATGACGCCAGAATAGAGGGCTCTCAGCACTACGAACAGACAACACTAAAAAGAAGTAAATGAGAAATGAAAATGTGGGATACTATATTTGGGTCGAAGTAAAGTTAGAAATACAGGAATTGCTGGGAAAGGAGTGGTAGTTCAGTGTTCTGTGGTTGGCACTCTAGGAAGTAATCAATAAAGCAGTTAGCTGCATCACAGGCGAACCAACGAGATTGGTGAGCCACCGGGATCTGTCAGTTGTTAAAGCTGACTACACCTCAAATGTCAAAGATGGCGGTGGTAGGGTGCATTTGCAGTTATGCCCAGTAGATGGCAGCCTAGCGTTAAGTATGTTTGTGAGCGTATAGTTGCGAATTTTGTATTAAATATTGACATATTCTTAATTAGACCGAAGTGCTTATGAGGCAAAAGTAACGCATAACAGAACGGTTAGGAGTAAATGTGCTTATATATGAGGTTTTAGGTATTTCATTTGAATTTATTCCAAGTATAGGAAACGAGAGCCTGCGAATTGTGATTGATAAGTGGTGAAATTTAAAACATCGGCATACTTACCTGGCGTAGGGATTACCGTGATCAGGAAGGCGGTTCCCCCGGGGTGAGGCCCTTCCATTGCACTTCGGTTGGGCTGACCCCCGCGATTGCCCCAAATGTGGGTAACTCGGGCGCATAATTTTTGGTAGTCGGGACTGCGTTCGCGCTGTCCCGGAATAACTCTCTCCACTATTCAACCAGCGTTAATTATTACATGTCTTAAAATCTTGCAATGCTCTAACTCTAGTAACATGCAAATACAACGAGTCTTGCAAGTGCTTTCTCTATCACAGCTAAACAGTTGCATTACTCATGTTTCAGATTAATTTTCAGCTGCGGCAAATTGCACAAAGGTGGCCAAGTTATTTTCAACAGCTTAACCTATGCCTAACATCATTCATTTCTATATGAAAATGTTTTTCTGCCAAGCATTTATATCGAACATTATAACTAACTCAATTACCACACTGTCTGTGCGGCATTGTTGAATAAATTAAAGTACTGAAGCATTAAGCGTATACTTGAATAAAGACAAGTTTCTTTAGGCGCGTTCTATGTGTGTCAAAATTTACGCCAATATGTCTATAATTTATGAACCAGCAAAAGAGCAGTCCTAAATAGAGGACATCAAAGCGAAGCTAGAACTGACATCTACAACAACACGTCATTGAGAGAAATAAGAAGAGAGCGAGCATATGTGAAGACTTTTGCAGCACTGAGGCCATGATGAACAGGGCATGGATCTCGGCAAACTATAACCTCAGACACATAACGATGCCCAGATGCCCAGTAACCGGTTTCCATCATAAGATATGTGTGACTAAAGGTTTCCACGCTCCAAGTGAAAAGTGCGTGTGTGAACTGTGTAACAAGGAATGCACTAGATACCACTTATTCACCTGTGCGAAAAGAGTAAAACCAATTGTGGAATCTAGCTAGGAAGCAAATCAATTATGCACAAATGTGCGCATTTCTGTTTCATTTGACATACTCATCAGTAAAATCACAGACACGATTAAACTTAAGTACCTATGTAAAAGCTTTTAGGGTAGAAACTGAGGCAGACCAAACTCTACCGTGTTTACATTTGGTGCGATCTAATTTTCCTCTCTGGTGTCGCCACAGACAATTTGTAGCATCGAACGTCCAATAGCGACCCCGTGCCACCTTCACACCAGAGGCGGCCGGACAGGTGAAGAATTTTTCACCGAACACGTTCTGCTTCTACCATTTCTTAATTTGCTTTAAATAGGGCTTAAAATAGAAAATTCAGCAATCAGTTTAATTTAAAGCAGTGTAGGTGAAGTTAGCATACCTTTATCTTCGTTTATTCTTTTGTATCCGGAAGCTGACTTCGAAAGCAAGCCCAAGACCTCGCTACCCTAAGGATGGGGAGTCCACAACGGTTCATCCCTACATCAAAAATAATATTTCATATTTCCACACTTCCGGCTCGGTATTTTTTCTTTTTCGGGAGATTTGCCATGGCAGCGTGACGTCACTATTGCTTGCCTACATCAGGAAGTAAAAAATTTAGGTGTCGACAAGAAATATTTCTTTTGCACCCCACCCACAACCAGATTCAGGTAGCAGCTTGTACGTTGTGGCCTAAGAGCTTTAGACGAATAAGTAAGTCGGTCAGTCAGTCGTGAGCATGTGAACATCCACAACTTGTGGTTTCGTTTCCTTCTTTCCTTTCCGTTTCGTTTATATAAGACAAAATAAAACATGATACGTGTGCTCACGAGTAGTCAGTGTGAACGTGTGAATACTGAATACAATTAAATTTGTACCTCTTTTTGTTTATGTTTCCAACAAATTATTTGGTATGTACCTACTCTGTTAGAAACTCCTTTTAATAGGTGGAACGATGAGGACAAGAAAGACTTTTTAACTTCTGGGCAGCTAGTTAATTCATAGCAAATCTGTGAAAAGGAAGAAATTAAAAGCTCCAGCCAGTCGTATACTATAAAATTTAAAAGCATTTGGTTTTCTGAATTTTGCTGGTTGTACACTAGTGTATACCTTCAAAAATTATTTTGCTGGCCGTGCGCGCTGTTCAGCAATAAGAATAACGTATGGAATAAAGAGGAGTTCACAGACTTTCAAAATACAGCTCGTTCAATGCGTAAACATGGGGATTTTGCAGAACATCTAAAATGTCAACTGAAATTGAGAAATGTTGAGGGGAAAAAACAGAAATACAATCGCTGATGCGTTAAGAGAAAATCACAGGTGACACGTTCAACAGTATAATGAAAATGTCCTGTGGAACAGACTTGTTCTGGACTTAGTTATTGAAGTGGTTTTATTTCCGAGTAAACAAGCTGGCATTCAGGGGTCACGCAGAGCGGAACGAATCATTAAACCGCGGGAATTTTAAAGAGCTTCTGTCTGCGTTTATTAGTAGGGTTAACTTAAAAATACAACAACAACAAAACTACAATAAAATTAAAACCATGTTTAGTGGCGGCTCAAAGACTATTGAGAATGAGTTAATAGACTGTATTTCAAATTACATGAATGACTATGTAGAATCAGAAGTAGGCCGTGTATTGTTCTTTCCTGTTCAAGTCAATTACACCTCAGACGTTGCGCAAATGTCCCAGTGTTCAATTATAATAGGATTTGTTAATTCAGATGGTGCATTGGTTGAAAGTTTTCTGGGATTCCATGATGTTAGCGGCGATAGGACTGCTGAAAATGTGTTTGCGTTAGTGGACAGAATCTTAAAAGAAAAACTCGACTCTTGACTATGAAACTAAATTGATAGGTCAGTGCTAAGATGGCGCCAATGGCATGTCTGGTCGTTTGAATGGACTGAAACAGAAAGTTCAAAATAAAGCCCCTCAGGCTACTTTTGTCCACTGTATGGCACATCGCTTAGATTTGACTTTACAACAAAAGGCAAGAAAATACCCAAGTGCCGGATATATTTTGCTAACGTAAGTGGAATTCCATTATTTTTCCAACCCTAAGCAAAGCGAACTTACACTCAGTTCCGCGTGCGTCAGGCGTATACCAATAGTTGCTGATACGCGTTGGTCCTCTCACTCCAAGCTTATTAGCATCGTCATTCAAGAATGGGAGGATCTGAAGAATGTCTTCCAATTGATGATGAAACTTCAGACGAAAAGTCTATCAGGGCCAGTGAAATTCAATAATTTTGAATTCACATTGCTCTCCGTGCTTTTAATGACATATTTGGTATAACGGAAGTACCTTGTGATACCCTGCAGAAAAAGTGATTAGATATCACTTACTGCCTGAGCAAGATCCAAAATAATGACATAATAAAGAGCAGAAGAAATGAATATTTAAATTCATTGATTCAACAGTCTAAAACCTTGACACCCATAAATCCATAACAGCTGCTGTGTTATCAGAAAATGGACTTTTGTTAACTTACAGAGTTTTATCTCTTGAAATTTTATATACTCTTTTGATAGAATTGCATTTAAGATCACAAGACTATGAGAAGTTAGGTTTTCTTAATCTTGTTGATTCCACTAAGTTTGATAAGTATGTCACAGACTTTCCAGGCAGTTGTCGCCAAGGTTCACCTAAGTGCTATCCACAAATATTTGACAATATCCGTCGTTCGAGGAACGTACTCACTTTGTTATATACTGAAGAATCGTTCCGAAATGTGGCTATAGACAAAATTCTAGATGATCTCCAAGTAAACAAAGACATTTTCGAGGAAACATATAAACTGTTGTGTTTAGTGATGACTATCTCACCCACCAGCGTTTCTGTCGGAAGAAGTTTGTCCTGTCTTAAAAGGTTCAAAACATACTCTAGAAACTCAATGTGTCAGGCCAGGAAGTCATCTTTAGCCAACATTTCCTTGCACATGCAATTACTGTGTGCACTTATGAAGAATCAACCTTTCTGCTGTGATATCATAGACAACTTTGCTTCCTTAAGGGACGGGAGTCTAATAAAATTGGGTGAGTTGTAGTACTAATAATTTCATTTTTATTTTAGTTTTTGCATGCAAGCCATTTTCATCTATTTTTGGCACCACGAGGCTCCACTGTTTCATACCGAGTAAATATGTCAAAAAGAATAGCGAACAAACGGCAGGGAAATGCAAGAAAAAGCGGCGAATATAAACGAGGTGAGAATAGACACAATTACCACTACGAACAGAATACACTAAAAACAAGTAAATGGGAAATGAAAATGGCGGATACCATATTTTGATCAAAGTAAAGCTGGAAATGCCGGGAAAGGAGTGGTAGTTTGGTGTTTTGCGGTTGGCACTGTAGGAAGTAATCGATAATGGCAGTACACGCGAGCCACCGAGATCCATCAGAGCTATTAAGGCAGACTACACCTCGAATGTCAAAAGGTGGCAGCAGTAGAGGGCATCTGCACAATAATAGATAGCAGTGTGCGGCTATATTCTCGTTTTGTGTATAATTGTTTAGTTATACTTAATATCGAGAAATAATTAACTAAATTAAAGAGTTTGCGAACCAGAACGTAATGTGTGATAAAATAATCGCAGGACAAGCGCCTCATGTGTAAGTTCCTTTAGCTAATTCATTTGAATTTTTCCCAAGTTTAGGGAATGAGAGACTGCGAATTGTATTTGATAATCGATGAAACTTGACACCTCGGCATACTTACCTGGCGTAGGGGTTACCGTGATCACGAAGGCGGTTCCCCCGGAGTGAGGCCCTTCCATTGCACTTCGGTTGGGCTGACCTCTGCGATTGCCCCAAATGTGGGTAACTCGGGCGCATAATTTTTGGTAGTCGGGACTGCGTTCGCGCTGTCCCGGAATAATTTACCCCATTATTAAATCAGTGAGCATACTGGCTGTTGGTGCTTTCTATGGCAAGACGTGCAATATTTCAACTCTTGACACCGCTTTCATCACATCACACAGGAGATTCAAGCTATTGTCAAAATAGTCCTCCAACGAGTGGCCAGTAAAATGGAACCACGTGTTCAGTTGTGCCTTATGCAGAATGGAGGACATTTTCGACATTTGCTACGGAGGTAAATAATCTTCCAAAGTTCCTCTACGTTTTAGTTATAATAATTTGTCGTTAGCACAATTCGTTTTGAATGAATTAACGAAAGTAATATGTCAGTTCTAATAAATCAATATGTATAAGTACCGAATCTTCCCTTTTCCTGTGGAGATAATACATCGTTTTTGTTGTGTCGTAACACGTAGGCTTTGAAATGCACTTTTGATAATCGAATCTTTACCTTTGTCCTTAGTGCGATAAACAAATAGACTAAATTTTCTTCCTTGTTGTTGCCGCAGACATTTTGTTTAAATAAAACTGTAAGTTTGAATGTCCATTTGCGATTATGTGCCGCTTTCATACCGAGTACGTATGCCAAAAAGAAAGCGCACAAACTACCGCAAATGAAATGGAAGAAATGCAAGAAAATCGGCGAGTTTAAATGACGCCAGAATAGAGGGCTCTCAGCACTACGAACAGACAACACTAAAAAGAAGTAAATGAGAAATGAAAATGTGGGATACTATATTTGGGTCGAAGTAAAGTTAGAAATACAGGAATTGCTGGGAAAGGAGTGGTAGTTCAGTGTTCTGTGGTTGGCACTCTAGGAAGTAATCAATAAAGCAGTTAGCTGCATCACAGGCGAACCAACGAGATTGGTGAGCCACCGGGATCTGTCAGTTGTTAAAGCTGACTACACCTCAAATGTCAAAGATGGCGGTGGTAGGGTGCATTTGCAGTTATGCCCAGTAGATGGCAGCCTAGCGTTAAGTATGTTTGTGAGCGTATAGTTGCGAATTTTGTATTAAATATTGACATATTCTTAATTAGACCGAAGTGTTTATGAGGCAAAAGTAACGCATAACAGAACGGTTAGGAGTAAATGTGCTTATATATGAGGTTTTAGGTATTTCATTTGAATTTATTCCAAGTATAGGAAACGAGAGCCTGCGAATTGTGATTGATAAGTGGTGAAATTTGAAACATCGGCATACTTACCTGGCGTAGGGGTTACCGTGATCAGGAAGGCGGTTCCCCCGGGGTGAGGCCCTTCCATTGCACTTCGGTTGGGCTGACCCCCGCGATTGCCCCAAATGTGGGTAACTCGGGCGCATAATTTTTGGTAGTCGGGACTGCGTTCGCGCTGTCCCGGAATAACTCTCTCCACTATTCAACCAGCGTTAATTATTACATGTCTTAAAATCTTGCAATGCTCTAACTCTAGTAACATGCAAATACAACGAGTCTTGCAAGTGCTTTCTCTATCACAGCTAAACAGTTGCATTACTCATGTTTCAGATTAATTTTCAGCTGCGGCAAATTGCACAAAGGTGGCCAAGTTATTTTCAACAGCTTAACCTATGCCTAACATCATTCATTTCTAAATGAAAATGTTTTTCTGCCAAGCATTTATATCGAACATTATAACTAACTCAATTACCACACTGTCTGTGCGGCATTGTCGAATAAATTAAAGTACTGAAGCATTAAGCGTATACTTGAATAAAGACAAGTTTCTTTAGGCGCGTTCTATGTGTGTCAAAATTTACGCCAATATGTCTATAGTTTATGAACCAGCAAAAGAGCAGTCCTAAATAGAGGACATCAAAGCGAAGCTAGAACTGACATCTACAACAACACGTCATTGAGAGAAATAAGAAGAGAGCGAGCATATGTGAAGACTTTTGCAGCACTGAGGCCATGATGAACAGGGCATGGATCTCGGCAAACTATAACCTCAGACACATAACGATGCCCAGATGCCCAGTAACCGGTTTCCATCATAAGATATGTGTGACTAAAGGTTTCCACGCTCCAAGTGAAAAGTGCGTGTGTGAACTGTGTAACAAGGAATGCACTAGATACCACTTATTCACCTGTGCGAAAAGAGTAAAACCAATTGTGGAATCTAGCTAGGAAGCAAATCAATTATGCACAAATGTGCGCATTTCTGTTTCATTTGACATACTCATCAGTAAAATCACAGACACGATTAAACTTAAGTACCTATGTAAAAGCTTTTAGGGTAGAAACTGAGGCAGACCAAACTCTACCGTGTTTACATTTGGTGCGATCTAATTTTCCTCTCTGGTGTCGCCACAGACAATTTGTAGCATCGAACGTCCAATAGCGACCCCGTGCCACTTTCACACCAGAGGCGGCCGGACAGGTGAAGAATTTTTCACCGAACACGTTCTGCTTCTACCATTTCTTAATTTGCTTTAAATAGGGCTTAAAATAGAAAATTCAGCAATCAGTTTAATTTAAAGCAGTGTAGGTGAAGTTAGCATACCTTTATCTTCGTTTATTCTTTTGTATCCGGAAGCTGACTTCGAAAGCAAGCCCAAGACCTCGCTACCCTAAGGATGGGGAGTCCACAACGGTTCATCCCTACATCAAAAATAATATTTCATATTTCCACACTTCCGGCTCGGTATTTTTTCTTTTTCGGGAGATTTGCCATGGCAGCGTGACGTCACTATTGCTTGCCTACATCAGGAAGTAAAAAATTTAGGTGTCGACAAGAAATATTTCTTTTGCACCCCACCCACAACCAGATTCAGGTAGCAGCTTGTACGTTGTGGCCTAAGAGCTTTAGACGAATAAGTAAGTCGGTCAGTCAGTCGTGAGCATGTGAACATCCACAACTTGTGGTTTCGTTTCCTTCTTTCCTTTCCGTTTCGTTTATATAAGACAAAATAAAACATGATACGTGTGCTCACGAGTAGTCAGTGTGAACGTGTGAATACTTCTTTAGGCGCGTTCTATGTGTGTCAAAATTTACGCCAATATGTCTATAGTTTATGAACCAGCAAAAGAGCAGTCCTAAATAGAGGACATCAAAGCGAAGCTAGAACTGACATCTACAACAACACGTCATTGAGAGAAATAAGAAGAGAGCGAGCATATGTGAAGACTTTTGCAGCACTGAGGCCATGATGAACAGGGCATGGATCTCGGCAAACTATAACCTCAGACACATAACGATGCCCAGATGCCCAGTAACCGGTTTCCATCATAAGATATGTGTGACTAAAGGTTTCCACGCTCCAAGTGAAAAGTGCGTGTGTGAACTGTGTAACAAGGAATGCACTAGATACCACTTATTCACCTGTGCGAAAAGAGTAAAACCAATTGTGGAATCTAGCTAGGAAGCAAATCAATTATGCACAAATGTGCGCATTTCTGTTTCATTTGACATACTCATCAGTAAAATCACAGACACGATTAAACTTAAGTACCTATGTAAAAGCTTTTAGGGTAGAAACTGAGGCAGACCAAACTCTACCGTGTTTACATTTGGTGCGATCTAATTTTCCTCTCTGGTGTCGCCACAGACAATTTGTAGCATCGAACGTCCAATAGCGACCCCGTGCCACTTTCACACCAGAGGCGGCCGGACAGGTGAAGAATTTTTCACCGAACACGTTCTGCTTCTACCATTTCTTAATTTGCTTTAAATAGGGCTTAAAATAGAAAATTCAGCAATCAGTTTAATTTAAAGCAGTGTAGGTGAAGTTAGCATACCTTTATCTTCGTTTATTCTTTTGTATCCGGAAGCTGACTTCGAAAGCAAGCCCAAGACCTCGCTACCCTAAGGATGGGGAGTCCACAACGGTTCATCCCTACATCAAAAATAAGATTTCATATTTCCACACTTCCGGCTCGGTATTTTTTCTTTTTCGGGAGATTTGCCATGGCAGCGTGACGTCACTATTGCTTGCCTACATCAGGAAGTAAAAAATTTAGGTGTCGACAAGAAATATTTCTTTTGCACCCCACCCACAACCAGATTCAGGTAGCAGCTTGTACGTTGTGGCCTAAGAGCTTTAGACGAATAAGTAAGTCGGTCAGTCAGTCGTGAGCATGTGAACATCCACAACTTGTGGTTTCGTTTCCTTCTTTCCTTTCCGTTTCGTTTATATAAGACAAAATAAAACATGATACGTGTGCTCACGAGTAGTCAGTGTGAACGTGTGAATACTGAATACAATTAAATTTGTACCTCTTTTTGTTTATGTTTCCAACAAATTATTTGGTATGTACCTACTCTGTTAGAAACTCCTTTTAATAGGTGGAACGATGAGGACAAGAAAGACTTTTTAACTTCTGGGCAGCTAGTTAATTCATAGCAAATCTGTGAAAAGGAAGAAATTAAAAGCTCCAGCCAGTCGTATACTATAAAATTTAAAAGCATTTGGTTTTCTGAATTTTGCTGGTTGTACACTAGTGTATACCTTCAAAACTTATTTTGCTGGCCGTGCGCGCTGTTCAGCAATAAGAATAACGTATGGAATAAAGAGGAGTTCACAGACTTTCAAAATACAGCTCGTTCAATGCGTAAACATGGGGATTTTGCAGAACATCTAAAATGTCAACTGAAATTGAGAAATGTTGAGGGGAAAAAACAGAAATACAATCGCTGATGCGTTAAGAGAAAATCACAGGTGACACGTTCAACAGTATAATGAAAATGTCCTGTGGAACAGACTTGTTCTGGACTTAGTTATTGAAGTGGTTTTATTTCCGAGTAAACAAGCTGGCATTCAGGGGTCACGCAGAGCGGAACGAATCATTAAACCGCGGGAATTTTAAAGAGCTTCTGTCTGCGTTTATTAGTAGGGTTAACTTAAAAATACAACAACAAAAAAACTACAATAAAATTAAAACCATGTTTAGTGGCGGCTCAAAGACTATTGAGAATGAGTTAATAGACTGTATTTCAAATTACATGAATGACTATGTAGAATCAGAAGTAGGCCGTGTATTGTTCTTTCCTGTTCAAGTCAATTACACCTCAGACGTTGCGCAAATGTCCCAGTGTTCAATTATAATAGGATTTGTTAATTCAGATGGTGCATTGGTTGAAAGTTTTCTGGGATTCCATGATGTTAGCGGCGATAGGACTGCTGAAAATGTGTTTGCGTTAGTGGACAGAATCTTAAAAGAAAAACTCGACTCTTGACTATGAAACTAAATTGATAGGTCAGTGCTAAGATGGCGCCAATGGCATGTCTGGTCGTTTGAATGGACTGAAACAGAAAGTTCAAAATAAAGCCCCTCAGGCTACTTTTGTCCACTGTATGGCACATCGCTTAGATTTGACTTTACAACAAAAGGCAAGAAAATACCCAAGTGCCGGATATATTTTGCTAACGTAAGTGGAATTCCATTATTTTTCCAACCCTAAGCAAAGCGAACTTACACTCAGTTCCGCGTGCGTCAGGCGTATACCAATAGTTGCTGATACGCGTTGGTCCTCTCACTCCAAGCTTATTAGCATCGTCATTCAAGAATGGGAGGATCTGAAGAATGTCTTCCAATTGATGATGAAACTTCAGACGAAAAGTCTATCAGGGCCAGTGAAATTCAATAATTTTGAATTCACATTGCTCTCCGTGCTTTTAATGACATATTTGGTATAACGGAAGTACCTTGTGATACCCTGCAGAAAAAGTGATTAGATATCACTTACTGCCTGAGCAAGATCCAAAATAATGACATAATAAAGAGCAGAAGAAATGAATATTTAAATTCATTGATTCAACAGTCTAAAACCTTGACACCCATAAATCCATAACAGCTGCTGTGTTATCAGAAAATGGACCTTTGTTAACTTACAGAGTTTTATCTCTTGAAATTTTATATACTCTTTTGATAGAATTGCATTTAAGATCACAAGACTATGAGAAGTTAGGTTTTCTTAATCTTGTTGATTCCACTAAGTTTGATAAGTATGTCACAGACTTTCCAGGCAGTTGTCGCCAAAGTTCACCTAAGTGCTATCCACAAATATTTGACAATATCCGTCGTTCGAGGAACGTACTCACTTTGTTATATACTGAAGAATCGTTCCGAAATGTGGCTATAGACAAAATTCTAGATGATCTCCAAGTAAACAAAGACATTTTCGAGGAAACATATAAACTGTTGTGTTTAGTGATGACTATCTCACCCACCAGCGTTTCTGTCGGAAGAAGTTTGTCCTGTCTTAAAAGGTTCAAAACATACTCTAGAAACTCAATGTGTCAGGCCAGGAAGTCATCTTTAGCCAACATTTCCTTGCACATGCAATTACTGTGTGCACTTATGAAGAATCAACCTTTCTGCTGTGATATCATAGACAACTTTGCTTCCTTAAGGGACGGGAGTCTAATAAAATTGGGTGAGTTGTAGTACTAATAATTTCATTTTTATTTTAGTTTTTGCATCCAAGCCATTTTCATCTATTTTTGGCACCACGAGGCTCCACTGTTTCATACCGAGTAAATATGTCAAAAAGAATAGCGAACAAACGGCAGGGAAATGCAAGAAAAAGCGGCGAATATAAACGAGGTGAGAATAGACACAATTACCACTACGAACAGAATACACTAAAAACAAGTAAATGGGAAATGAAAATGGCGGATACCATATTTTGATCAAAGTAAAGCTGGAAATGCCGGGAAAGGAGTGGTAGTTTTGTGTTTTGCGGTTGGCACTGTAGGAAGTAATCGATAATGGCAGTACACGCGAGCCACCGAGATCCATCAGAGCTATTAAGGCAGACTACACCTCGAATGTCAAAAGGTGGCAGCAGTAGAGGGCATCTGCACTCAAGTCCAATAGATAGCAGTGTGCGGTTATATTCTCGTTTTGTGTATAATTGTTTAGTTATACTTAATATCGAGAAATAATTAACTAAATTAAAGAGTTTGCGAACCAGAACGTAATGTGTGATAAAATAATCGCAGGACAAGCGCCTCATGTGTAAGTTCCTTTAGCTAATTCATTTGAATTTTTCCCAAGTTTAGGGAATGAGAGACTGCGAATTGTATTTGATAATCGATGAAACTTGACACCTCGGCATACTTACCTGGCGTAGGGGTTACCGTGATCACGAAGGCGGTTCCCCCGGAGTGAGGCCCTTCCATTGCACTTCGGTTGGGCTGACCTCTGCGATTGCCCCAAATGTGGGTAACTCGGGCGCATAATTTTTGGTAGTCGGGACTGCGTTCGCGCTGTCCCGGAATAATTTACCCCATTATTAAATCAGTGAGCATACTGGCTGTTGGTGCTTTCTATGGCAAGACGTGCAATATTTCAACTCTTGACACCGCTTTCATCACATCACACAGGAGATTCAAGCTATTGTCAAAATAGTCCTCCAACGAGTGGCCAGTAAAATGGAACCACGTGTTCAGTTGTGCCTTATGCAGAATGGAGGACATTTTCGACATTTGCTACGGAGGTAAATAATCTTCCAAAGTTCCTCTACGTTTTAGTTATAATAATTTGTCGTTAGCACAATTCGTTTTGAATGAATTAACGAAAGTAATATGTCAGTTCTAATAAATCAATATGTATAAGTACCGAATCTTCCCTTTTCCTGTGGAGATAATACATCGTTTTTGTTGTGTCGTAACACGTAGGCTTTGAAATGCACTTTTGATAATCGAATCTTTACCTTTGTCCTTAGTGCGATAAACAAATAGACTAAATTTTCTTCCTTGTTGTTGCCGCAGACATTTTGTTTAAATAAAACTGTAAGTTTGAATGTCCATTTGCGATTATGTGCCGCTTTCATACCGAGTACGTATGCCAAAAAGAAAGCGCACAAACTACCGCAAATGAAATGGAAGAAATGCAAGAAAATCGGCGAGTTTAAATGACGCCAGAATAGAGGGCTCTCAGCACTACGAACAGACAACACTAAAAAGAAGTAAATGAGAAATGAAAATGTGGGATACTATATTTGGGTCGAAGTAAAGTTAGAAATACAGGAATTGCTGGGAAAGGAGTGGTAGTTCACTGTTCTGTGGTTGGCACTCTAGGAAGTAATCAATAAAGCAGTTAGCTGCATCACAGGCGAACCAACGAGATTGGTGAGCCACCGGGATCTGTCAGTTGTTAAAGCTGACTACACCTCAAATGTCAAAGATGGCGGTGGTAGGGTGCATTTGCAGTTATGCCCAGTAGATGGCAGCCTAGCGTTAAGTATGTTTGTGAGCGTATAGTTGCGAATTTTGTATTAAATATTGACATATTCTTAATTAGACCGAAGTGTTTATGAGGCAAAAGTAACGCATAACAGAACGGTTAGGAGTAAATGTGCTTATATATGAGGTTTTAGGTATTTCATTTGAATTTATTCCAAGTATAGGAAACGAGAGCCTGCGAATTGTGATTGATAAGTGGTGAAATTTGAAACATCGGCATACTTACCTGGCGTAGGGGTTACCGTGATCAGGAAGGCGGTTCCCCCGGGGTGAGGCCCTTCCATTGCACTTCGGTTGGGCTGACCCCCGCGATTGCCCCAAATGTGGGTAACTCGGGCGCATAATTTTTGGTAGTCGGGACTGCGTTCGCGCTGTCCCGGAATAACTCTCTCCACTATTCAACCAGCGTTAATTATTACATGTCTTAAAATCTTGCAATGCTCTAACTCTAGTAACATGCAAATACAACGAGTCTTGCAAGTGCTTTCTCTATCACAGCTAAACAGTTGCATTACTCATGTTTCAGATTAATTTTCAGCTGCGGCAAATTGCACAAAGGTGGCCAAGTTATTTTCAACAGCTTAACCTATGCCTAACATCATTCATTTCTAAATGAAAATGTTTTTCTGCCAAGCATTTATATCGAACATTATAACTAACTCAATTACCACACTGTCTGTGCGGCATTGTTGAATAAATTAAAGTACTGAAGCATTAAGCGTATACTTGAATAAAGACAAGTTTCTTTAGGCGCGTTCTATGTGTGTCAAAATTTACGCCAATATGTCTATAGTTTATGAACCAGCAAAAGAGCAGTCCTAAATAGAGGACATCAAAGCGAAGCTAGAACTGACATCTACAACAACACGTCATTGAGAGAAATAAGAAGAGAGCGAGCATATGTGAAGACTTTTGCAGCACTGAGGCCATGATGAACAGGGCATGGATCTCGGCAAACTATAACCTCAGACACATAACGATGCCCAGATGCCCAGTAACCGGTTTCCATCATAAGATATGTGTGACTAAAGGTTTCCACGCTCCAAGTGAAAAGTGCGTGTGTGAACTGTGTAACAAGGAATGCACTAGATACCACTTATTCACCTGTGCGAAAAGAGTAAAACCAATTGTGGAATCTAGCTAGGAAGCAAATCAATTATGCACAAATGTGCGCATTTCTGTTTCATTTGACATACTCATCAGTAAAATCACAGACACGATTAAACTTAAGTACCTATGTAAAAGCTTTTAGGGTAGAAACTGAGGCAGACCAAACTCTACCGTGTTTACATTTGGTGCGATCTAATTTTCCTCTCTGGTGTCGCCACAGACAATTTGTAGCATCGAACGTCCAATAGCGACCCCGTGCCACTTTCACACCAGAGGCGGCCGGACAGGTGAAGAATTTTTCACCGAACACGTTCTGCTTCTACCATTTCTTAATTTGCTTTAAATAGGGCTTAAAATAGAAAATTCAGCAATCAGTTTAATTTAAAGCAGTGTAGGTGAAGTTAGCATACCTTTATCTTCGTTTATTCTTTTGTATCCGGAAGCTGACTTCGAAAGCAAGCCCAAGACCTCGCTACCCTAAGGATGGGGAGTCCACAACGGTTCATCCCTACATCAAAAATAATATTTCATATTTCCACACTTCCGGCTCGGTATTTTTTCTTTTTCGGGAGATTTGCCATGGCAGCGTGACGTCACTATTGCTTGCCTACATCAGGAAGTAAAAAATTTAGGTGTCGACAAGAAATATTTCTTTTGCACCCCACCCACAACCAGATTCAGGTAGCAGCTTGTACGTTGTGGCCTAAGAGCTTTAGACGAATAAGTAAGTCGGTCAGTCAGTCGTGAGCATGTGAACATCCACAACTTGTGGTTTCGTTTCCTTCTTTCCTTTCCGTTTCGTTTATATAAGACAAAATAAAACATGATACGTGTGCTCACGAGTAGTCAGTGTGAACGTGTGAATACTGAATACAATTAAATTTGTACCTCTTTTTGTTTATGTTTCCAACAAATTATTTGGTATGTACCTACTCTGTTAGAAACTCCTTTTAATAGGTGGAACGATGAGGACAAGAAAGACTTTTTAACTTCTGGGCAGCTAGTTAATTCATAGCAAATCTGTGAAAAGGAAGAAATTAAAAGCTCCAGCCAGTCGTATACTATAAAATTTAAAAGCATTTGGTTTTCTGAATTTTGCTGGTTGTACACTAGTGTATACCTTCAAAAATTATTTTGCTGGCCGTGCGCGCTGTTCAGCAATAAGAATAACGTATGGAATAAAGAGGAGTTCACAGACTTTCAAAATACAGCTCGTTCAATGCTCGTACATGGGGATTTTGCAGAACATCTAAAATGTCAACTGAAATTGAGAAATGTTGAGGGGAAAAAACAGAAATACAATCGCTGATGCGTTAAGAGAAAATCACAGGTGACACGTTCAACAGTATAATGAAAATGTCCTGTGGAACAGACTTGTTCTGGACTTAGTTATTGAAGTGGTTTTATTTCCGAGTAAACAAGCTGGCATTCAGGGGTCACGCAGAGCGGAACGAATCATTAAACCGCGGGAATTTTAAAGAGCTTCTGTCTGCGTTTATTAGTAGGGTTAACTTAAAAATACAACAACAAAAAAACTACAATAAAATTAAAACCATGTTTAGTGGCGGCTCAAAGACTATTGAGAATGAGTTAATAGACTGTATTTCAAATTACATGAATGACTATGTAGAATCAGAAGTAGGCCGTGTATTGTTCTTTCCTGTTCAAGTCAATTACACCTCAGACGTTGCGCAAATGTCCCAGTGTTCAATTATAATAGGATTTGTTAATTCAGATGGTGCATTGGTTGAAAGTTTTCTGGGATTCCATGATGTTAGCGGCGATAGGACTGCTGAAAATGTGTTTGCGTTAGTGGACAGAATCTTAAAAGAAAAACTCGACTCTTGACTATGAAACTAAATTGATAGGTCAGTGCTAAGATGGCGCCAATGGCATGTCTGGTCGTTTGAATGGACTGAAACAGAAAGTTCAAAATAAAGCCCCTCAGGCTACTTTTGTCCACTGTATGGCACATCGCTTAGATTTGACTTTACAACAAAAGGCAAGAAAATACCCAAGTGCCGGATATATTTTGCTAACGTAAGTGGAATTCCATTATTTTTCCAACCCTAAGCAAAGCGAACTTACACTCAGTTCCGCGTGCGTCAGGCGTATACCAATAGTTGCTGATACGCGTTGGTCCTCTCACTCCAAGCTTATTAGCATCGTCATTCAAGAATGGGAGGATCTGAAGAATGTCTTCCAATTGATGATGAAACTTCAGACGAAAAGTCTATCAGGGCCAGTGAAATTCAATAATTTTGAATTCACATTGCTCTCCGTGCTTTTAATGATATATTTGGTATAACGGAAGTACCTTGTGATATCCTGCAGAAAAAGTGATTAGATATCACTTACTGCCTGAGCAAGATCCAAAATAATGACATAATAAAGAGCAGAAGAAATGAATATTTAAATTCATTGATTCAACAGTCTAAAACCTTGACACCCATAAATCCATAACAGCTGCTGTGTTATCAGAAAATGGACTTTTGTTAACTTACAGAGTTTTATCTCTTGAAATTTTATATACTCTTTTGATAGAATTGCATTTAAGATCACAAGACTATGAGAAGTTAGGTTTTCTTAATCTTGTTGATTCCACTAAGTTTGATAAGTATGTCACAGACTTTCCAGGCAGTTGTCGCCAAGGTTCACCTAAGTGCTATCCACAAATATTTGACAATACCCGTCGTTCGAGGAACGTACTCACTTTGTTATATACTGAAGAATCGTTCCGAAATGTGGCTATAGACAAAATTCTAGATGATCTCCAAGTAAACAAAGACATTTTCGAGGAAACATATAAACTGTTGTGTTTAGTGATGACTATCTCACCCACCAGCGTTTCTGTCGGAAGAAGTTTGTCCTGTCTTAAAAGGTTCAAAACATACTCTAGAAACTCAATGTGTCAGGCCAGGAAGTCATCTTTAGCCAACATTTCCTTGCACATGCAATTACTGTGTGCACTTATGAAGAATCAACCTTTCTGCTGTGATATCATAGACAACTTTGCTTCCTTAAGGGACGGGAGTCTAATAAAATTGGGTGAGTTGTAGTACTAATAATTTCATTTTTATTTTAGTTTTTGCATGCAAGCCATTTTCATCTATTTTTGGCACCACGAGGCTCCACTGTTTCATACCGAGTAAATATGTCAAAAAGAATAGCGAACAAACGGCAGGGAAATGCAAGAAAAAGCGGCGAATATAAACGAGGTGAGAATAGACACAATTACCACTACGAACAGAATACACTAAAAACAAATAAATGGGAAATGAAAATGGCGGATACCATATTTTGATCAAAGTAAAGCTGGAAATGCCGGGAAAGGAGTGGTAGTTTGGTGTTTTGCGGTTGGCACTGTAGGAAGTAGTCGATAATGGCAGTACACGCGAGCCACCGAGATTCATCAGAGCTATTAAGGCAGACTACACCTCGAATGTCAAAAGGTGGCAGCAGTAGAGGGCATCTGCACTCAAGTCCAATAGATAGCAGTGTGCGGTTATATTCTCGTTTTGTGTATAATTGTTTAGTTATACTTAATATCGAGATATAATTAACTAAATTAAAGAGTTTGCGAACCAGAAAGTAATGTGTGATAAAATAATCGCAGGACAAGCGCCTCATGTGTAAGTTCCTTTAGCTAATTCATTTGAATTTTTCCCAAGTTTAGGGAATGAGAGACTGCGAATTGTATTTGATAATCGATGAAACTTGACACCTCGGCATACTTACCTGGCGTAGGGGTTACCGTGATCACGAAGGCGGTTCCCCCGGAGTGAGGCCCTTCCATTGCACTTCGGTTGGGCTGACCTCTGCGATTGCCCCAAATGTGGGTAACTCGGGCGCATAAATTTTGGTAGTCGGGACTGCGTTCGCGCTGTCCCGGAATAATTTACCCCATTATTAAATCAGTGAGCATACTGGCTGTTGGTGCTTTCTATGGCAAGACGTGCAATATTTCAACTCTTGACACCGCTTTCATCACATCACACAGGAGATTCAAGCTATTGTCAAAATAGTCCTCCAACGAGTGGCCAGTAAAATGGAACCACGTGTTCAGTTGTGCCTTATGCAGAATGGAGGACATTTTCGACATTTGCTACGGAGGTAAATAATCTTCCAAAGTTCCTCTACGTTTTAGTTATAATAATTTGTCGTTAGCACAATTCGTTTTGAATGAATTAACGAAAGTAATATGTCAGTTCTAATAAATCAATATGTATAAGTACCGAATCTTCCCTTTTCCTGTGGAGATAATACATCGTTTTTGTTGTGTCGTAACACGTAGGCTTTGAAATGCACTTTTGATAATCGAATCTTTACCTTTGTCCTTAGTGCGATAAACAAATAGACTAAATTTTCTTCCTTGTTGTTGCCGCAGACATTTTGTTTAAATAAAACTGTAAGTTTGAATGTCCATTTGCGATTATGTGCCGCTTTCATACCGAGTACGTATGCCAAAAAGAAAGCGCACAAACTACCGCAAATGAAATGGAAGAAATGCAAGAAAATCGGCGAGTTTAAATGACGCCAGAATAGAGGGCTCTCAGCACTACGAACAGACAACACTAAAAAGAAGTAAATGAGAAATGAAAATGTGGGATACTATATTTGGGTCGAAGTAAAGTTAGAAATACAGGAATTGCTGGGAAAGGAGTGGTAGTTCAGTGTTCTGTGGTTGGCACTCTAGGAAGTAATCAATAAAGCAGTTAGCTGCATCACAGGCGAACCAACGAGATTGGTGAGCCACCGGGATCTGTCAGTTGTTAAAGCTGACTACACCTCAAATGTCAAAGATGGCGGTGGTAGGGTGCATTTGCAGTTATGCCCAGTAGATGGCAGCCTAGCGTTAAGTATGTTTGTGAGCGTATAGTTGCGAATTTTG
Source organism: Mantis religiosa (assembly GCA_030765055.1). Taxonomy (NCBI): domain Eukaryota; kingdom Metazoa; phylum Arthropoda; class Insecta; order Mantodea; family Mantidae; genus Mantis; species Mantis religiosa. The sequence continues at coordinate 166,853,062 of CM060947.1, read as the reverse complement.
TATTAAATATTGACATATTCTTAATTAGACCGAAGTGTTTATGAGGCAAAAGTAACGCATAACAGAACGGTTAGGAGTAAATGTGCTTATATATGAGGTTTTAGGTATTTCATTTGAATTTATTCCAAGTATAGGAAACGAGAGCCTGCGAATTGTGATTGATAAGTGGTGAAATTTAAAACATCGGCATACTTACCTGGCGTAGGGGTTACCGTGATCAGGAAGGCGGTTCCCCCGGGGTGAGGCCGTTCCATTGCACTTCGGTTGGGCTGACCCCCGCGATTGCCCCAAATGTGGGTAACTCGGGCGCATAATTTTTGGTAGTCGGGACTGCGTTCGCGCTGTCCCGGAATAACTCTCTCCACTATTCAACCAGCGTTAATTATTACATGTCTTAAAATCTTGCAATGCTCTAACTCTAGTAACATGCAAATACAACGAGTCTTGCAAGTGCTTTCTCTATCACAGCTAAACAGTTGCATTACTCATGTTTCAGATTAATTTTCAGCTGCGGCAAATTGCACAAAGGTGGCCAAGTTATTTTCAACAGCTTAACCTATGCCTAACATCATTCATTTCTAAATGAAAATGTTTTTCTGCCAAGCATTTATATCGAACATTATAACTAACTCAATTACCACACTGTCTGTGCGGCATTGTTGAATAAATTAAAGTACTGAAGCATTAAGCGTATACTTGAATAAAGACAAGTTTCTTTAGGCGCGTTCTATGTGTGTCAAAATTTACGCCAATATGTCTATAGTTTATGAACCAGCAAAAGAGCAGTCCTAAATAGAGGACATCAAAGCGAAGCTAGAACTGACATCTACAACAACACGTCATTGAGAGAAATAAGAAGAGAGCGAGCATATGTGAAGACTTTTGCAGCACTGAGGCCATGATGAACAGGGCATGGATCTCGGCAAACTATAACCTCAGACACATAACGATGCCCAGATGCCCAGTAACCGGTTTCCATCATAAGATATGTGTGACTAAAGGTTTCCACGCTCCAAGTGAAAAGTGCGTGTGTGAACTGTGTAACAAGGAATGCACTAGATACCACTTATTCACCTGTGCGAAAAGAGTAAAACCAATTGTGGAATCTAGCTAGGAAGCAAATCAATTATGCACAAATGTGCGCATTTCTGTTTCATTTGACATACTCATCAGTAAAATCACAGACACGATTAAACTTAAGTACCTATGTAAAAGCTTTTAGGGTAGAAACTGAGGCAGACCAAACTCTACCGTGTTTACATTTGGTGCGATCTAATTTTCCTCTCTGGTGTCGCCACAGACACTTTGTAGCATCGAACGTCCAATAGCGACCCCGTGCCACTTTCACACCAGAGGCGGCCGGACAGGTGAAGAATTTTTCACCGAACACGTTCTGCTTCTACCATTTCTTAATTTGCTTTAAATAGGGCTTAAAATAGAAAATTCAGCAATCAGTTTAATTTAAAGCAAAGTAGGTGAAGTTAGCATACCTTTATCTTCGTTTATTCTTTTGTATCCGGAAGCTGACTTCGAAAGCAAGCCCAAGACCTCGCTACCCTAAGGATGGGGAGTCCACAACGGTTCATCCCTACATCAAAAATAATATTTCATATTTCCACACTTCCGGCTCGGTATTTTTTCTTTTTCGGGAGATTTGCCATGGCAGCGTGACGTCACTATTGCTTGCCTACATCAGGAAGTAAAAAATTTAGGTGTCGACAAGAAATATTTCTTTTGCACCCCACCCACAACCAGATTCAGGTAGCAGCTTGTACGTTGTGGCCTAAGAGCTTTAGACGAATAAGTAAGTCGGTCAGTCAGTCGTGAGCATGTGAACATCCACAACTTGTGGTTTCGTTTCCTTCTTTCCTTTCCGTTTCGTTTATATAAGACAAAATAAAACATGATACGTGTGCTCACGAGTAGTCAGTGTGAACGTGTGAATACTGAATACAATTAAATTTGTACCTCTTTTTGTTTATGTTTCCAACAAATTATTTGGTATGTACCTACTCTGTTAGAAACTCCTTTTAATAGGTGGAACGATGAGGACAAGAAAGACTTTTTAACTTCTGGGCAGCTAGTTAATTCATAGCAAATCTGTGAAAAGGAAGAAATTAAAAGCTCCAGCCAGTCGTATACTATAAAATTTAAAAGCATTTGGTTTTCTGAATTTTGCTGGTTGTACACTAGTGTATACCTTCAAAAATTATTTTGCTGGCCGTGCGCGCTGTTCAGCAATAAGAATAACGTATGGAATAAAGAGGAGTTCACAGACTTTCAAAATACAGCTCGTTCAATGCTCGTACATGGGGATTTTGCAGAACATCTAAAATGTCAACTGAAATTGAGAAATGTTGAGGGGAAAAAACAGAAATACAATCGCTGATGCGTTAAGAGAAAATCACAGGTGACACGTTCAACAGTATAATGAAAATGTCCTGTGGAACAGACTTGTTCTGGACTTAGTTATTGAAGTGGTTTTATTTCCGAGTAAACAAGCTGGCATTCAGGGGTCACGCAGAGCGGAACGAATCATTAAACCGCGGGAATTTTAAAGAGCTTCTGTCTGCGTTTATTAGTAGGGTTAACTTAAAAATACAACAACAACAAAACTACAATAAAATTAAAACCATGTTTAGTGGCGGCTCAAAGACTATTGAGAATGAGTTAATAGACTGTATTTCAAATTACATGAATGACTATGTAGAATCAGAAGTAGGCCGTGTATTGTTCTTTGCTGTTCAAGTCAATTACACCTCAGACGTTGCGCAAATGTCCCAGTGTTCAATTATAATAGGATTTGTTAATTCAGATGGTGCATTGGTTGAAAGTTTTCTGGGATTCCATGATGTTAGCGGCGATAGGACTGCTGAAAATGTGTTTGCGTTAGTGGACAGAATCTTAAAAGAAAAACTCGACTCTTGACTATGAAACTAAATTGATAGGTCAGTGCTAAGATGGCGCCAATGGCATGTCTGGTCGTTTGAATGGACTGAAACAGAAAGTTCAAAATAAAGCCCCTCAGGCTACTTTTGTCCACTGTATGGCACATCGCTTAGATTTGACTTTACAACAAAAGGCAAGAAAATACCCAAGTGCCGGATATATTTTGCTAACGTAAGTGGAATTCCATTATTTTTCCAACCCTAAGCAAAGCGAACTTACACTCAGTTCCGCGTGCGTCAGGCGTATACCAATAGTTGCTGATACGCGTTGGTCCTCTCACTCCAAGCTTATTAGCATCGTCATTCAAGAATGGGAGGATCTGAAGAATGTCTTCCAATTGATGATGAAACTTCAGACGAAAAGTCTATCAGGGCCAGTGAAATTCAATAATTTTGAATTCACATTGCTCTCCGTGCTTTTAATGATATATTTGGTATAACGGAAGTACCTTGTGATACCCTGCAGAAAAAGTGATTAGATATCACTTACTGCCTGAGCAAGATCCAAAATAATGACATAATAAAGAGCAGAAGAAATGAATATTTAAATTCATTGATTCAACAGTCTAAAACCTTGACACCCATAAATCCATAACAGCTGCTGTGTTATCAGAAAATGGACTTTTGTTAACTTACAGAGTTTTATCTCTTGAAATTTTATATACTCTTTTGATAGAATTGCATTTAAGATCACAAGACTATGAGAAGTTAGGTTTTCTTAATCTTGTTGATTCCACTAAGTTTGATAAGTATGTCACAGACTTTCCAGGCAGTTGTCGCCAAGGTTCACCTAAGTGCTATCCACAAATATTTGACAATATCCGTCGTTCGAGGAACGTACTCACTTTGTTATATACTGAAGAATCGTTCCGAAATGTGGCTATAGACAAAATTCTAGATGATCTCCAAGTAAACAAAGACATTTTCGAGGAAACATATAAACTGTTGTGTTTAGTGATGACTATCTCACCCACCAGCGTTTCTGTCGGAAGAAGTTTGTCCTGTCTTAAAAGGTTCAAAACATACTCTAGAAACTCAATGTGTCAGGCCAGGAAGTCATCTTTAGCCAACATTTCCTTGCACATGCAATTACTGTGTGCACTTATGAAGAATCAACCTTTCTGCTGTGATATCATAGACAACTTTGCTTCCTTAAGGGACGGGAGTCTAATAAAATTGGGTGAGTTGTAGTACTAATAATTTCATTTTTATTTTAGTTTTTGCATGCAAGCCATTTTCATCTATTTTTGGCACCACGAGGCTCCACTGTTTCATACCGAGTAAATATGTCAAAAAGAATAGCGAACAAACGGCAGGGAAATGCAAGAAAAAGCGGCGAATATAAACGAGGTGAGAATAGACACAATTACCACTACGAACAGAATACACTAAAAACAAATAAATGGGAAATGAAAATGGCGGATACCATATTTTGATCAAAGTAAAGCTGGAAATGCCGGGAAAGGAGTGGTAGTTTGGTGTTTTGCGGTTGGCACTGTAGGAAGTAGTCGATAATGGCAGTACACGCGAGCCACCGAGATCCATCAGAGCTATTAAGGCAGACTACACCTCGAATGTCAAAAGGTGGCAGCAGTAGAGGGCATCTGCACTCAAGTCCAATAGATAGCAGTGTGCGGTTATATTCTCGTTTTGTGTATAATTGTTTAGTTATACTTAATATCGAGAAATAATTAACTAAATTAAAGAGTTTGCGAACCAGAACGTAATGTGTGATAAAATAATCGCAGGACAAGCGCCTCATGTGTAAGTTCCTTTAGCTAATTCATTTGAATTTTTCCCAAGTTTAGGGAATGAGAGACTGCGAATTGTATTTGATAATCGATGAAACTTGACACCTCGGCATACTTACCTGGCGTAGGGGTTACCGTGATCACGAAGGCGGTTCCCCCGGAGTGAGGCCCTTCCATTGCACTTCGGTTGGGCTGACCTCTGCGATTGCCCCAAATGTGGGTAACTCGGGCGCATAATTTTTGGTAGTCGGGACTGCGTTCGCGCTGTCCCGGAATAATTTACCCCATTATTAAATCAGTGAGCATACTGGCTGTTGGTGCTTTCTATGGCAAGACGTGCAATATTTCAACTCTTGACACCGCTTTCATCACATCACACAGGAGATTCAAGCTATTGTCAAAATAGTCCTCCAACGAGTGGCCAGTAAAATGGAACCACGTGTTCAGTTGTGCCTTATGCAGAATGGAGGACATTTTCGACATTTGCTACGGAGGTAAATAATCTTCCAAAGTTCCTCTACGTTTTAGTTATAATAATTTGTCGTTAGCACAATTCGTTTTGAATGAATTAACGAAAGTAATATGTCAGTTCTAATAAATCAATATGTATAAGTACCGAATCTTCCCTTTTCCTGTGGAGATAATACATCGTTTTTGTTGTGTCGTAACACGTAGGCTTTGAAATGCACTTTTGATAATCGAATCTTTACCTTTGTCCTTAGTGCGATAAACAAATAGACTAAATTTTCTTCCTTGTTGTTGCCGCAGACATTTTGTTTAAATAAAACTGTAAGTTTGAATGTCCATTTGCGATTATGTGCCGCTTTCATACCGAGTACGTATGCCAAAAAGAAAGCGCACAAACTACCGCAAATGAAATGGAAGAAATGCAAGAAAATCGGCGAGTTTAAATGACGCCAGAATAGAGGGCTCTCAGCACTACGAACAGACAACACTAAAAAGAAGTAAATGAGAAATGAAAATGTGGGATACTATATTTGGGTCGAAGTAAAGTTAGAAATACAGGAATTGCTGGGAAAGGAGTGGTAGTTCAGTGTTCTGTGGTTGGCACTCTAGGAAGTAATCAATAAAGCAGTTAGCTGCATCACAGGCGAACCAACGAGATTGGTGAGCCACCGGGATCTGTCAGTTGTTAAAGCTGACTACACCTCAAATGTCAAAGATGGCGGTGGTAGGGTGCATTTGCAGTTATGCACAGTAGATGGCAGCCTAGCGTTAAGTATGTTTGTGAGCGTATAGTTGCGAATTTTGTATTAAATATTGACATATTCTTAATTAGACCGAAGTGTTTCTGAGGCAAAAGTAACGCATAACAGAACGGTTAGGAGTAAATGTGCTTATATATGAGGTTTTAGGTATTTCATTTGAATTTATTCCAAGTATAGGAAACGAGAGCCTGCGAATTGTGATTGATAAGTGGTGAAATTTAAAACATCGGCATACTTACCTGGCGTAGGGGTTACCGTGATCAGGAAGGCGGTTCCCCCGGGGTGAGGCCGTTCCATTGCACTTCGGTTGGGCTGACCCCCGCGATTGCCCCAAATGTGGGTAACTCGGGCGCATAATTTTTGGTAGTCGGGACTGCGTTCGCGCTGTCCCGGAATAACTCTCTCCACTATTCAACCAGCGTTAATTATTACATGTCTTAAAATCTTGCAATGCTCTAACTCTAGTAACATGCAAATACAACGAGTCTTGCAAGTGCTTTCTCTATCACAGCTAAACAGTTGCATTACTCATGTTTCAGATTAATTTTCAGCTGCGGCAAATTGCACAAAGGTGGCCAAGTTATTTTCAACAGCTTAACCTATGCCTAACATCATTCATTTCTAAATGAAAATGTTTTTCTGCCAAGCATTTATATCGAACATTATAACTAACTCAATTACCACACTGTCTGTGCGGCATTGTTGAATAAATTAAAGTACTGAAGCATTAAGCGTATACTTGAATAAAGACAAGTTTCTTTAGGCGCGTTATATGTGTGTCAAAATTTACGCCAATATGTCTATAGTTTATGAACCAGCAAAAGAGCAGTCCTAAATAGAGGACATCAAAGCGAAGCTAGAACTGACATCTACAACAACACGTCATTGAGAGAAATAAGAAGAGAGCGAGCATATGTGAAGACTTTTGCAGCACTGAGGCCATGATGAACAGGGCATGGATCTCGGCAAACTATAACCTCAGACACATAACGATGCCCAGATGCCCAGTAACCGGTTTCCATCATAAGATATGTGTGACTAAAGGTTTCCACGCTCCAAGTGAAAAGTGCGTGTGTGAACTGTGTAACAAGGAATGCACTAGATACCACTTATTCACCTGTGCGAAAAGAGTAAAACCAATTGTGGAATCTAGCTAGGAAGCAAATCAATTATGCACAAATGTGCGCATTTCTGTTTCATTTGACATACTCATCAGTAAAATCACAGACACGATTAAACTTAAGTACCTATGTAAAAGCTTTTAGGGTAGAAACTGAGGCAGACCAAACTCTACCGTGTTTACATTTGGTGCGATCTAATTTTCCTCTCTGGTGTCGCCACAGACAATTTGTAGCATCGAACGTCCAATAGCGACCCCGTGCCACTTTCACACCAGAGGCGGCCGGACAGGTGAAGAATTTTTCACCGAACACGTTCTGCTTCTACCATTTCTTAATTTGCTTTAAATAGGGCTTAAAATAGAAAATTCAGCAATCAGTTTAATTTAAAGCAGTGTAGGTGAAGTTAGCATACCTTTATCTTCGTTTATTCTTTTGTATCCGGAAGCTGACTTCGAAAGCAAGCCCAAGACCTCGCTACCCTAAGGATGGGGAGTCCACAACGGTTCATCCCTACATCAAAAATAATATTTCATATTTCCACACTTCCGGCTCGGTATTTTTTCTTTTTCGGGAGATTTGCCATGGCAGCGTGACGTCACTATTGCTTGCCTACATCAGGAAGTAAAAAATTTAGGTGTCGACAAGAAATATTTCTTTTGCACCCCACCCACAACCAGTTTCAGGTAGCAGCTTGTACGTTGTGGCCTAAGAGCTTTAGACGAATAAGTAAGTCGGTCAGTCAGTCGTGAGCATGTGAACATCCACAACTTGTGGTTTCGTTTCCTTCTTTCCTTTCCGTTTCGTTTATATAAGACAAAATAAAACATGATACGTGTGCTCACGAGTAGTCAGTGTGAACGTGTGAATACTGAATACAATTAAATTTGTACCTCTTTTTGTTTATGTTTCCAACAAATTATTTGGTATGTACCTACTCTGTTAGAAACTCCTTTTAATAGGTGGAACGATGAGGACAAGAAAGACTTTTTAACTTCTGGGCAGCTAGTTAATTCATAGCAAATCTGTGAAAAGGAAGAAATTAAAAGCTCCAGCCAGTCGTATACTATAAAATTTAAAAGCATTTGGTTTTCTGAATTTTGCTGGTTGTACACTAGTGTATACCTTCAAAAATTATTTTGCTGGCCGTGCGCGCTGTTCAGCAATAAGAATAACGTATGGAATAAAGAGGAGTTCACAGACTTTCAAAATACAGCTCGTTCAATGCGTAAACATGGGGATTTTGCAGAACATCTAAAATGTCAACTGAAATTGAGAAATGTTGAGGGGAAAAAACAGAAATACAATCGCTGATGCGTTAAGAGAAAATCACAGGTGACACGTTCAACAGTATAATGAAAATGTCCTGTGGAACAGACTTGTTCTGGACTTAGTTATTGAAGTGGTTTTATTTCCGAGTAAACAAGCTGGCATTCAGGGGTCACGCAGAGCGGAACGAATCATTAAACCGCGGGAACTTTAAAGAGCTTCTGTCTGCGTTTATTAGTAGGGTTAACTTAAAAATACAACAACAAAAAAACTACAATAAAATTAAAACCATGTTTAGTGGCGGCTCAAAGACTATTGAGAATGAGTTAATAGACTGTATTTCAAATTACATGAATGACTATGTAGAATCAGAAGTAGGCCGTGTATTGTTCTTTCCTGTTCAAGTCAATTACACCTCAGACGTTGCGCAAATGTCCCAGTGTTCAATTATAATAGGATTTGTTAATTCAGATGGTGCATTGGTTGAAAGTTTTCTGGGATTCCATGATGTTAGCGGCGATAGGACTGCTGAAAATGTGTTTGCGTTAGTGGACAGAATCTTAAAAGAAAAACTCGACTCTTGACTATGAAACTAAATTGATAGGTCAGTGCTAAGATGGCGCCAATGGCATGTCTGGTCGTTTGAATGGACTGAAACAGAAAGTTCAAAATAAAGCCCCTCAGGCTACTTTTGTCCACTGTATGGCACATCGCTTAGATTTGACTTTACAACAAAAGGCAAGAAAATACCCAAGTGCCGGATATATTTTGCTAACGTAAGTGGAATTCCATTATTTTTCCAACCCTAAGCAAAGCGAACTTACACTCAGTTCCGCGTGCGTCAGGCGTATACCAATAGTTGCTGATACGCGTTGGTCCTCTCACTCCAAGCTTATTAGCATCGTCATTCAAGAATGGGAGGATCTGAAGAATGTCTTCCAATTGATGATGAAACTTCAGACGAAAAGTCTATCAGGGCCAGTGAAATTCAATAATTTTGAATTCACATTGCTCTCCGTGCTTTTAATGACATATTTGGTATAACGGAAGTACCTTGTGATACCCTGCAGAAAAAGTGATTAGATATCACTTACTGCCTGAGCAAGATCCAAAATAATGACATAATAAAGAGCAGAAGAAATGAATATTTAAATTCATTGATTCAACAGTCTAAAACCTTGACACCCATAAATCCATAACAGCTGCTGTGTTATCAGAAAATGGACTTTTGTTAACTTACAGAGTTTTATCTCTTGAAATTTTATATACTCTTTTGATAGAATTGCATTTAAGATCACAAGACTATGAGAAGTTAGGTTTTCTTAATCTTGTTGATTCCACTAAGTTTGATAAGTATGTCACAGACTTTCCAGGCAGTTGTCGCCAAGGTTCACCTAAGTGCTATCCACAAATATTTGACAATATCCGTCGTTCGAGGAACGTACTCACTTTGTTATATACTGAAGAATCGTTCCGAAATGTGGCTATAGACAAAATTCTAGATGATCTCCAAGTAAACAAAGACATTTTCGAGGAAACATATAAACTGTTGTGTTTAGTGATGACTATGTCACCCACCAGCGTTTCTGTCGGAAGAAGTTTGTCCTGTCTTAAAAGGTTCAAAACATACTCTAGAAACTCAATGTGTCAGGCCAGGAAGTCATCTTTAGCCAACATTTCCTTGCACATGCAATTACTGTGTGCACTTATGAAGAATCAACCTTTCTGCTGTGATATCATAGACAACTTTGCTTCCTTAAGGGACGGGAGTCTAATAAAATTGGGTGAGTTGTAGTACTAATAATTTCATTTTTATTTTAGTTTTTGCATACAAGCCATTTTCATCTATTTTTGGCACCACGAGGCTCCACTGTTTCATACCGAGTAAATATGTCAAAAAGAATAGCGAACAAACGGCAGGGAAATGCAAGAAAAAGCGGCGAATATAAACGAGGTGAGAATAGACACAATTACCACTACGAACAGAATACACTAAAAACAAATAAATGGGAAATGAAAATGGCGGATACCATATTTTGATCAAAGTAAAGCTGGAAATGCCGGGAAAGGAGTGGTAGTTTGGTGTTTTGCGGTTGGCACTGTAGGAAGTAATCGATAATGGCAGTACACGCGAGCCACCGAGATCCATCAGAGCTATTAAGGCAGACTACACCTCGAATGTCAAAAGGTGGCAGCAGTAGAGGGCATCTGCACTCAAGTCCAATAGATAGCAGTGTGCGGTTATATTCTCGTTTTGTGTATAATTGTTTAGTTATACTTAATATCGAGAAATAATTAACTAAATTAAAGAGTTTGCGAACCAGAACGTAATGTGTGATAAAATAATCGCAGGACAAGCGCCTCATGTGTAAGTTCCTTTAGCTAATTCATTTGAATTTTTCCCAAGTTTAGGGAATGAGAGACTGCGAATTGTATTTGATAATCGATGAAACTTGACACCTCGGCATACTTACCTGGCGTAGGGGTTACCGTGATCACGAAGGCGGTTCCCCCGGAGTGAGGCCCTTCCATTGCACTTCGGTTGGGCTGACCTCTGCGATTGCCCCAAATGTGGGTAACTCGGGCGCATAATTTTTGGTAGTCGGGACTGCGTTCGCGCTGTCCCGGAATAATTTACCCCATTATTAAATCAGTGAGCATACTGGCTGTTGGTGCTTTCTATGGCAAGACGTGCAATATTTCAACTCTTGACACCGCTTTCATCACATCACACAGGAGATTCAAGCTATTGTCAAAATAATCCTCCAACGAGTGGCCAGTAAAATGGAACCACGTGTTCAGTTGTGCCTTATGCAGAATGGAGGACATTTTCGACATTTGCTACGGAGGTAAATAATCTTCCAAAGTTCCTCTACGTTTTAGTTATAATAATTTGTCGTTAGCACAATTCGTTTTGAATGAATTAACGAAAGTAATATGTCAGTTCTAATAAATCAATATGTATAAGTACCGAATCTTCCCTTTTCCTGTGGAGATAATACATCGTTTTTGTTGTGTCGTAACACGTAGGCTTTGAAATGCACTTTTGATAATCGAATCTTTACCTTTGTCCTTAGTGCGATAAACAAATAGACTAAATTTTCTTCCTTGTTGTTGCCGCAGACATTTTGTTTAAATAAAACTGTAAGTTTGAATGTCCATTTGCGATTATGTGCCGCTTTCATACCGAGTACGTATGCCAAAAAGAAAGCGCACAAACTACCGCAAATGAAATGGAAGAAATGCAAGAAAATCGGCGAGTTTAAATGACGCCAGAATAGAGGGCTCTCAGCACTACGAACAGACAACACTAAAAAGAAGTAAATGAGAAATGAAAATGTGGGATACTATATTTGGGTCGAAGTAAAGTTAGAAATACAGGAATTGCTGGGAAAGGAGTGGTAGTTCAGTGTTCTGTGGTTGGCACTCTAGGAAGTAATCAATAAAGCAGTTAGCTGCATCACAGGCGAACCAACGAGATTGGTGAGCCACCGGGATCTGTCAGTTGTTAAAGCTGACTACACCTCAAATGTCAAAGATGGCGGTGGTAGGGTGCATTTGCAGTTATGCCCAGTAGATGGCAGCCTAGCGTTAAGTATGTTTGTGAGCGTATAGTTGCGAATTTTGTATTAAATATTGACATATTCTTAATTAGACCGAAGTGTTTATGAGGCAAAAGTAACGCATAACAGAACGGTTAGGAGTAAATGTGCTTATATATGAGGTTTTAGGTATTTCATTTGAATTTATTCCAAGTATAGGAAACGAGAGCCTGCGAATTGTGATTGATAAGTGGTGAAATTTAAAACATCGGCATACTTACCTGGCGTAGGGGTTACCGTGATCAGGAAGGCGGTTCCCCCGGGGTGAGGCCGTTCCATTGCACTTCGGTTGGGTTGACCCCCGCGATTGCCCCAAATGTGGGTAACTCGGGCGCATAATTTTTGGTAGTCGGGACTGCGTTCGCGCTGTCCCGGAATAACTCTCTCCACTATTCAACCAGCGTTAATTATTACATGTCTTAAAATCTTGCAATGCTCTAACTCTAGTAACATGCAAATACAACGAGTCTTGCAAGTGCTTTCTCTATCACAGCTAAACAGTTGCATTACTCATGTTTCAGATTAATTTTCAGCTGCGGCAAATTGCACAAAGGTGGCCAAGTTATTTTCAACAGCTTAACCTATGCCTAACATCATTCATTTCTAAATGAAAATGTTTTTCTGCCAAGCATTTATATCGAACATTATAACTAACTCAATTACCACACTGTCTGTGCGGCATTGTTGAATAAATTAAAGTACTGAAGCATTAAGCGTATACTTGAATAAAGACAAGTTTCTTTAGGCGCGTTCTATGTGTGTCAAAATTTACGCCAATATGTCTATAGTTTATGAACCAGCAAAAGAGCAGTCCTAAATAGAGGACATCAAAGCGAAGCTAGAACTGACATCTACAACAACACGTCATTGAGAGAAATAAGAAGAGAGCGAGCATATGTGAAGACTTTTGCAGCACTGAGGCCATGATGAACAGGGCATGGATCTCGGCAAACTATAACCTCAGACACATAACGATGCCCAGATGCCCAGTAACCGGTTTCCATCATAAGATATGTGTGACTAAAGGTTTCCACGCTCCAAGTGAAAAGTGCGTGTGTGAACTGTGTAACAAGGAATGCACTAGATACCACTTATTCACCTGTGCGAAAAGAGTAAAACCAATTGTGGAATCTAGCTAGGAAGCAAATCAATTATGCACAAATGTGCGCATTTCTGTTTCATTTGACATACTCATCAGTAAAATCACAGACACGATTAAACTTAAGTACCTATGTAAAAGCTTTTAGGGTAGAAACTGAGGCAGACCAAACTCTACCGTGTTTACATTTGGTGCGATCTAATTTTCCTCTCTGGTGTCGCCACAGACAATTTGTAGCATCGAACGTCCAATAGCGACCCCGTGCCACTTTCACACCAGAGGCGGCCGGACAGGTGAAGAATTTTTCACCGAACACGTTCTGCTTCTACCATTTCTTAATTTGCTTTAAATAGGGCTTAAAATAGAAAATTCAGCAATCAGTTTAATTTAAAGCAGTGTAGGTGAAGTTAGCATACCTTTATCTTCGTTTATTCTTTTGTATCCGGAAGCTGACTTCGAAAGCAAGCCCAAGACCTCGCTACCCTAAGGATGGGGAGTCCACAACGGTTCATCCCTACATCAAAAATAATATTTCATATTTCAACACTTCCGGCTCGGTATTTTTTCTTTTTCGGGAGATTTGCCATGGCAGCGTGACGTCACTATTGCTTGCCTACATCAGGAAGTAAAAAATTTAGGTGTCGACAAGAAATATTTCTTTTGCACCCCACCCACAACCAGATTCAGGTAGCAGCTTGTACGTTGTGGCCTAAGAGCTTTAGACGAATAAGTAAGTCGGTCAGTCAGTCGTGAGCATGTGAACATCCACAACTTGTGGTTTCGTTTCCTTCTTTCCTTTCCGTTTCGTTTATATAAGACAAAATAAAACATGATACGTGTGCTCACGAGTAGTCAGTGTGAACGTGTGAATACTGAATACAATTAAATTTGTACCTCTTTTTGTTTATGTTTCCAACAAATTATTTGGTATGTACCTACTCTGTTAGAAACTCCTTTTAATAGGTGGAACGATGAGGACAAGAAAGACTTTTTAACTTCTGGGCAGCTAGTTAATTCATAGCAAATCTGTGAAAAGGAAGAAATTAAAAGCTCCAGCCAGTCGTATACTATAAAATTTAAAAGCATTTGGTTTTCTGAATTTTGCTGGTTGTACACTAGTGTATACCTTCAAAAATTATTTTGCTGGCCGTGCGCGCTGTTCAGCAATAAGAATAACGTATGGAATAAAGAGGAGTTCACAGACTTTCAAAATACAGCTCGTTCAATGCGTAAACATGGGGATTTTGCAGAACATCTAAAATGTCAACTGAAATTGAGAAATGTTGAGGGGAAAAAACAGAAATACAATCGCTGATGCGTTAAGAGAAAATCACAGGTGACACGTTCAACAGTATAATGAAAATGTCCTGTGGAACAGACTTGTTCTGGACTTAGTTATTGAAGTGGTTTTATTTCCGAGTAAACAAGCTGGCATTCAGGGGTCACGCAGAGCGGAACGAATCATTAAACCGCGGGAACTTTAAAGAGCTTCTGTCTGCGTTTATTAGTAGGGTTAACTTAAAAATACAACAACAAAAAAACTACAATAAAATTAAAACCATGTTTAGTGGCGGCTCAAAGACTATTGAGAATGAGTTAATAGACTGTATTTCAAATTACATGAATGACTATGTAGAATCAGAAGTAGGCCGTGTATTGTTCTTTCCTGTTCAAGTCAATTACACCTCAGACGTTGCGCAAATGTCCCAGTGTTCAATTATAATAGGATTTGTTAATTCAGATGGTGCATTGGTTGAAAGTTTTCTGGGATTCCATGATGTTAGCGGCGATAGGACTGCTGAAAATGTGTTTGCGTTAGTGGACAGAATCTTAAAAGAAAAACTCGACTCTTGACTATGAAACTAAATTGATAGGTCAGTGCTAAGATGGCGCCAATGGCATGTCTGGTCGTTTGAATGGACTGAAACAGAAAGTTCAAAATAAAGCCCCTCAGGCTACTTTTGTCCACTGTATGGCACATCGCTTAGATTTGACTTTACAACAAAAGGCAAGAAAATACCCAAGTGCCGGATATATTTTGCTAACGTAAGTGGAATTCCATTATTTTTCCAACCCTAAGCAAAGCGAACTTACACTCAGTTCCGCGTGCGTCAGGCGTATACCAATAGTTGCTGATACGCGTTGGTCCTCTCACTCCAAGCTTATTAGCATCGTCATTCAAGAATGGGAGGATCTGAAGAATGTCTTCCAATTGATGATGAAACTTCAGACGAAAAGTCTATCAGGGCCAGTGAAATTCAATAATTTTGAATTCACATTGCTCTCCGTGCTTTTAATGACATATTTGGTATAACGGAAGTACCTTGTGATACCCTGCAGAAAAAGTGATTAGATATCACTTACTGCCTGAGCAAGATCCAAAATAATGACATAATAAAGAGCAGAAGAAATGAATATTTAAATTCATTGATTCAACAGTCTAAAACCTTGACACCCATAAATCCATAACAGCTGCTGTGTTATCAGAAAATGGACTTTTGTTAACTTACAGAGTTTTATCTCTTGAAATTTTATATACTCTTTTGATAGAATTGCATTTAAGATCACAAGACTATGAGAAGTTAGGTTTTCTTAATCTTGTTGATTCCACTAAGTTTGATAAGTATGTCACAGACTTTCCAGGCAGTTGTCGCCAAGGTTCACCTAAGTGCTATCCACAAATATTTGACAATATCCGTCGTTCGAGGAACGTACTCACTTTGTTATATACTGAAGAATCGTTCCGAAATGTGGCTATAGACAAAATTCTAGATGATCTCCAAGTAAACAAAGACATTTTCGAGGAAACATATAAACTGTTGTGTTTAGTGATGACTATCTCACCCACCAGCGTTTCTGTCGGAAGAAGTTTGTCCTGTCTTAAAAGGTTCAAAACATACTCTAGAAACTCAATGTGTCAGGCCAGGAAGTCATCTTTAGCCAACATTTCCTTGCACATGCAATTACTGTGTGCACTTATGAAGAATCAACCTTTCTGCTGTGATATCATAGACAACTTTGCTTCCTTAAGGGACGGGAGTCTAATAAAATTGGGTGAGTTGTAGTACTAATAATTTCATTTTTATTTTAGTTTTTGCATACAAGCCATTTTCATCTATTTTTGGCACCACGAGGCTCCACTGTTTCATACCGAGTAAATATGTCAAAAAGAATAGCGAACAAACGGCAGGGAAATGCAAGAAAAAGCGGCGAATATAAACGAGGTGAGAATAGACACAATTACCACTACGAACAGAATACACTAAAAACAAATAAATGGGAAATGAAAATGGCGGATACCATATTTTGATCAAAGTAAAGCTGGAAATGCCGGGAAAGGAGTGGTAGTTTGGTGTTTTGCGGTTGGCACTGTAGGAAGTAATCGATAATGGCAGTACACGCGAGCCACCGAGATCCATCAGAGCTATTAAGGCAGACTACACCTCGAATGTCAAAAGGTGGCAGCAGTAGAGGGCATCTGCACTCAAGTCCAATAGATAGCAGTGTGCGGTTATATTCTCGTTTTGTGTATAATTGTTTAGTTATAATTAATATCGAGAAATAATTAACTAAATTAAAGAGTTTGCGAACCAGAACGTAATGTGTGATAAAATAATCGCAGGACAAGCGCCTCATGTGTAAGTTCCTTTAGCTAATTCATTTGAATTTTTCCCAAGTTTAGGGAATGAGAGACTGCGAATTGTATTTGATAATCGATGAAACTTGACACCTCGGCAAACGCAAGCAATAATCTTCACGAAAAGACTCCTGCATAGGAAAAACAAGCGTGCCCTTCAGCCGCTAATTTATCAAGGCGAAGGAATTGACTGGAAGGACCAAGTGACCTATTTAGGCCTTGTAATGGACCAGGGACTCACCTGGTCCAAACACATTACTACGATCAGAGCCAAAGCCAATGGCCAGCTAAATAAATTATTTCCAATATTTAATATCAACAACCAACTTAGAGTACATATGGGCCTTACCCTATATAAGACACTGATAAGGCCTATTATCACGTATGCAGCCCCCGTGTGGGGATACGCTGCAAAAACTCACTTACACAAATTGCAAACGCTACAAAACCGAATAATCCGAATAATCACAAAGCAACCGCCGGTAGCACCGGCCAATCTGTTGCATAACGAACTAAGACTACACTCAATTGAGGAATTTATCAAAAGACTCAGCTTCAACGTATATAAGCGAAAAGATAAAAACACTAACGCACTAATTCAGCAACTAGGCAATTACGAAACCGAATACAATAAACACAAAAGACCGCTGTCCATATTTGATAGGACCATAGGGATGGGAGATCCAGAGATAGACATACAAGAGTACCTGAGCACTCTCGTAAGACTTCAATAGAAGTAGTAAGATTACACATGACTGTACACGACTCCCCGACAACTGACAGTTCCACAAAGTCCTTGCTCTTAGTCAAGGCGGCTCTGGTGGGGAGGCAATCCCCTCCCCCCATACTTACACGACATATCGCTATGAACAATGGTTATGATCAATCTAATGCGAACAAATTCAACTTAGGATTAACCACATACTAGACGCAACATACGCGCAGAACTAATAACTTTGTCTAATGTATTGTCTACCCTCTCAGGGTAGACAATACATTAACTCAGAACTAACAGCTAATGCACATAACGTAGTATAACTAACACATGACCATTTCCTCTATCATTGAGGATGCAACCACTAAGTTAGGACGGTGTTTCCTATTGGAAACGACACTACACCCAACTACATTCCTCACCACGAATCCGCGAGGGCATATTCAGGGCTTCGGTCATGCTTATGTCCTAGCATCCAATCTCACCTTGGTTAGGCCATAGGACCAACCTCTACACGCTCTCCGTGAATCCGCAGGTGCATAAGCGGTACTGCCGGAATTCCTCTCCTGACTTCTCTCCGGTGGAGGTTTTTTAGTGAGTAGTACCTTCGGGTGAAGCTCACACTCCCGGCTGAACCATCCCAGTTCAGTCGGGTTCAGTCCATAAATGGATTTTTTCCTCCACTTGAAAAAAAAAAAAAAAAAAAAAAAAAAAAAAAAACCTCGGCATACTTACCTGGCGTAGGGGTTACCGTGATCACGAAGGCGGTTCCCCCGGAGTGAGGCCCTTCCATTGCACTTCGGTTGGGCTGACCTCTGCGATTGCCCCAAATGTGGGTAACTCGGGCGCATAATTTTTGGTAGTCGGGACTGCGTTCGCGCTGTCCCGGAATAATTTACCCCATTATTAAATCAGTGAGCATACTGGCTGTTGGTGCTTTCTATGGCAAGACGTGCAATATTTCAACTCTTGACACCGCTTTCATCACATCACACAGGAGATTCAAGCTATTGTCAAAATAATCCTCCAACGAGTGGCCAGTAAAATGGAACCACGTGTTCAGTTGTGCCTTATGCAGAATGGAGGACATTTTCGACATTTGCTACGGAGGTAAATAATCTTCCAAAGTTCCTCTACGTTCTAGTTATAATAATTTGTCGTTAGCACAATTCGTTTTGAATGAATTAACGAAAGTAATATGTCAGTTCTAATAAATCAATATGTATAAGTACCGAATCTTCCCTTTTCCTGTGGAGATAATACATCGTTTTTGTTGTGTCGTAACACGTAGGCTTTGAAATGCACTTTTGATAATCGAATCTTTACCTTTGTCCTTAGTGCGATAAACAAATAGACTAAATTTTCTTCCTTGTTGTTGCCGCAGACATTTTGTTTAAATAAAACTGTAAGTTTGAATGTCCATTTGCGATTATGTGCCGCTTTCATACCGAGTACGTATGCCAAAAAGAAAGCGCACAAACTACCGCAAATGAAATGGAAGAAATGCAAGAAAATCGGCGAGTTTAAATGACGCCAGAATAGAGGGCTCTCAGCACTACGAACAGACAACACTAAAAAGAAGTAAATGAGAAATGAAAATGTGGGATACTATATTTGGGTCGAAGTAAAGTTAGAAATACAGGAATTGCTGGGAAAGGAGTGGTAGTTCACTGTTCTGTGGTTGGCACTCTAGGAAGTAATCAATAAAGCAGTTAGCTGCATCACAGGCGAACCAACGAGATTGGTGAGCCACCGGGATCTGTCAGTTGTTAAAGCTGACTACACCTCAAATGTCAAAGATGGCGGTGGTAGGGTGCATTTGCAGTTATGCCCAGTAGATGGCAGCCTAGCGTTAAGTATGTTTGTGAGCGTATAGTTGCGAATTTTGTATTAAATATTGACATATTCTTAATTAGACCGAAGTGTTTATGAGGCAAAAGTAACGCATAACAGAACGGTTAGGAGTAAATGTGCTTATATATGAGGTTTTAGGTATTTCATTTGAATTTATTCCAAGTATAGGAAACGAGAGCCTGCGAATTGTGATTGATAAGTGGTGAAATTTAAAACATCGGCATACTTACCTGGCGTAGGGGTTACCGTGATCACGAAGGCGGTTCCCCCGGGGTGAGGCCGTTCCATTGCACTTCGGTTGGGTTGACCCCCGCGATTGCCCCAAATGTGGGTAACTCGGGCGCATAATTTTTGGTAGTCGGGACTGCGTTCGCGCTGTCCCGGAATAACTCTCTCCACTATTCAACCAGCGTTAATTATTACATGTCTTAAAATCTTGCAATGCTCTAACTCTAGTAACATGCAAATACAACGAGTCTTGCAAGTGCTTTCTCTATCACAGCTAAACAGTTGCATTACTCATGTTTCAGATTAATTTTCAGCTGCGGCAAATTGCACAAAGGTGGCCAAGTTATTTTCAACAGCTTAACCTATGCCTAACATCATTCATTTCTAAATGAAAATGTTTTTCTGCCAAGCATTTATATCGAACATTATTACTAACTCAATTACCACACTGTCTGTGCGGCATTGTTGAATAAATTAAAGTACTGAAGCATTAAGCGTATACTTGAATAAAGACAAGTTTCTTTAGGCGCGTTCTATGTGTGTCAAAATTTACGCCAATATGTCTATAGTTTATGAACCAGCAAAAGAGCAGTCCTAAATAGAGGACATCAAAGCGAAGCTAGAACTGACATCTACAACAACACGTCATTGAGAGAAATAAGAAGAGAGCGAGCATATGTGAAGACTTTTGCAGCACTGAGGCCATGATGAACAGGGCATGGATCTCGGCAAACTATAACCTCAGACACATAACGATGCCCAGATGCCCAGTAACCGGTTTCCATCATAAGATATGTGTGACTAAAGGTTTCCACGCTCCAAGTGAAAAGTGCGTGTGTGAACTGTGTAACAAGGAATGCACTAGATACCACTTATTCACCTGTGCGAAAAGAGTAAAACCAATTGTGGAATCTAGCTAGGAAGCAAATCAATTATGCACAAATGTGCGCATTTCTGTTTCATTTGACATACTCATCAGTAAAATCACAGACACGATTAAACTTAAGTACCTATGTAAAAGCTTTTAGGGTAGAAACTGAGGCAGACCAAACTCTACCGTGTTTACATTTGGTGCGATCTAATTTTCCTCTCTGGTGTCGCCACAGACAATTTGTAGCATCGAACGTCCAATAGCGACCCCGTGCCACTTTCACACCAGAGGCGGCCGGACAGGTGAAGAATTTTTCACCGAACACGTTCTGCTTCTACCATTTCTTAATTTGCTTTAAATAGGGCTTAAAATAGAAAATTCAGCAATCAGTTTAATTTAAAGCAGTGTAGGTGAAGTTAGCATACCTTTATCTTCGTTTATTCTTTTGTATCCGGAAGCTGACTTCGAAAGCAAGCCCAAGACCTCGCTACCCTAAGGATGGGGAGTCCACAACGGTTCATCCCTACATCAAAAATAATATTTCATATTTCCACACTTCCGGCTCGGTATTTTTTCTTTTTCGGGAGATTTGCCATGGCAGCGTGACGTCACTATTGCTTGCCTACATCAGGAAGTAAAAAATTTAGGTGTCGACAAGAAATATTTCTTTTGCACCCCACCCACAACCAGATTCAGGTAGCAGCTTGTACGTTGTGGCCTAAGAGCTTTAGACGAATAAGTAAGTCGGTCAGTCAGTCGTGAGCATGTGAACATCCACAACTTGTGGTTTCGTTTCCTTCTTTCCTTTCCGTTTCGTTTATATAAGACAAAATAAAACATGATACGTGTGCTCACGAGTAGTCAGTGTGAATGTGTGAATACTGAATACAATTAAATTTGTACCTCTTTTTGTTTATGTTTCCAACAAATTATTTGGTATGTACCTACTCTGTTAGAAACTCCTTTTAATAGGTGGAACGATGAGGACAAGAAAGACTTTTTAACTTCTGGGCAGCTAGTTAATTCATAGCAAATCTGTGAAAAGGAAGAAATTAAAAGCTCCAGCCAGTCGTATACTATAAAATTTAAAAGCATTTGGTTTTCTGAATTTTGCTGGTTGTACACTAGTGTATACCTTCAAAAATTATTTTGCTGGCCGTGCGCGCTGTTCAGCAATAAGAATAACGTATGGAATAAAGAGGAGTTCACAGAATTTCAAAATACAGCTCGTTCAATGCGTAAACATGGGGATTTTGCAGAACATCTAAAATGTCAACTGAAATTGAGAAATGTTGAGGGGAAAAAACAGAAATACAATCGCTGATGCGTTAAGAGAAAATCACAGGTGACACGTTCAACAGTATAATGAAAATGTCCTGTGGAACAGACTTGTTCTGGACTTAGTTATTGAAGTGGTTTTATTTCCGAGTAAACAAGCTGGCATTCAGGGGTCACGCAGAGCGGAACGAATCATTAAACCGCGGGAATTTTAAAGAGCTTCTGTCTGCGTTTATTAGTAGGGTTAACTTAAAAATACAACAACAAAAAAACTACAATAAAATTAAAACCATGTTTAGTGGCGGCTCAAAGACTATTGAGAATGAGTTAATAGACTGTATTTCAAATTACATGAATGACTATGTAGAATCAGAAGTAGGCCGTGTATTGTTCTTTCCTGTTCAAGTCAATTACACCTCAGACGTTGCGCAAATGTCCCAGTGTTCAATTATAATAGGATTTGTTAATTCAGATGGTGCATTGGTTGAAAGTTTTCTGGGATTCCATGATGTTAGCGGCGATAGGACTGCTGAAAATGTGTTTGCGTTAGTGGACAGAATCTTAAAAGAAAAACTCGACTCTTGACTATGAAACTAAATTGATAGGTCAGTGCTAAGATGGCGCCAATGGCATGTCTGGTCGTTTGAATGGACTGAAACAGAAAGTTCAAAATAAAGCCCCTCAGGCTACTTTTGTCCACTGTATGGCACATCGCTTAGATTTGACTTTACAACAAAAGGCAAGAAAATACCCAAGTGCCGGATATATTTTGCTAACGTAAGTGGAATTCCATTATTTTTCCAACCCTAAGCAAAGCGAACTTACACTCAGTTCCGCGTGCGTCAGGCGTATACCAATAGTTGCTGATACGCGTTGGTCCTCTCACTCCAAGCTTATTAGCATCGTCATTCAAGAATGGGAGGATCTAAAGAATGTCTTCCAATTGATGATGAAACTTCAGACGAAAAGTCTATCAGGGCCAGTGAAATTCAATAATTTTGAATTCACATTGCTCTCCGTGCTTTTAATGACATATTTGGTATAACGGAAGTACCTTGTGATACCCTGCAGAAAAAGTGATTAGATATCACTTACTGCCTGAGCAAGATCCAAAATAATGACATAATAAAGAGCAGAAGAAATGAATATTTAAATTCATTGATTCAACAGTCTAAAACCTTGACACCCATAAATCCATAACAGCTGCTGTGTTATCAGAAAATGGACTTTTGTTAACTTACAGAGTTTTATCTCTTGAAATTTTATATACTCTTTTGATAGAATTGCATTTAAGATCACAAGACTATGAGAAGTTAGGTTTTCTTAATCTTGTTGATTCCACTAAGTTTGATAAGTATGTCACAGACTTTCCAGGCAGTTGTCGCCAAGGTTCACCTAAGTGCTATCCACAAATATTTGACAATATCCGTCGTTCGAGGAACGTACTCACTTTGTTATATACTGAAGAATCGTTCCGAAATGTGGCTATAGACAAAATTCTAGATGATATCCAAGTAAACAAAGACATTTTCGAGGAAACATATAAACTGTTGTGTTTAGTGATGACTATCTCACCCACCAGCGTTTCTGTCGGAAGAAGTTTGTCCTGTCTTAAAAGGTTCAAAACATACTCTAGAAACTCAATGTGTCAGGCCAGGAAGTCATCTTTAGCCAACATTTCCTTGCACATGCAATTACTGTGTGCACTTATGAAGAATCAACCTTTCTGCTGTGATATCATAGACAACTTTGCTTCCTTAAGGGACGGGAGTCTAATAAAATTGGGTGAGTTGTAGTACTAATAATTTCATTTTTATTTTAGTTTTTGCATACAAGCCATTTTCATCTATTTTTGGCACCACGAGGCTCCACTGTTTCATACCGAGTAAATATGTCAAAAAGAATAGCGAACAAACGGCAGGGAAATGCAAGAAAAAGCGGCGAATATAAACGAGGTGAGAATAGACACAATTACCACTACGAACAGAATACACTAAAAACAGGTAAATGGGAAATGAAAATGGCGGATACCATATTTTGATCAAAGTAAAGCTGGAAATGCCGGGAAAGGAGTGGTAGTTTGGTGTTTTGCGGTTGGCACTGTAGGAAGTAATCGATAATGGCAGTACACGCGAGCCACCGAGATCCATCAGAGCTATTAAGGCAGACTACACCTCGAATGTCAAAAGGTGGCAGCAGTAGAGGGCATCTGCACTCAAGTCCAATAGATAGCAGTGTGCGGTTATATTCTCGTTTTGTGTATAATTGTTTAGTTATACTTAATATCGAGAAATAATTAACTAAATTAAAGAGTTTGCGAACCAGAACGTAATGTGTGATAAAATAATCGCAGGACAAGCGCCTCATGTGTAAGTTCCTTTAGCTAATTCATTTGAATTTTTCCCAAGTTTAGGGAATGAGAGACTGCGAATTGTATTTGATAATCGATGAAACTTGACACCTCGGCATACTTACCTGGCGTAGGGGTTACCGTGATCACGAAGGCGGTTCCCCCGGAGTGAGGCCCTTCCATTGCACTTCGGTTGGGCTGACCTCTGCGATTGCCCCAAATGTGGGTACCTCGGGCGCATAATTTTTGGTAGTCGGGACTGCGTTCGCGCTGTCCCGGAATAATTTACCCCATTATTAAATCAGTGAGCATACTGGCTGTTGGTGCTTTCTATGGCAAGACGTGCAATATTTCAACTCTTGACACCGCTTTCATCACATCACACAGGAGATTCAAGCTATTGTCAAAATAGTCCTCCAACGAGTGGCCAGTAAAATGGAACCACGTGTTCAGTTGTGCCTTATGCAGAATGGAGGACATTTTCGACATTTGCTACGGAGGTAAATAATCTTCCAAAGTTCCTCTACGTTTTAGTTATAATAATTTGTCGTTAGCACAATTCGTTTTGAATGAATTAACGAAAGTAATATGTCAGTTCTAATAAATCAATATGTATAAGTACCGAATCTTCCCTTTTCCTGTGGAGATAATACATCGTTTTTGTTGTGTCGTAACACGTAGGCTTTGAAATGCACTTTTGATAATCGAATCTTTACCTTTGTCCTTAGTGCGATAAACAAATAGACTAAATTTTCTTCCTTGTTGTTGCCGCAGACATTTTGTTTAAATAAAACTGTAAGTTTGAATGTCCATTTGCGATTATGTGCCGCTTTCATACCGAGTACGTATGCCAAAAAGAAAGCGCACAAACTACCGCAAATGAAATGGAAGAAATGCAAGAAAATCGGCGAGTTTAAATGACGCCAGAATAGAGGGCTCTCAGCACTACGAACAGACAACACTAAAAAGAAGTAAATGAGAAATGAAAATGTGGGATACTATATTTGGGTCGAAGTAAAGTTAGAAATACAGGAATTGCTGGGAAAGGAGTGGTAGTTCAGTGTTCTGTGGTTGGCACTCTAGGAAGTAATCAATAAAGCAGTTAGCTGCATCACAGGCGAACCAACGAGATTGGTGAGCCACCGGGATCTGTCAGTTGTTAAAGCTGACTACACCTCAAATGTCAAAGATGGCGGTGGTAGGGTGCATTTGCAGTTATGCCCAGTAGATGGCAGCCTAGCGTTAAGTATGTTTGTGAGCGTATAGTTGCGAATTTTGTATTAAATATTGACATATTCTTAATTAGACCGAAGTGTTTATGAGGCAAAAGTAACGCATAACAGAACGGTTAGGAGTAAATGTGCTTATATATGAGGTTTTAGGTATTTCATTTGAATTTATTCCAAGTATAGGAAATGAGAGCCTGCGAATTGTGATTGATAAGTGGTGAAATTTAAAACATCGGCATACTTACCTGGCGTAGGGGTTACCGTGATCAGGAAGGCGGTTCCCCCGGGGTGAGGCCCTTCCATTGCACTTCGGTTGGGCTGACCCCCGCGATTGCCCCAAATGTGGGTAACTCGGGCGCATCATTTTTGGTAGTCGGGACTGCGTTCGCGCTGTCCCGGAATAACTCTCTCCACTATTCAACCAGCGTTAATTATTACATGTCTTAAAATCTTGCAATGCTCTAACTCTAGTAACATGCAAATACAACGAGTCTTGCAAGTGCTTTCTCTATCACAGCTAAACAGTTGCATTACTCATGTTTCAGTTTAATTTTCAGCTGCGGCAAATTGCACAAAGGTGGCCAAGTTATTTTCAACAGCTTAACCTATGCCTAACATCATTCATTTCTAAATGAAAATGTTTTTCTGCCAAGCATTTATATCGAACATTATAACTAACTCAATTACCACACTGTCTGTGCGGCATTGTTGAATAAATTAAAGTACTGAAGCATTAAGCGTATACTTGAATAAAGACAAGTTTCTTTAGGCGCGTTCTATGTGTGTCAAAATTTACGCCAATATGTCTATAGTTTATGAACCAGCAAAAGAGCAGTCCTAAATAGAGGACATCAAAGCGAAGCTAGAACTGACATCTACAACAACACGTCATTGAGAGAAATAAGAAGAGAGCGAGCATATGTGAAGACTTTTGCAGCACTGAGGCCATGATGAACAGGGCATGGATCTCGGCAAACTATAACCTCAGACACATAACGATGCCCAGATGCCCAGTAACCGGTTTCCATCATAAGATATGTGTGACTAAAGGTTTCCACGCTCCAAGTGAAAAGTGCGTGTGTGAACTGTGTAACAAGGAATGCACTAGATACCACTTATTCACCTGTGCGAAAAGAGTAAAACCAATTGTGGAATCTAGCTAGGAAGCAAATCAATTATGCACAAATGTGCGCATTTCTGTTTCATTTGACATACTCATCAGTAAAATCACAGACACGATTAAACTTAAGTACCTATGTAAAAGCTTTTAGGGTAGAAACTGAGGCAGACCAAACTCTACCGTGTTTACATTTGGTGCGATCTAATTTTCCTCTCTGGTGTCGCCACAGACAATTTGTAGCATCGAACGTCCAATAGCGACCCCGTGCCACTTTCACACCAGAGGCGGCCGGACAGGTGAAGAATTTTTCACCGAACACGTTCTGCTTCTACCATTTCTTAATTTGCTTTAAATAGGGCTTAAAATAGAAAATTCAGCAATCAGTTTAATTTAAAGCAGTGTAGGTGAAGTTAGCATACCTTTATCTTCGTTTATTCTTTTGTATCCGGAACCTGACTTCGAAAGCAAGCCCAAGACCTCGCTACCCTAAGGATGGGGAGTCCACAACGGTTCATCCCTACATCAAAAATAATATTTCATATTTCCACACTTCCGGCTCGGTATTTTTTCTTTTTCGGGAGATTTGCCATGGCAGCGTGACGTCACTATTGCTTGCCTACATCAGGAAGTAAAAAATTTAGGTGTCGACAAGAAATATTTCTTTTGCACCCCACCCACAACCAGATTCAGGTAGCAGCTTGTACGTTGTGGTCTAAGAGCTTTAGACGAATAAGTAAGTCGGTCAGTCAGTCGTGAGCATGTGAACATCCACAACTTGTGGTTTCGTTTCCTTCTTTCCTTTCCGTTTCGTTTATATAAGACAAAATAAAACATGATACGTGTGCTCACGAGTAGTCAGTGTGAACGTGTGAATACTGAATATAATTAAATTTGTACCTCTTTTTGTTTATGTTTCCAACAAATTATTTGGTATGTACCTACTCTGTTAGAAACTCCTTTTAATAGGTGGAACGATGAGGACAAGAAAGACTTTTTAACTTCTGGGCAGCTAGTTAATTCATAGCAAATCTGTGAAAAGGAAGAAATTAAAAGCTCCAGCCAGTCGTATACTATAAAATTTAAAAGCATTTGGTTTTCTGAATTTTGCTGGTTGTACACTAGTGTATACCTTCAAAAATTATTTTGCTGGCCGTGCGCGCTGTTCAGCAATAAGAATAACGTATGGAATAAAGAGGAGTTCACAGACTTTCAAAATACAGCTCGTTCAATGCGTAAACATGGGGATTTTGCAGAACATCTAAAATGTCAACTGAAATTGAGAAATGTTGAGGGGAAAAAACAGAAATACAATCGCTGATGCGTTAAGAGAAAATCACAGGTGACACGTTCAACAGTATAATGAAAATGTCCTGTGGAACAGACTTGTTCTGGACTTAGTTATTGAAGTGGTTTTATTTCCGAGTAAACAAGCTGGCATTCAGGGGTCACGCAGAGCGGAACGAATCATTAAACCGCGGGAATTTTAAAGAGCTTCTGTCTGCGTTTATTAGTAGGGTTAACTTAAAAATACAACAACAAAAAAACTACAATAAAATTAAAACCATGTTTAGTGGCGGCTCAAAGACTATTGAGAATGAGTTAATAGACTGTATTTCAAATTACATGAATGACTATGTAGAATCAGAAGTAGGCCGTGTATTGTTCTTTCCTGTTCAAGTCAATTACACCTCAGACGTTGCGCAAATGTCCCAGTGTTCAATTATAATAGGATTTGTTAATTCAGATGGTGCATTGGTTGAAAGTTTTCTGGGATTCCATGATGTTAGCGGCGATAGGACTGCTGAAAATGTGTTTGCGTTAGTGGACAGAATCTTAAAAGAAAAACTCGACTCTTGACTATGAAACTAAATTGATAGGTCAGTGCTAAGATGGCGCCAATGGCATGTCTGGTCGTTTGAATGGACTGAAACAGAAAGTTCAAAATAAAGCCCCTCAGGCTACTTTTGTCCACTGTATGGCACATCGCTTAGATTTGACTTTACAACAAAAGGCAAGAAAATACCCAAGTGCCGGATATATTTTGCTAACGTAAGTGGAATTCCATTATTTTTCCAACCCTAAGCAAAGCGAACTTACACTCAGTTCCGCGTGCGTCAGGCGTATACCAATAGTTGCTGATACGCGTTGGTCCTCTCACTCCAAGCTTATTAGCATCGTCATTCAAGAATGGGAGGATCTGAAGAATGTCTTCCAATTGATGATGAAACTTCAGACGAAAAGTCTATCAGGGCCAGTGAAATTCAATAATTTTGAATTCACATTGCTCTCCGTGCTTTTAATGACATATTTGGTATAACGGAAGTACCTTGTGATACCCTGCAGAAAAAGTGATTAGATATCACTTACTGCCTGAGCAAGATCCAAAATAATGACATAATAAAGAGCAGAAGAAATGAATATTTAAATTCATTGATTCAACAGTCTAAAACCTTGACACCCATAAATCCATAACAGCTGCTGTGTTATCAGAAAATGGACTTTTGTTAACTTACAGAGTTTTATCTCTTGAAATTTTATATACTCTTTTGATAGAATTGCATTTAAGATCACAAGACTATGAGAAGTTAGGTTTTCTTAATCTTGTTGATTCCACTAAGTTTGATAAGTATGTCACAGACTTTCCAGGCAGTTGTCGCCAAGGTTCACCTAAGTGCTATCCACAAATATTTGACAATATCCGTCGTTCGAGGAACGTACTCACTTTGTTATATACTGAAGAATCGTTCCGAAATGTGGCTATAGACAAAATTCTAGATGATCTCCAAGTAAACAAAGACATTTTCGAGGAAACATATAAACTGTTGTGTTTAGTGATGACTATCTCACCCACCAGCGTTTCTGTCGGAAGAAGTTTGTCCTGTCTTAAAAGGTTCAAAACATACTCTAGAAACTCAATGTGTCAGGCCAGGAAGTCATCTTTAGCCAACATTTCCTTGCACATGCAATTACTGTGTGCACTTATGAAGAATCAACCTTTCTGCTGTGATATCATAGACAACTTTGCTTCCTTAAGGGACGGGAGTCTAATAAAATTGGGTGAGTTGTAGTACTAATAATTTCATTTTTATTTTAGTTTTTGCATACAAGCCATTTTCATCTATTTTTGGCACCACGAGGCTCCACTGTTTCATACCGAGTAAATATGTCAAAAAGAATAGCGAACAAACGGCAGGGAAATGCAAGAAAAAGCGGCGAATATAAACGAGGTGAGAATAGACACAATTACCACTACGAACAGAATACACTAAAAACAGGTAAATGGGAAATGAAAATGGCGGATACCATATTTTGATCAAAGTAAAGCTGGAAATGCCGGGAAAGGAGTGGTAGTTTGGTGTTTTGCGGTTGGCACTGTAGGAAGTAATCGATAATGGCAGTACACGCGAGCCACCGAGATCCATCAGAGCTATTAAGGCAGACTACACCTCGAATGTCAAAAGGTGGCAGCAGTAGAGGGCATCTGCACTCAAGTCCAATAGATAGCAGTGTGCGGTTATATTCTCGTTTTGTGTATAATTGTTTAGTTATACTTAATATCGAGAAATAATTAACTAAATTAAAGAGTTTGCGAACCAGAACGTAATGTGTGATAAAATAATCGCAGGACAAGCGCCTCATGTGTAAGTTCCTTTAGCTAATTCATTTGAATTTTTCCCAAGTTTAGGGAATGAGAGACTGCGAATTGTATTTGATAATCGATGAAACTTGACACCTCGGCATACTTACCTGGCGTAGGGGTTACCGTGATCACGAAGGCGGTTCCCCCGGAGTGAGGCCCTTCCATTGCACTTCGGTTGGGCTGACCTCTGCGATTGCCCCAAATGTGGGTACCTCGGGCGCATAATTTTTGGTAGTCGGGACTGCGTTCGCGCTGTCCCGGAATAATTTACCCCATTATTAAATCAGTGAGCATACTGGCTGTTGGTGCTTTCTATGGCAAGACGTGCAATATTTCAACTCTTGACACCGCTTTCATCACATCACACAGGAGATTCAAGCTATTGTCAAAATAGTCCTCCAACGAGTGGCCAGTAAAATGGAACCACGTGTTCAGTTGTGCCTTATGCAGAATGGAGGACATTTTCGACATTTGCTACGGAGGTAAATAATCTTCCAAAGTTCCTCTACGTTTTAGTTATAATAATTTGTCGTTAGCACAATTCGTTTTGAATGAATTAACGAAAGTAATATGTCAGTTCTAATAAATCAATATGTATAAGTACCGAATCTTCCCTTTTCCTGTGGAGATAATACATCGTTTTTGTTGTGTCGTAACACGTAGGCTTTGAAATGCACTTTTGATAATCGAATCTTTACCTTTGTCCTTAGTGCGATAAACAAATAGACTAAATTTTCTTCCTTGTTGTTGCCGCAGACATTTTGTTTAAATAAAACTGTAAGTTTGAATGTCCATTTGCGATTATGTGCCGCTTTCATACCGAGTACGTATGCCAAAAAGAAAGCGCACAAACTACCGCAAATGAAATGGAAGAAATGCAAGAAAATCGGCGAGTTTAAATGACGCCAGAATAGAGGGCTCTCAGCACTACGAACAGACAACACTAAAAAGAAGTAAATGAGAAATGAAAATGTGGGATACTATATTTGGGTCGAAGTAAAGTTAGAAATACAGGAATTGCTGGGAAAGGAGTGGTAGTTCAGTGTTCTGTGGTTGGCACTCTAGGAAGTAATCAATAAAGCAGTTAGCTGCATCACAGGCGAACCAACGAGATTGGTGAGCCACCGGGATCTGTCAGTTGTTAAAGCTGACTACACCTCAAATGTCAAAGATGGCGGTGGTAGGGTGCATTTGCAGTTATGCCCAGTAGATGGCAGCCTAGCGTTAAGTATGTTTGTGAGCGTATAGTTGCGAATTTTGTATTAAATATTGACATATTCTTAATTAGACCGAAGTGTTTATGAGGCAAAAGTAACGCATAACAGAACGGTTAGGAGTAAATGTGCTTATATATGAGGTTTTAGGTATTTCATTTGAATTTATTCCAAGTATAGGAAATGAGAGCCTGCGAATTGTGATTGATAAGTGGTGAAATTTAAAACATCGGCATACTTACCTGGCGTAGGGGTTACCGTGATCAGGAAGGCGGTTCCCCCGGGGTGAGGCCCTTCCATTGCACTTCGGTTGGGCTGACCCCCGCGATTGCCCCAAATGTGGGTAACTCGGGCGCATAATTTTTGGTAGTCGGGACTGCGTTCGCGCTGTCCCGGAATAACTCTCTCCACTATTCAACCAGCGTTAATTATTACATGTCTTAAAATCTTGCAATGCTCTAACTCTAGTAACATGCAAATACAACGAGTCTTGCAAGTGCTTTCTCTATCACAGCTAAACAGTTGCATTACTCATGTTTCAGTTTAATTTTCAGCTGCGGCAAATTGCACAAAGGTGGCCAAGTTATTTTCAACAGCTTAACCTATGCCTAACATCATTCATTTCTAAATGAAAATGTTTTTCTGCCAAGCATTTA
Source organism: Mantis religiosa (assembly GCA_030765055.1). NCBI lineage: Eukaryota > Metazoa > Arthropoda > Insecta > Mantodea > Mantidae > Mantis > Mantis religiosa. The sequence goes on along the minus strand of CM060947.1, from coordinate 166,821,254 downwards.
TATCGAACATTATAACTAACTCAATTACCACACTGTCTGTGCGGCATTGTTGAATAAATTAAAGTACTGAAGCATTAAGCGTATACTTGAATAAAGACAAGTTTCTTTAGGCGCGTTCTATGTGTGTCAAAATTTACGCCAATATGTCTATAGTTTATGAACCAGCAAAAGAGCAGTCCTAAATAGAGGACATCAAAGCGAAGCTAGAACTGACATCTACAACAACACGTCATTGAGAGAAATAAGAAGAGAGCGAGCATATGTGAAGACTTTTGCAGCACTGAGGCCATGATGAACAGGGCATGGATCTCGGCAAACTATAACCTCAGACACATAACGATGCCCAGATGCCCAGTAACCGGTTTCCATCATAAGATATGTGTGACTAAAGGTTTCCACGCTCCAAGTGAAAAGTGCGTGTGTGAACTGTGTAACAAGGAATGCACTAGATACCACTTATTCACCTGTGCGAAAAGAGTAAAACCAATTGTGGAATCTAGCTAGGAAGCAAATCAATTATGCACAAATGTGCGCATTTCTGTTTCATTTGACATACTCATCAGTAAAATCACAGACACGATTAAACTTAAGTACCTATGTAAAAGCTTTTAGGGTAGAAACTGAGGCAGACCAAACTCTACCGTGTTTACATTTGGTGCGATCTAATTTTCCTCTCTGGTGTCGCCACAGACAATTTGTAGCATCGAACGTCCAATAGCGACCCCGTGCCACTTTCACACCAGAGGCGGCCGGACAGGTGAAGAATTTTTCACCGAACACGTTCTGCTTCTACCATTTCTTAATTTGCTTTAAATAGGGCTTAAAATAGAAAATTCAGCAATCAGTTTAATTTAAAGCAGTGTAGGTGAAGTTAGCATACCTTTATCTTCGTTTATTCTTTTGTATCCGGAACCTGACTTCGAAAGCAAGCCCAAGACCTCGCTACCCTAAGGATGGGGAGTCCACAACGGTTCATCCCTACATCAAAAATAATATTTCATATTTCCACACTTCCGGCTCGGTATTTTTTCTTTTTCGGGAGATTTGCCATGGCAGCGTGACGTCACTATTGCTTGCCTACATCAGGAAGTAAAAAATTTAGATGTCGACAAGAAATATTTCTTTTGCACCCCACCCACAACCAGATTCAGGTAGCAGCTTGTACGTTGTGGTCTAAGAGCTTTAGACGAATAAGTAAGTCGGTCAGTCAGTCGTGAGCATGTGAACATCCACAACTTGTGGTTTCGTTTCCTTCTTTCCTTTCCGTTTCGTTTATATAAGACAAAATAAAACATGATACGTGTGCTCACGAGTAGTCAGTGTGAACGTGTGAATACTGAATATAATTAAATTTGTACCTCTTTTTGTTTATGTTTCCAACAAATTATTTGGTATGTACCTACTCTGTTAGAAACTCCTTTTCATAGGTGGAACGATGAGGACAAGAAAGACTTTTTAACTTCTGGGCAGCTAGTTAATTCATAGCAAATCTGTGAAAAGGAAGAAATTAAAAGCTCCAGCCAGTCGTATACTATAAAATTTAAAAGCATTTGGTTTTCTGAATTTTGCTGGTTGTACACTAGTGTATACCTTCAAAAATTATTTTGCTGGCCGTGCGCGCTGTTCAGCAATAAGAATAACGTATGGAATAAAGAGGAGTTCACAGACTTTCAAAATACAGCTCGTTCAATGCGTAAACATGGGGATTTTGCAGAACATCTAAAATGTCAACTGAAATTGAGAAATGTTGAGGGGAAAAAACAGAAATACAATCGCTGATGCGTTAAGAGAAAATCACAGGTGACACGTTCAACAGTATAATGAAAATGTCCTGTGGAACAGACTTGTTCTGGACTTAGTTATTGAAGTGGTTTTATTTCCGAGTAAACAAGCTGGCATTCAGGGGTCACGCAGAGCGGAACGAATCATTAAACCGCGGGAATTTTAAAGAGCTTCTGTCTGCGTTTATTAGTATGGTTAACTTAAAAATACAACAACAACAAAACTACAATAAAATTAAAACCATGTTTAGTGGCGGCTCAAAGACTATTGAGAATGAGTTAATAGACTGTATTTCAAATTACATGAATGACTATGTAGAATCAGAAGTAGGCCGTGTATTGTTCTTTCCTGTTCAAGTCAATTACACCTCAGACGTTGCGCAAATGTCCCAGTGTTCAATTATAATAGGATTTGTTAATTCAGATGGTGCATTGGTTGAAAGTTTTCTGGGATTCCATGATGTTAGCGGCGATAGGACTGCTGAAAATGTGTTTGCGTTAGTGGACAGAATCTTAAAAGAAAAACTCGACTCTTGACTATGAAACTAAATTGATAGGTCAGTGCTAAGATGGCGCCAATGGCATGTCTGGTCGTTTGAATGGACTGAAACAGAAAGTTCAAAATAAAGCCCCTCAGGCTACTTTTGTCCACTGTATGGCACATCGCTTAGATTTGACTTTACAACAAAAGGCAAGAAAATACCCAAGTGCCGGATATATTTTGCTAACGTAAGTGGAATTCCATTATTTTTCCAACCCTAAGCAAAGCGAACTTACACTCAGTTCCGCGTGCGTCAGGCGTATACCAATAGTTGCTGATACGCGTTGGTCCTCTCACTCCAAGCTTATTAGCATCGTCATTCAAGAATGGGAGGATCTGAAGAATGTCTTCCAATTGATGATGAAACTTCAGACGAAAAGTCTATCAGGGCCAGTGAAATTCAATAATTTTGAATTCACATTGCTCTCCGTGCTTTTAATGACATATTTGGTATAACGGAAGTACCTTGTGATACCCTGCAGAAAAAGTGATTAGATATCACTTACTGCCTGAGCAAGATCCAAAATAATGACATAATAAAGAGCAGAAGAAATGAATATTTAAATTCATTGATTCAACAGTCTAAAACCTTGACACCCATAAATCCATAACAGCTGCTGTGTTATCAGAAAATGGACTTTTGTTAACTTACAGAGTTTTATCTCTTGAAATTTTATATACTCTTTTGATAGAATTGCATTTAAGATCACAAGACTATGAGAAGTTAGGTTTTCTTAATCTTGTTGATTCCACTAAGTTTGATAAGTATGTCACAGACTTTCCAGGCAGTTGTCGCCAAGGTTCACCTAAGTGCTATCCACAAATATTTGACAATATCCGTCGTTCGAGGAACGTACTCACTTTGTCATATACTGAAGAATCGTTCCGAAATGTGGCTATAGACAAAATTCTAGATGATCTCCAAGTAAACAAAGACATTTTCGAGGAAACATATAAACTGTTGTGTTTAGTGATGACTATCTCACCCACCAGCGTTTCTGTCGGAAGAAGTTTGTCCTGTCTTAAAAGGTTCAAAACATACTCTAGAAACTCAATGTGTCAGGCCAGGAAGTCATCTTTAGCCAACATTTCCTTGCACATGCAATTACTGTGTGCACTTATGAAGAATCAACCTTTCTGCTGTGATATCATAGACAACTTTGCTTCCTTAAGGGACGGGAGCTTAATAAAATTGGGTGAGTTGTACTACTAATAATTTCATTTTTATTTTAGTTTTTGCATACAAGCCATTTTCATCTATTTTTGGCACCACGAGGCTCCACTGTTTCATACCGAGTAAATATGTCAAAAAGAATAGCGAACAAACGGCAGGGAAATGCAAGAAAAAGCGGCGAATATAAACGAGGTGAGAATAGACACAATTACCACTACGAACAGAATACACTAAAAACAAGTAAATGGGAAATGAAAATGGCGGATACCATATTTTGATCAAAGTAAAGCTGGAAATGCCGGGAAAGGAGTGGTAGTTTGGTGTTTTGCGGTTGGCACTGTAGGAAGTAATCGATAATGGCAGTACACGCGAGCCACCGAGATCCATCAGAGCTATTAAGGCAGACTACACCTCGAATGTCAAAAGGTGGCAGCAGTAGAGGGCATCTGCACTCAAGTCCAATAGATAGCAGTGTGCGGTTATATTCTCGTTTTGTGTATAATTGTTTAGTAATACTTAATATCGAGAAATAATTAACTAAATTAAAGAGTTTGCGAACCAGAACGTAATGTGTGATAAAATAATCGCAGGACAAGCGCCTCATGTGTAAGTTCCTTTAGCTAATTCATTTGAATTTTTCCCAAGTTTAGGGAATGAGAGACTGCGAATTGTATTTGATAATCGATGAAACTTGACACCTCGGCATACTTACCTGGCGTAGGGGTTACCGTGATCACGAAGGCGGTTCCCCCGGAGTGAGGCCCTTCCATTGCACTTCGGTTGGGCTGACCTCTGCGATTGCCTCAAATGTGGGTAACTCGGGCGCATAATTTTTGGTAGTCGGGACTGCGTTCGCGCTGTCCCGGAATAATTTACCCCATTATTAAATCAGTGAGCATACTGGCTGTTGGTGCTTTCTATGGCAAGACGTGCAATATTTCAACTCTTGACACCGCTTTCATCACATCACACAGGAGATTCAAGCTATTGTCAAAATAGTCCTCCAACGAGTGGCCAGTAAAATGGAACCACGTGTTCAGTTGTGCCTTATGCAGAATGGAGGACATTTTCGACATTTGCTACGGAGGTAAATAATCTTCCAAAGTTCCTCTACGTTTTAGTTATAATAATTTGTCGTTAGCACAATTCGTTTTGAATGAATTAACGAAAGTAATATGTCAGTTCTAATAAATCAATATGTATAAGTACCGAATCTTCCCTTTTCCTGTGGAGATAATACATCGTTTTTGTTGTGTCGTAACACGTAGGCTTTGAAATGCACTTTTGATAATCGAATCTTTACCTTTGTCCTTAGTGCGATAAACAAATAGACTAAATTTTCTTCCTTGTTGTTGCCGCAGACATTTTGTTTAAATAAAACTGTAAGTTTGAATGTCCATTTGCGATTATGTGCCGCTTTCATACCGAGTACGTATGCCAAAAAGAAAGCGCACAAACTACCGCAAATGAAATGGAAGAAATGCAAGAAAATCGGCGAGTTTAAATGACGCCAGAATAGAGGGCTCTCAGCACTATGAACAGACAACACTAAAAAGAAGTAAATGAGAAATGAAAATGTGGGATACTATATTTGGGTCGAAGTAAAGTTAGAAATACAGGAATTGCTGGGAAAGGAGTGGTAGTTCAGTGTTCTGTGGTTGGCACTCTAGGAAGTAATCAATAAAGCAGTTAGCTGCATCACAGGCGAACCAACGAGATTGGTGAGCCACCGGGATCTGTCAGTTGTTAAAGCTGACTACACCTCAAATGTCAAAGATGGCGGTGGTAGGGTGCATTTGCAGTTATGCCCAGTAGATGGCAGCCTAGCGTTAAGTATGTTTGTGAGCGTATAGTTGCGAATTTTGTATTAAATATTGACATATTCTTAATTAGACCGAAGTGTTTATGAGGCAAAAGTAACGCATAACAGAACGGTTAGGAGTAAATGTGCTTATATATGAGGTTTTAGGTATTTCATTTGAATTTATTACAAGTATAGGAAATGAGAGCCTGCGAATTGTGATTGATAAGTGGTGAAATTTAAAACATCGGCATACTTACCTGGCGTAGGGGTTACCGTGATCAGGAAGGCGGTTCCCCCGGGGTGAGGCCCTTCCATTGCACTTCGGTTGGGCTGACCCCCGCGATTGCCCCAAATGTGGGTAACTCGGGCGCATTATTTTTGGTAGTCGGGACTGCGTTCGCGCTGTCCCGGAGTAACTCTCTCCACTATTCAACCAGCGTTAATTATTACATGTCTTAAAATCTTGCAATGCTCTAACTCTAGTAACATGCAAATACAACGAGTCTTGCAAGTGCTTTCTCTATCACAGCTAAACAGTTGCATTACTCATGTTTCAGATTAATTTTCAGCTGCGGCAAATTGCACAAAGGTGGCCAAGTTATTTTCAACAGCTTAACCTATGCCTAACATCATTCATTTCTAAATGAAAATGTTTTTCTGCCAAGCATTTATATCGAACATTATAACTAACTCAATTACCACACTGTCTGTGCGGCATTGTTGAATAAATTAAAGTACTGAAGCATTAAACGTATACTTGAATAAAGACAAGTTTCTTTAGGCGCGTTCTATGTGTGTCAAAATTTACGCCAATATGTCTATAGTTTATGAACCAGCAAAAGAGCAGTCCTAAATAGAGGACATCAAAGCGAAGCTAGAACTGACATCTACAACAACACGTCATTGAGAGAAATAAGAAGAGAGCGAGCATATGTGAAGACTTTTGCAGCACTGAGGCCATGATGAACAGGGCATGGATCTCGGCAAACTATAACCTCAGACACATAACGATGCCCAGATGCCCAGTAACCGGTTTCCATCATAAGATATGTGTGACTAAAGGTTTCCACGCTCCAAGTGAAAAGTGCGTGTGTGAACTGTGTAACAAGGAATGCACTAGATACCACTTATTCACCTGTGCGAAAAGAGTAAAACCAATTGTGGAATCTAGCTAGGAAGCAAATCAATTATGCACAAATGTGCGCATTTCTGTTTCATTTGACATACTCATCAGTAAAATCACAGACACGATTAAACTTAAGTACCTATGTAAAAGCTTTTAGGGTAGAAACTGAGGCAGACCAAACTCTACCGTGTTTACATTTGGTGCGATCTAATTTTCCTCTCTGGTGTCGCCACAGACAATTTGTAGCATCGAACGTCCAATAGCGACCCCGTGCCACTTTCACACCAGAGGCGGCCGGACAGGTGAAGAATTTTTCACCGAACACGTTCTGCTTCTACCATTTCTTAATTTGCTTTAAATAGGGCTTAAAATAGAAAATTCAGCAATCAGTTTAATTTAAAGCAGTGTAGGTGAAGTTAGCATACCTTTATCTTCGTTTATTCTTTTGTATCCGGAACCTGACTTCGAAAGCAAGCCCAAGACCTCGCTACCCTAAGGATGGGGAGTCCACAACGGTTCATCCCTACATCAAAAATAATATTTCATATTTCCACACTTCCGGCTCGGTATTTTTTCTTTTTCGGGAGATTTGCCATGGCAGCGTGACGTCACTATTGCTTGCCTACATCAGGAAGTAAAAAATTTAGATGTCGACAAGAAATATTTCTTTTGCACCCCACCCACAACCAGATTCAGGTAGCAGCTTGTACGTTGTGGCCTAAGAGCTTTAGACGAATAAGTAAGTCGGTCAGTCAGTCGTGAGCATGTGAACATCCACAACTTGTGGTTTCGTTTCCTTCTTTCCTTTCCGTTTCGTTTATATAAGACAAAATAAAACATGATACGTGTGCTCACGAGTAGTCAGTGTGAACGTGTGAATACTGAATATAATTAAATTTGTACCTCTTTTTGTTTATGTTTCCAACAAATTATTTGGTATGTACCTACTCTGTTAGAAACTCCTTTTAATAGGTGGAACGATGAGGACAAGAAAGACTTTTTAACTTCTGGGCAGCTAGTTAATTCATAGCAAATCTGTGAAAAGGAAGAAATTAAAAGCTCCAGCCAGTCGTATACTATAAAATTTAAAAGCATTTGGTTTTCTGAATTTTGCTGGTTGTACACTAGTGTATACCTTCAAAAATTATTTTGCTGGCCGTGCGCGCTGTTCAGCAATAAGAATAACGTATGGAATAAAGAGGAGTTCACAGACTTTCAAAATACAGCTCGTTCAATGCGTAAACATGGGGATTTTGCAGAACATCTAAAATGTCAACTGAAATTGAGAAATGTTGAGGGGAAAAAACAGAAATACAATCGCTGATGCGTTAAGAGAAAATCACAGGTGACACGTTCAACAGTATAATGAAAATGTCCTGTGGAACAGACTTGTTCTGGACTTAGTTATTGAAGTGGTTTTATTTCCGAGTAAACAAGCTGGCATTCAGGGGTCACGCAGAGCGGAACGAATCATTAAACCGCGGGAATTTTAAAGAGCTTCTGTCTGCGTTTATTAGTATGGTTAACTTAAAAATACAACAACAACAAAACTACAATAAAATTAAAACCATGTTTAGTGGCGGCTCAAAGACTATTGAGAATGAGTTAATAGACTGTATTTCAAATTACATGAATGACTATGTAGAATCAGAAGTAGGCCGTGTATTGTTCTTTCCTGTTCAAGTCAATTACACCTCAGACGTTGCGCAAATGTCCCAGTGTTCAATTATAATAGGATTTGTTAATTCAGATGGTGCATTGGTTGAAAGTTTTCTGGGATTCCATGATGTTAGCGGCGATAGGACTGCTGAAAATGTGTTTGCGTTAGTGGACAGAATCTTAAAAGAAAAACTCGACTCTTGACTATGAAACTAAATTGATAGGTCAGTGCTAAGATGGCGCCAATGGCATGTCTGGTCGTTTGAATGGACTGAAACAGAAAGTTCAAAATAAAGCCCCTCAGGCTACTTTTGTCCACTGTATGGCACATCGCTTAGATTTGACTTTACAACAAAAGGCAAGAAAATACCCAAGTGCCGGATATATTTTGCTAACGTAAGTGGAATTCCATTATTTTTCCAACCCTAAGCAAAGCGAACTTACACTCAGTTCCGCGTGCGTCAGGCGTATACCAATAGTTGCTGATACGCGTTGGTCCTCTCACTCCAAGCTTATTAGCATCGTCATTCAAGAATGGGAGGATCTGAAGAATGTCTTCCAATTGATGATGAAACTTCAGACGAAAAGTCTATCAGGGCCAGTGAAATTCAATAATTTTGAATTCACATTGCTCTCCGTGCTTTTAATGACATATTTGGTATAACGGAAGTACCTTGTGATACCCTGCAGAAAAAGTGATTAGATATCACTTACTGCCTGAGCAAGATCCAAAATAATGACATAATAAAGAGCAGAAGAAATGAATATTTAAATTCATTGATTCTACAGTCTAAAACCTTGACACCCATAAATCCATAACAGCTGCTGTGTTATCAGAAAATGGACTTTTGTTAACTTACAGAGTTTTATCTCTTGAAATTTTATATACTCTTTTGATAGAATTGCATTTAAGATCACAAGACTATGAGAAGTTAGGTTTTCTTAATCTTGTTGATTCCACTAAGTTTGATAAGTATGTCACAGACTTTCCAGGCAGTTGTCGCCAAAGTTCACCTAAGTGCTATCCACAAATATTTGACAATATCCGTCGTTCGAGGAACGTACTCACTTTGTTATATACTGAAGAATCGTTCCGAAATGTGGCTATAGACAAAATTCTAGATGATCTCCAAGTAAACAAAGACATTTTCGAGGAAACATATAAACTGTTGTGTTTAGTGATGACTATCTCACCCACCAGCGTTTCTGTCGGAAGAAGTTTGTCCTGTCTTAAAAGGTTCAAAACATACTCTAGAAACTCAATGTGTCAGGCCAGGAAGTCATCTTTAGCCAACATTTCCTTGCACATGCAATTACTGTGTGCACTTATGAAGAATCAACCTTTCTGCTGTGATATCATAGACAACTTTGCTTCCTTAAGGGACGGGAGTCTAATAAAATTGGGTGAGTTGTAGTACTAATAATTTCATTTTTATTTTAGTTTTTGCATACAAGCCATTTTCATCTATTTTTGGCACCACGAGGCTCCACTGTTTCATACCGAGTAAATATGTCAAAAAGAATAGCGAACAAACGGCAGGGAAATGCAAGAAAAAGCGGCGAATATAAACGAGGTGAGAATAGACACAATTACCACTACGAACAGAATACACTAAAAACAGGTAAATGGGAAATGAAAATGGCGGATACCATATTTTGATCAAAGTAAAGCTGGAAATGCCGGGAAAGGAGTGGTAGTTTGGTGTTTTGCGGTTGGCACTGTAGGAAGTAATCGATAATGGCAGTACACGCGAGCCACCGAGATCCATCAGAGCTATTAAGGCAGACTACACCTCGAATGTCAAAAGGTGGCAGCAGTAGAGGGCATCTGCACTCAAGTCCAATAGATAGCAGTGTGCGGTTATATTCTCGTTTTGTGTATAATTGTTTAGTTATACTTAATATCGAGAAATAATTAACTAAATTAAAGAGTTTGCGAACCAGAACGTAATGTGTGATAAAATAATCGCAGGACAAGCGCCTCATGTGTAAGTTCCTTTAGCTAATTCATTTGAATTTTTCCCAAGTTTAGGGAATGAGAGACTGCGAATTGTATTTGATAATCGATGAAACTTGACACCTCCGCATACTTACCTGGCGTAGAGGTTACCGTGATCACGAAGGCGGTTTCCCCGGAGTGAGGCCCTTCCATTGCACTTCGGTTGGGCTGACCTCTGCGATTGCCTCAAATGTGGGTAACTCGGGCGCATAATTTTTGGTAGTCGGGACTGCGTTCGCGCTGTCCCGGAATAATTTACCCCATTATTAAATCAGTGAGCATACTGGCTGTTGGTGCTTTCTATGGCAAGACGTGCAATATTTCAACTCTTGACACCGCTTTCATCACATCACACAGGAGATTCAAGCTATTGTCAAAATAGTCCTCCAACGAGTGGCCAGTAAAATGGAACCACGTGTTCAGTTGTGCCTTATGCAGAATGGAGGACATTTTCGACATTTGCTACGGAGGTAAATAATCTTCCAAAGTTCCTCTACGTTTTAGTTATAATAATTTGTCGTTAGCACAATTCGTTTTGAATGAATTAACGAAAGTAATATGTCAGTTCTAATAAATCAATATGTATAAGTACCGAATCTTCCCTTTTCCTGTGGAGATAATACATCGTTTTTGTTGTGTCGTAACACGTAGGCTTTGAAATGCACTTTTGATAATCGAATCTTTACCTTTGTCCTTAGTGCGATAAACAAATAGACTAAATTTTCTTCCTTGTTGTTGCCGCAGACATTTTGTTTAAATAAAACTGTAAGTTTGAATGTCCATTTGCGATTATGTGCCGCTTTCATACCGAGTACGTATGCCAAAAAGAAAGCGCACAAACTACCGCAAATGAAATGGAAGAAATGCAAGAAAATCGGCGAGTTTAAATGACGCCAGAATAGAGGGCTCTCAGCACTACGAACAGACAACACTAAAAAGAAGTAAATGAGAAATGAAAATGTGGGATACTATATTTGGGTCGAAGTAAAGTTAGAAATACAGGAATTGCTGGGAAAGGAGTGGTAGTTCAGTGTTCTGTGGTTGGCACTCTAGGAAGTAATCAATAAAGCAGTTAGCTGCATCACAGGCGAACCAACGAGATTGGTGAGCCACCGGGATCTGTCAGTTGTTAAAGCTGACTACACTTCAAATGTCAAAGATGGCGGTGGTAGGGTGCATTTGCAGTTATGCCCAGTAGATGGCAGCCTAGCGTTAAGTATGTTTGTGAGCGTATAGTTGCGAATTTTGTATTAAATATTGACATATTCTTAATTAGACCGAAGTGTTTATGAGGCAAAAGTAACGCATAACAGAACGGTTAGGAGTAAATGTGCTTATATATGAGGTTTTAGGTATTTCATTTGAATTTATTCCAAGTATAGGAAACGAGAGCCTGCGAATTGTGATTGATAAGTGGTGAAATTTGAAACATCGGCATACTTACCTGGCGTAGGGGTTACCGTGATCAGGAAGGCGGTTCCCCGGGGTGAGGCCCTTCCATTGCACTTCGGTTGGGCTGACCCCCGCGATTGCCCCAAATGTGGGTAACTCGGGCGCATCATTTTTGGTAGTCGGGACTGCGTTCGCGCTGTCCCGGAATAACTCTCTCCACTATTCAACCAGCGTTAATTATTACATGTCTTAAAATCTTGCAATGCTCTAACTCTAGTAACATGCCAATACAACGAGTCTTGCAAGTGCTTTCTCTATCACAGCTAAACAGTTGCATTACTCATGTTTCAGATTAATTTTCAGCTGCGGCAAATTGCACAAAGGTGGCCAAGTTATTTTCAACAGCTTAACCTATGCCTAACATCATTCATTTCTAAATGAAAATGTTTTTCTGCCAAGCATTTATATCGAACATTATAACTAACTCAATTACCACACTGTCTGTGCGGCATTGTTGAATAAATTAAAGTACTGAAGCATTAAGCGTATACTTGAATAAAGACAAGTTTCTTTAGGCGCGTTCTATGTGTGTCAAAATTTACGCCAATATGTCATAGTTTATGAACCAGCAAAAGAGCAGTCCTAAATAGAGGACATCAAAGCGAAGCTAGAACTGACATCTACAACAACACGTCATTGAGAGAAATAAGAAGAGAGCGAGCATATGTGAAGACTTCTGCAGCACTGAGGCCATGATGAACAGGGCATGGATCTCGGCAAACTATAACCTCAGACACATAAGGATGCCCAGATGCCCAGTAACCGGTTTCCACCATAAGATATGTGTGACTAAAAGTTTCCAGGCTCCAAGTGAAAAGTGCGTGTGTGAACTGTGTAACAAGGAGTGCACTAGATACCACTTATTCACCTGTGCGAAAAGAGTAAAAACAATTGTGGAATCTAGCTAGGCAGCAAATCAATTATGCACAAATGTGCGCATTTCTGTTTCATTTGACATACTCATCAGTAAAATCACAGACACGATTAAACTTAAGTACCCATGTAAAAGCTTTTAGGATAGAGACTGAGGCAGACCAAACTCTACCGTGTTTACATTTGGTGTGATCTAATTTTCTTCTCTGGTGTCGCCACAGACAATTTGTAGCATCGAACGTCCAATAGCGACCCCGTGCCACTTTCACACCAGAGGTGGCCGGACAGGTGAAGAATTTTTCACCGAACACGTTCTGCTTCTACCATTTCTTAATTTGCTTTAAATAGGGCTTAAAATAGAAAATGCAGCAATCAGTTTAATTTAAAGCAGTGTAGGTGAAGTTAACATACCTTTATCTTCGTTTATTCTTTTGTATCCGGAACCTGACTTCGAAAGCAAGCCCAAGACCTCGCTACCCTAAGGATGGGGAGTCCACAACGGTTCATCCCTACATCAAAAATAATATTTCATATTTCCACACTTCCGGCTCGGTATTTTTTCTTTTTCGGGAGATTTGCCATGGCAGCGTGACGTCACTATTGCTTGCCTACATCAGGAAGTAAAAAATTTAGGTGTCGACAAGAAATATTTCTTTTGCACCCCACCCACAACCAGATTCAGGTAGCAGCTTGTACGTTGTAGCCTAAGAGCTTTAGACGAATAAGTAAGTCGGTCAGTCAGTCGTGAGCATGTGAACATCCACAACTTGTGGTTTCGTTTCCTTCTTTCCTTTCCGTTTCGTTTGTTTAAGACAAAATAAAACATGATACGTGTGCTCACGAGTAGTCAGTGTGAACGTGTGAATACTGAATACAATTAAATTTCTGCCTCTTTTTGTTTATGTTTCCAACAAATTATTTGGTATGTACCTACTCTGTTAGAAACTCCTTTTCATAGGTGGAACGATGAGGACAAGAAAGACTTTTTAACTTCTGGGCAGCTAGTTAATTCATAGCAAATCTGTGAAAAGGAAGAAATTAAAAGCTCCAGCCAGTCGTATACTATAAAATTTAAAAGCATTTGGTTTTCTGAATTTTGCTGGTTGTACACTAGTGTATACCTTCAAAAATTATTTTACTGGCCGTGCGCGCTGTTCAGCAATAAGAATAACGTATGGAATAAAGAGGAGTTCACAGACTTTCAAAATACAGCTCGTTCATTGCGTAAACATGGAGATTTTGCTGAACATCTAAAATGTCAACTGAAATTGAGAAATGTTGAGGGGAAAAACAGAAATACAATCGCTGATGCGTTAAGAGAAAATCACAGGTGACACGTTCAACAGTATAATGAAAATGTCCGGTGGAACAGACTTGTTCTGGACTTAGTTATTGAAGTGGTTTTATTTCCGAGTAAACAAGCTGGCATTCAGGGGTCACGCAGAGCGAAATGAATCATTAAACCGCGGGAATTTTAAAGAGCTTCTGTCTGCATTTATTAGTAGGGTTAACTTAAAAATACAACAACAAAAAGACTACAATAAAATTAAAACCATGTTTAGTGGCGGCTCAAAGACTATTGAGAATGAGTTAATAGACTGTATTTCAAATTACATGAATGACTATGTAGAATCAGAAGTAGGCCGTGTATTGTTCTTTCCTGTTCAAGTCAATTACACCTCAGACGTTGCGCAAATGTCCCAGTGTTCAATTATAATAGGATTTGTTAATTCAGATGGTGCATTGGTTGAAAGTTTTCTGGGATTCCATGACGTTAGCGCCGATAGGACTGCTGAAAATGTGTTTGCGTTGGTAGACAGAATCTTCAAAAAAAAAAAAAAAAAAAAAAAAAAAAAAAAAAAAAAAAAAAGACTCGACTCTTGACTACGAAACTAAATTGATAGGTCAGTGCTAAGATGGCGCCAATGGCATGTCTGGTCGCTTGAATGGACTGAAACAGAAAGTTCAAAATAAAGCCCCTCAGGCTACTTTTGTCCACTGTATGGCACATCGCTTAGATTTGACTTTACAACAAAAGGCAAGAAAATAGCCAAGTGCCGGATATATTTTGCTAACGTAAGTGGAATTCCATTTTTTTTCCAACCCTAAGCAAAGCGAACTTACACTCAGTTCCGCGTGCGTCAGGCGTATACCAATAGTTGCTGATACGCGTTGGTCCTCTGACTCCAAGCTTATTAGCATCGTCATTCAAGAATGGGAGGATCTGAAGAATGTCTTCCAATTGATGATGAAACTTCAGACTAAAAGTCTTTCAGGGCCAGTGAAATTCAATAATTTTGAATTCGCATTGCTCTCCATGCTTTTAATGACATATTTGGTGTAACGGAAGTACTTTGTGATACCCTGCAGAAAAAGTGATTAGATATCACTTACTGCCTGAGCAAGATCCAAAATAATGACATAATAAAGAGCAGAAGAAATGAATATTTAAATTCATTGATTCAACAGTCTAAAAGCCTTGACACCCATAAATCCATAACAGCTACTGTGTTATCAGAAAATGGACTTTTGTTAACTTACAGAGTTTTATCTCTTGAAATTTTATATACTCTTTTGATAGAATTGCATTTAAGATCACAAGACTATGAGAAGTAAGGTTTTCTCAATCTTGTTGATTCCACTAAGTTTGATAAGTATGTCACAGACTTTCCAGGCATTTGTCGCCAAGGTTCACCTAAGTGCTATCCACAAATATTTGACAATATCCGTTGTTCGAGGAACGTACTCACTTTGTTATATACTGAAGAATCGTTCCGAAATGTGGCTATAGACAAAATTCTAGATGATCTCCAAGTAAACAAAGACATTTTCGAGGAAACATATAAACTGTTGTGTTTAGTGATGACTATCTCTGTCGGAAGAAGTTTGTCCTGTCTTAAAAGGTTCAAAACATACTCTAGAAACTCAATGTGTGAGGCCAGGAAGTCATCTTTAGCCAACATTTCCTTGCACATGCAATTACTGTGTGTACTTATGAAGAATCAACCTTTCTGCTGTGATATCATAGACAACTTTGCTTCCTTATAGGACAGGAGTCCAATAAAATTGGGTGAGTACTAGTAATTTCATTTTCATTTTAGTTTTTGGATACAAGCCATTTTCACCTATTTTTGGCACCACGAGGCTCCACTGTTTCATACCGAGTAAATATGTCAAAAAGAATAGCGAACAAACGGCAGGGAAATGCAAGAAAAAGTGGCGAATATAAATGAGGTGAGAATAGAGGAGAATCACCACTACGAACAGAACACACTAAAAACAAGTAAATTGGAAATTAAAATGGCGGATACCATATTTTGATCAAAGTAAAGCTGGAAATGCCGGGAAAGGAGTGGTAGTTTGGTGTTTTGCGGTTGGCACTGTAGGAAGTAATCGATAATAGCAGTACACGCGAGCCACCGAGATCCATCAGAGCTATTAAGGCAGACTACACCTCGAATGTCAAAAGGTGGCAGCAGTAGAGGGCATCTGCACTCGAGTCCAATAGATAGCAGTGTGCGGCTATATTCTCGTTCTGTACATTTTTGTTTAGTCTGCGAATTGAAATTGATAATCGATGAAATTTGACACCTCGGCATACTTACCTGGCGTAGGGGTTACCGTGATCACGAAGGCGGTTCCCCCGGAGTGAGGCCGTTCCATTGCACTTCGGTTGGGCTGACCTCTGCGATTGCCGCAAATGTGGGTAACTCGGGCGCATAATTTTTGGTAGTCGGGACTGCGTTCGCGCTGTCCCTGAATAATTTACCCCACTATTAAATCAGTGAGCATACTGGCTGTTGGTGCTTTCTATTGCAAGACGTGCAATACTTCATCTCTTGACACAGCTTTCATCACATCACACAGGAGATTCAAGCTATTGTCAAAAGAGTCCTCCAACGTGTGGCTAGTACTATGGAACCACGTGTTGAGTTGTGCCGTTGAGTTGAGATGGTAGTAGGAGGGTTGCCATGGCAACGTGACGTCACTTTTGCTTGCCTACATCAGGAAGTAAAAAATTTTGATGTCGACAAGAAATATTTCTTTTGCACCCCACCCACAACCAGACTCAGGTAGCAGCTTGTATGTTATGGCCTAAGAGGTTCTCGTTTTGTTCAGTATCGCCAACGGCTGCAGTGGAGGTAACACGCGAGGAACAGTATGTGGCTTTGAAATTCTGCTTTCGGCTCAACAAATTTACAGTTGAGGCCTATTCAATGTTACTGGAGGCCTATGGAGAGTCTGTTCTTCCCTACAACACAGCTCGAATCTGGCTTAAAATATTTAAAGAGGGTAGACAATCAGTTTCAAAGGAAGGTGGACCCGCAGCTTCAGTTACTGCTCTTGCGTATGATAACATCAACACTGCTGCTGCCATTGTGAGAGAAGATCAACGAAATACCTTAAGATTACTTTCTGAAATACTGAACATTTCAATGGGTGGCCGCATAATGCTAATGTTGTTGCTAAATAACTTTCAAATATCAACGCGAAGTGGTTGCTTCTGCTATGAAAGTTATGGTCATCTTATTCTTTGATATTCATGGAATGGTTTACCAGCATGTTGTACCTGCACACACATCAGTAACTGGATAATACTACAGCGATGTCCTGAAAACATTGCATGTCCATATCAGGCGCTAAAGACCTCATTTCCGTAACGGAGGCTGGATGCTACATCACGATAGTGCGCGGCCCCATATTGCTAAAGTTGTTGCTGAATATCTTGCAAACATCAACGTGAAGTGCATCTGTCACCGTCACCCTGCCCACCTCCGTAGCGTAGATTGTTGCGCGTCTGCCTTACGCTCAAGAGGTCTCGAGTTCGAATCTCGGTTAGGGTGATTTACCTCGATAAAGTTTTTCCGGCTTGTTTCCTTATCCTGAAAGATGAATGTCGGTTAGCTCTTAGCTCCATGGACCCCGGACTCTTTTGAACATCATTTCACCAATTTTATTCATCGTACGATATGACTTAACGTTGGAGGACGTAATTACAAAAGCAAACAAAAGAAACTTCCCTTAGTTTGAATTTAGCCCCATGTGACTCTTTTCTATTCCCTAACTTGAAGAAACGCATTCGTGGGAGGCATTATCCATCATCAGAAGAAGTGGTGAAGGCTGTGGAGGCGATTTTGGAGGTTCTCTCAATAATTGTTGCCAGCATGTCTTTGAAGAATGGCAGAAACGCTGGGACAAGTGCATCGCGTTCAGGGGAGACTATTTTGAGAAAGACCATCAAAATTATGAGAATGAGTAAAGGTACGTTCTCAAAAAAATTGTGATTTTTCTTTGCCAAACAGCCCGCGTACTAACAGTTTTGGGAGGCCAGAGGGCATGGAAGAAGAGCGAAAGTGTTACCAAGAATAGAATGGAGCGATTATGCAGAAGAAATAGCAAATAAGAAAAGGGAGGCTTTGAGGAAAGCTAAACAACTAGGAACAAAAACAAAAATATAGGAAATGATTCATGGACGGCTGAGGAAACCCGATGCTAGAAACGGCATAAGGGAGCAGAAAAGCTGAATATCTACTAGAGAAAATGGAACAAAACACAGTCGACTCCCAAAACATTAGAAAGTAGACTTAAGGTATAAACACAATTCATTTGTAGTAGGAATATGGCATTCCCAGCAATTTTCTTTTTTGATTCTTTAGGCATTTGGATGGTAGCTTCACTTGTTTTCAACACTGCTGGTAAAACACGCTTACCTGACCAAGTAGTAGTCGCTGAAACTGCTAGTTTGGGGCTTCACTGGGGTTAATGTAAGAGCTTGTATACTACAGAGACTTCTAGAAACAATATAGATACAAAAGGTTAAAGAGACTGACGGAAGGTATCTCATTAAGCATCTGCAGTTCATCAGCTCCTTTCTAATTATCTCCCAGTTTCCTCTCTTTTCTTCCAGGCTTCTTTTGTATTCCGTCTTTTGAACCTAGCTTACCTGAGCGTTCCTATTGACATTTTCAAACGTGTTTTGTTTTATGACGTAATTAGACGACTGGCAGCTATTACTCTCTTTCTTTGGGATTAACAGCGGCTTGATTGTGTGTAATGTATCTCTGGATTAGAGATCCTTTATACGATTTGTAACATAGCACCTTCCCCGCCCACTTTCCCCTCAGTGTAACTGACATATCATTCAATGTCTTCAAAAACCGGTAGAAAAGTGTTGTTCTGAGCTTAAATAAGAATTAAGAAAAAAGCCCACTGCTTAAAGTGATAAAAAGTATCAAACATTACACTCACATGATTTTCTCTGTCCCCGTATAAACACTTATAGCTCTATCTTGTTCAAGATAATCGCTATCTTATTGTAGTTACAAGCGAATACAGTAGACTTTAAGTGATAGTCTAATGTTTTATATACATGACTTCCTCTATTCTTATACTAACACTTATTGCTCTAATTACTGCAAGATAAACATTATCTTTTGTAGCTACAAGAGCAGTACAGTAGACTTTAAGTGATAGTCTAATGCTTTATATACAAGACTTTCTCTACTCTTGTACAAACACTTATTGCTCTATCGAATTCAAGATAAACATTATATTATTGTTTTTACAAGGGAGTACAGTAGATTTTAAGTGATACTCAAATGTTTCAATATTGTGACTTTGTAGGTTCATAGAATTAAAAGGCCGATTTGCAGAAATTAAAAATCTCCTTTATTTTCGTAGAAATACTCTGATAGATTACAGCAGCATTACGTTACATACACCATCAGTCTACCAAGGTCGATCACAATAACAAACAGTGACAGCAGATTACATTCTTAGCTCTCGTTACAACAATACAGCTGGCTGTCTCTCATTTCACAACACTTTCCCAACTCGCAACTCTCTTCCTTTAATACGTCATACCTAATTCGAGACTGTTCTGTACAATTACTAGATGTTTCTGGAACAAACAAGGCATCTAATGATGTAATCTGAATATTCTATCACCTTCCAGAACTGTGAAAACCTATCTGGGCGGAAAGCCACTTATCTCAAGTGTCATGTTTATCTGCTTATGCAAACTCGTTATCTACGTCAAAACTATCCCTCTGTTGTCTATTTGCGCCGAAACTTTAATGCCCGTTACCACGACATTATTGGTTGTCTATGCGACGATATTCTCTTTGTATGTCCAAGAGATAAAAATGAATAACGTCACATTATTTGAGATAAATATAAGTATTGGATAACGGAAATAAATAACAAGGAATATTTTCCAAATGGTTCACTATAATCAAATATATAGCAATCTTAAACTTTGTGTTTGAACAAGATATATATTTGGTGTATAGTAAGACGTTTTTTACTAGTTACACAAATGCTATACAGAATATAGAGGACATCTGAGGACATCCTCAAGGAGTTCAAGATATCCGTCATAAAAATATCTTGAACGTAAAGTATTTTAATTAAAATATTTCTGATGAATATTTATGTGTTAGCTTATTTTAGGAGATCCTTTGTTCAAGTTTTGGGTGATACTTGGGAAATCCCCCAGTCATCTTTCTTTTTCATCGCACAGTGACAGGTTCCGGAAACAGCAACAGGTGTACTCTATTCCAACATTCCGCTGTACATAAACGAAAATTTGTAATTTTTTGTTTTGTTTTGTCAATCTGTGGGCTGAAAATGCATTCTACACCAGTTTTGGAAACATAGAATGGCACACAGAGGGGGTCTATTCGACAATCACTTCTGCCTTTATGTCCAAAGTATTAAAAATGAAATAATTGTTTCCTATTTAACAAAAGTATTCTGAACATTTAAAACAATATAGAGGAATTTCAAGGAAATGATTAACTCCACAAAAATGTATTTGATATAATGGAATCCCCCAACATTTCCGTGTTCATTCTGGATGACTTGTTTAACTGGTACACTGTGAAAGATATAGCACACAAAAATACAGTTCTTTTTAAAGACAATTTACGCCAAATATATATTTTGTTCGAGTGAGCAGTTTCCAAAACGTTCCTCGTCATTTTTCTAATTAAAAAGCAAAGATGTTATATAACTTTAAGAACTTTTATCTCGATTAAAATGAAGTACAGAAATAAGTGTTCGTTATTCGCTTTTTTGTCTCTTGGACAGATAGAGAATGTAACTACAAAGACGTCACCTATACACCATGCTCTAAAATATTTTAAATACAGTCTACTGTATTCCATTGTAACTACAATAAGATAATGTTTATCTTGAAGTAGATAGAGTAGTAAGCGTTTGTACAAGAATAGAGAAAGTCATGTATATACAGCATTTGACTATCACTTTAAGTCTGCTGTATTACATTGTAACAAAAACAAGATAATGTTTATCTTTTAGTAAATAGAGCAAAAAGGGTTTTTACAAGAGTAGAGAAAGTCATGTATATACAACATTTGACTATCACCTTAAGTCTACTGTATTACATTGTAACCAAAACAAGATAATGTTTATCTTTTAGTAAATAGAGCAAAAAGGGTTTTTACAAGAGTAGAGAAAGTCGTGTATATACAACATTTGACTATCACCTTAAGTCTACTGTATTACATTGTAACCAAAACAAGATAATGTTTATCTTTTAGTAAATAGAGCAATAAGGGTTTTTACAAGAGCAGAGAAAGTCACGTGTATAAACAATTGACTATCACTTAAAGTCTACTGTATTTCCTTGTCACTACAATAAGATAATGTTTATCCTGAAGTAAATAGAGCAATAAGTGTTTGTACAAGAATAGAGAAAGTCATGTATATACAAAATTTGACTACCACTTAAAGTCTACTGTATTCCATTGTAACTACAACAAGATGTTTATCTTGAAGTAAATAGAGCAATGACGGTTTGTAAAAGAGTAGAGAAGGTCATGTATATAAAACATTTGACTATCTCTTAAAGTCTACTGTATTCCCTTGTCACTACAATAAGATAATGTTTATCCTGAGGTAGATAGAGCAATAGGTGTTTGTACAAGGGTAGAGAAAGTCATGTATATAAAACATTTGACCATCACTTAAAGTCAACTGTATTCCCTTGTAACTACAATAAGATAATGTTTATCCTGAAGTAGATAGAGCAATAAGTGTTTGTACAAAGGTAGAGAATGTAATGTATGTAAAACATTTGACCATCACTTAAGGTCTACTTTATTCCCTTTTAACTACAATAATATAATGTTTATGTTGAAGTAGATAGAGGAAAAAGTATTTCTACAAGAGTAGAGAAAGTCATGTATATGAAACATTTGACCATCACTTAAAGTCTACTGTATTCCCTTGTAACTACAATAAGATAATGACTATCGTGAAGTGGATATGTGAGCGTGACAAGTTTGGGTAGAGAAACGATACGAGAAAGTAGTATGTGAGAAACACATTGCATTTTTGTACCCGGTTTCGTTGTATTTGTTGGAAATGTGAGGCCATGCGTGTATCATATACCCTTTAATAATTGGAAACAAAGGTCATGAAATCTGCGTATCTGTAAATCAGTCCTCATTTGTCGTATTGGATGGCATGTTGCCCCTCTCAACAAACTACGAACAAGTGAAACTTCGGTCGGGGGGCGGATCTCAAGTACTCTCTTCGTATTGATAGTAATGATTTATCAGACCCTCCACCTCATTTTGGGCGGATATTCATGGGGGATGGCTTTCAACTAGCAACAAAATGGGAACGACGTTACATTATGACGGGGTGGACACACGCGATAAAGAGTACTTTGAAAAATAGTCCTTAAATTATAAGGGAGGAAACGATTCCATCCAAATGTTAGCTAGTAAGGGGTTTCTGAACTTCACCAAAATAGCTATGTTGCAAGGTATTTACATGAGCCGGGTTATTTCACTTATTAATTTTATTTCGTAATTAAATTACTATAAGTAACCTTATTATGACTTTTTCTACTCATATTTTAGGAGCTACTATAAAAAGTACTCCTCTTCCTTTTACTTTGAGGTAATGTCCTCCGAAAATCATTGACCAAAGTGACCTTGGTCTTAGGCTTCAGGTGTATTACACTCACAGGACTTTCTCCATTCTTATACAAACACTTATTGCTCTATCTACTTCAAGATAAAAATTACTTATAGTATTGAACAGTCGACATGAGAAATTCAATGCCACCGCCGGGATATGAACCACGGTTCCACTGGTCTCCGCCCAGTCGCTCGTACCCATTGAGCTACCAAGACTAATTTGCTGTCATGATATTAAATTCTCCAATTGACACGCATATTTTCACGGTATTATTGTAATTACAAGGGAATACCGTAGACTTTAAGTGAGAGTCAAATGTTTTATATACATGAGTTTCCCTACTCTTGTACAAACACTTATTGCTCTATCTACTTCAAGGGAAACATTATATTATTGAATTGATAAGTCAACAATGCCACTGCAGGGTTTTGAACCACGGTTCGGATCTACTGGTTTCCGTCCAGTCACTCTAATCCATTGAGTTACCATGGCCATTTTGCGTCATGACATTAAATTCCACAATTGACTCATATATTTTGACGGTATTATTGTATTTACAATGAAATACTGTAAGTGAGATTCAAATGTTTCAAAACTGCTTGTGTATGTGACGACATTATCTGTGTACTAAGAGAAGAAAAAGTGAATAAGGGGTTGTCTCACCTTAAGCTACGTGGTACATAGATTATAGAATGTAGAATATAAAACAATCTAAGTACAAGGTAAATAGAATATAGAACATTACTCGTCATCACAACAGATAAGGAGGTACCTATAAGCTAGCATGAAGCTCTTGGGGGTTGTTACCCTCATGAGTTCATAGCAGCAACACCCTGCACTAGCAGCAGGGTATTACCCTTTAGGGATGGATTCGATATTAATTAATTTATTAATTAATGTATTTACTTATTATTTATTTATTTATTTATTTATTTATTTATTTATTTATTTATTTATTTATTTATTTATTTATTTATTTATTTATTTATTTATTTATTTATTTATTTATTTATTTATTTATTTATTTATTTATTCATTCATTCATTCATTCATTCATTCATTCATTCATTCATTCATTCATTCATTCATTCATTCATTCATTCATTCATTCATTCATTCATTCATTCATTTATTTATTTATTTATTTATTTATTTATTTATTTATTTATTTATTTATTTGTTTGTTTATTTATTTAATTTATTTATTTATTTTTTATTTATTTATTTATTTGTTTATTTATTTAATTTTTTATTTATTTATTTATTTATTTTTTATTTATTTATTTATTTATTTATTTATTTATTTATTTATTTATTTATTTATTTATTTATTTATTTATTTATTTATTTATTTATTTATTTATTTATTATTTATTCCTCCATCCCTTCTTCCCTTCCACCCCTCCTCCCTTTCACCCTTCCTCCCCTCCTCCCTTCCTCCCTCCCTCCTTCCCTCCCTCCCTCCCTCCCGCCCTTCCTTCCTTCCTTCCTTCCTGCCTGCCTGCCCTCCTTCCCTTCATTTTTTTATGTATGTATTTAATTAATTTTATTTATCTTTATTTTTCACTTATTTAATGTATTTTTTGAGAAAAGTATTGGAAAGTTTAAACAACTAAACAGAAATCCCTCGGAAAAGGTTAACTACAGGAAGAAAACGTCTTTTTTTAACGAGATATACACTTTTTTGTCTAGGCTTTGTGTATCACTTTACCATTTATACCAAAGTCATACAGAATAAAGATGAGTTCTATGGACATTCGCAAGAAATTCAAGACCGAGCTTCCTTTCCTGTGAAAAAATCTTAATTATATGGTGATTCAAATGATAAATGCTTTAGAAATCAAATAAAGGTGTCGTATTAGAGAGAAGTATAGTGCTGCAAAAACCTCGGGACACATTTTCGTTTTGTTACGGCGGCAGCGAATGCCTACCGTAAGGCGTATGAACTCGCACCAGTCTACAGTGTTTCGTCATTTGGCACCAAGGAGAGCATTCATGGAACATCAAACACAGACACTGGCTGACATCACTAGCCGGAAGTACATGTCTCATGGTGACTATATTTCCAGAATTTTCGATTATTCCATTCAGGTAGTTTCAGAGATCTCAGCTTCGAGAACCATTTCGGCGAGAATTGCAGTTGGAACTTTGTAGCCAGCATTAGAGTCTGAGAGCAGTGAGCGTCGAGAAGGTTTGAGCCGCACGAGTTGGTGCGTGCACTAGAGGGGTAAAGAAACATTAGAACTGCGTTTGCTCTGTGTATTCGTAAAATACATCTAGTAGCTATGTCATCTATGGATGTTGCTAGATAGATGTAACAAATTTGGATGTCTTTTGTTTTGTACGCAGCTCTTTTATAGTTACTTATATACAGAAATAGCCATTCTGATGTTTCCACAATTTACAAAACTCGTGCTTATAAATAATGAAATACAAATAGAAATTCGCCATGGAAGGGCCTTTATAAGAAAATGTACGTACCTTAGAAAGTTTGAAAATTCAGTGCCATAGCCGGGATTTGACCACGGATCTTCTGGTTGCCGTCCAGCCGCTCTAACCCTTGAGCTACTATAGCCAACTTGCCGACATTACATTATTTTCTCCGACTGACTCGCATTTTTCCCGGTAAACAACTAGGGGTTCTCATAAATACATGAGACAACTACCCTGATGGCGACTTAATATGCTGTAAGTACTTAATGGACCGGGCTTTATGGTTAACCACTATTAGGGCAATTCATGGAAATTAATTGTTTTTTCACACTGACCGTGTGTAGGCTAAAGTATGGAAAGATAGAGTCAGACTGAAAAATTCAATGCCATGGCCGGGATTTGAACCACGGATCTTCTGGTCTCCGTCCAGCCGCTCTAACCCTTGATCTACTGTGGCCAACGTGCCGACTTGACATAAAATTGTCCAACTGACCCATATTTTTTTTTCCGGTAAACCACTTAGGAGTTCTCATAAGCACTTGAGACAACTACCTTAATGGCGACTTACAACGTATAAGTACTTTTAACGTCCGAGCTTTCTAGTTAACCACTATTAGGTCAATTAATGGAAATTAATTGTTTTTTCACACTGGTCGTGTGTAGGCTAAACGTTGGAACGATTGAGTCAGACTGAAAAATTCAATACCATAGCCACAGTAGTTGGCCATAGTAGCTCAAGGTTTAGAATTGCTGGACGGCAACCAGAAGTTCCGTGGTTCAAAACTCAGCTATGGCATTAAATTTTTTCAGTCTGACTCTATCTTTCCATAATTTAGGCTACACATGGCCAGTGTGAAAGAATAGTTATTTTCTATACCTACCTTGTTTTAATGTGCTCTTCAAAAAATTCACTGAATGACATTAATTTAGTTGAAAATAAAAAGTAAATATACCCTCTATCATTTATAGACAGTGCTTCATTTGAGATCAAACACGGGACACTCCTTTTGAAATACCCTATATTTTTATTAAAATACCGATATTCAATTCTTTAAGAATACAACTGTACCCTGACTGTACGAGAGTCTGAGAGATTGTAAATATTAGTGATTTTTGTTTCTGAAGCTCTATAAAATAAGAAATATTACTCTACTTAAATATACGGAATGTCACTACTATAGTTCAATTTATTTACAAAAACGCACTTTGTAAGTATTGCTCTTCACTAACTTCAGTTATATATTTATAAATTATGTAGTCTTAGACTTCCTCATGGCGCATCATTGAAGCACAAACTAAATAATTGCAACTGCATCCTCTTTCAGCCTGGTCACTAGATGGCAGTGCAAGCACAAAATTGTGCTAATTACATAATACTTGAGTAAGTATTAGAGGTTATACTTCATTTTCTTGTCTTTTACCTATAAACGCTTATAATTGCAATTGCTGATGTAATTTGTGGTTTTGATTAACTCCCGCTGAATTTTCTTAAATTAATAAGCAAATTGTCTCACAGGATACAACACAGATGTCTATGGACCTGAATTGATGTGAGTCGAATTCCAGAACCTATTTATTCTCATTGCAAATTCCTATATAGCAATTTTTGGAGCGGGGATTTGGTCTGTTGGCCTAATTTCCCGTAATTATTACTTGAGGCAAATAAATTAAAGTAGCTTAAACTTCTTTTTAAATGTGTTTTAAACATTCTGGTAGTATTTTTCTTGTGAATGATTTTGCATAACGTCTAAAGCGCCAGAAGTAAACAAAAATATTACTTCGTTAAATTACTTAAAAGTCCTGTTATCTCTTACTATTTACATCAAGTGTAGGTATTTGTTTTTGGGGTCTGTTTGACTGTAGGTTTGACACTTGTAACAGGATTTCTTCGCTGTAGAGATGTTTCCTAAGTGGGAAACTCATATGCAGCATGACAAATGGTGTCTCACCTCCTTCGCTGTTCGATCGTCGTCCATCAGCCGTACAGGATACCGTCGACTATCCCACAACTAGTTGTTAATTCTTCTATTGTATCTGCTTAGATATGAGTCATAGGTTCTCTTCTTTTCAAGGGTGGTTACGAATGAAAGAAAGAAAATTTGTGTAAGTCAAATTTTGCAGTGTAAAATTCAAGGTTATTTTCACAACTTCGTAGTTTCCAAAAGTAATCTAAATTAATTTTCCCAAAATTTAATAAAATCAAATTAAATCTCATTATAAAATGTTATTCCAAAGCTTTATGGACTTTCAGGTCAATTTTTGTGAGAAATCTCATCTAAAGTACCCAGTTGGCTTTCTCTACTTTTGTGCAAATACGTACATATTGATCTGTCTGCTTAAAGGTAAACATTATCTTATTGAACTTACAAGGAATACAGCAGACCTTATGTGATAGTCATATGTTTGATATACATGAGCTTCTCTACACTAGTATAGACACTAATTACTATAAATATTTCAAGATAAACATTATCTTATTGTAGTTAGAAGGGGACAAAGTATACTTGAAGTGACAATTAAATGTTTTATATACATGACTTTCTCTACCCTTGTACGAACACTTATTGCTCTATCTACGTCAAGAAAAACATTATCTTATTTTAGTCTCAAGGGAATACAGCAGACTTTAAGTGATAGCTGTTTTATATAAATGACTTTCTGTACTCCTGTACAAACACATACATCCATCCATCCGTCCGTCCGTCCATCCGTCCATGCGTCCACCCGTCCACCCGTCCCTCCGTCCGTCCGTCCGTCCCTCCGTCCGTCCGTCCGTCCATCCGTCCACCCGTCCACCCGTCCATCCATCCATCCGTCCGTCCGTCTGTCCGTCAGTCCGTCCGTCCATGCGTCCACCCGTCCACCCGTCCCTCCGTCCGTCCGTCCCTCCGTCCGTCCGTCCGTCCATCCGTCCACCCGTCAACCCGTCCAACCGTCCATCCGTCCATCCATCCATCCGTCCGTCCGTCTGTCCGTCAGTCCGTCCATCCGTCCACCCGTCAACCCGTCCACCCGTCCATCCGTCCATCCATCCATCCGTCCGTCCGTCTGTCCGTCAGTCCGTCCGTCCATCCGTCCAACCGACCATCCGTCTATCCGTCCATCCATCCGTCCATTTATTTATTTATCCAAATATTTACTTACCCATTTATTTGTTTATTCATATTTATTTATATGTATTTATTTATTTGTTTGTTTATGTCTTTGTTTTTTATTTTTATCTTTATTTTTTTACTTATTTTATTTATTTTTTGAGAAAATTATTGGAAAGTTTAAGCAAATAATCAGAAATCTCTCGGAAAATTTAACTTCACGAAAAAATCTCCTTTTAGCCAGATAACGTTTTTTGTGTAGAATTTCTGTATATCTTTACCAGTTGTACCAAAGTCATACAGAATAAAGATGTGTTCTAAGGGCATTCGCAGGAAATTCAATACTACATTTCCTTTAGTGTGAAAATATCTTAATTATATGATGTTTCAAAAGACAAATGTTTTAAAAATCAAATAAAGGTCTTGTATTGGAGAAAAGACTAGTGCTACCACATCCTCGGGACACTTAAACGTTTTGATACGGCGGCAGCGAATGCCTGCCGTAAGGTGTATGAGGTCACACCAGTCCACACTGTTTCGTCATTTGGCACTAAGAGGAGCAATCATGGAACATCAAACACCGGCCCTGGCTGACGTCACGAGGTGGAAGTACGTGTCTCTTGGTGACTATGTTTCTAGACTATTCGATTATTCCAGTGAGTAGTTTCAGAGATCTCAACTTTGAGAACCAGTTCGTTGTGAGTTACATTTGGAACTTTGTAGCCAGCCTTAGAATCTGAGAGCAGTGAGCGTCGAGAAGCTTTGAGCAACATGATTTGGTGCGTTCACTAGAAGGGTAGAGAAACATTAGAACTGTGTTTGCTCTGTGTATTCGTAAAATTTATCCATTAGCTATGTCATCTATGGTTTTTGCTAAATAGATGTATCAAATTTGGATGTCATTTATTGTATGCAGCTCTTTTACTGTTACTTATAGAAAGAAATAGCCATCTTGATCACTTTCCTCTCGGGCAACAAGCCAGGTGAAAAGACGGTTAGATATCGAAGTTTCGGGAGTGTGCACCGCTCCATCATCAGGATATTTATAAAATGTTATAACCACAAATGAAACACTGGATATAACACAACTATAAACAAAGACAAAACACTATCAAAATTCGCATTACTGAACGAAAGGCTGTTTTCAGTAAATTAAAAGCCAGGTCAGGAGATGGCGTGAGTATAGAAAATTGTGTCAAACAAACGTAACTATTTAACTTGATTATTGAGCTGTATTGATCTTTGCTTCTTTAATCGACGGATTTCCATTTATAAGGCTGGTTTCCATGAGGAGCTGAAGTTCAGCATCACGGTTAAGCGTGCTCCTTTCAGAGGAAATCGCTAAAGCCTCCTTAATTCTCCACTCTCAGTAATTGTTATATATTGCCAAGATGGTCGTCTCCCGATGGTTATCGTTATCAAAACGTTTTTAATGTTTACACAATTTACAAAACTCGTGCTTATAACCATTGAAATACAAATAGCAATTCGACATCGAAGAGGTGTCATAAGAATTTATACCTACTTTGGTTTAATGTGATTTTTAGGATATTCACGTTATTGTAGTAATGACGTTAATTATGTTGGAAAATAAAACATAAATATAACCTCTATCATTTATAGACAGTGTTTCGTTTGAGAACAAAGACAGGACACTCCTTTTGAAATACCCTATATTTTCATTAACATACCGATATTCAAGTATTTTAGGAATACCACTCTACCCTTGCTGTACAAAACTCTGGGAGATTGTTAAAATTAGTGATTTTGTTTCTGAAGCTCTTTAAAATAATATTACTGCAGTTAAATATACAGAATATCAATGTTATAGTTCAATTTATTTACAAAAACGCACTCTGTAGGTATTTCTCTTCACTAACTACAGTTAATATTGATAAATTATGTAGTCCTATACTTTGTCTTGGCGCATTATTGAAGTACAACCTAAACAAATATAGCTGCGTCCTCTTTCAGGCCTGGTCACTAGATGGCAGTGCAAGCACAAAATTGTGCTATGTGCATATTACTTGAGTAAGCATTAGACGTTATACTTGATTTTCTTGTCTTTTACGTATAAACGTTTAAAATTGCAATCGCTGAAGTAATTTATGATTTTGATTTGTTCCTGCTGAATTTTCTTAAATTTATAAGCAAATTGTCTCTGAGGAGACAACACTAAAGTCTATGTGCCTTAATTGATAAGTTAGTCGAATTGCCTCGAATTTGATAGTCAGGGATTTAGATGACATCTGGATTGAGTTGCGGTATTTGATGGTGATTCATGATTGTTATTGAATGGCGATACATTGGATATTGGGAAATCAACTATTCGTGTGTTATAAGTGACCATGTGCAAAGTGAAACAGTGCGAATAGGAGTAGTAAACAGTGGTGTTCGCGTTGAGCCCAGTTTGTGAGTGAACAGCGTTTAGAGTACATAGTGACGCGTATTAAAGCCTAGTTTTTGAGTGAACAGTGTTTGGTGCAATAAAGTACATAGTGACGCGTATTACGCACAAGTCCGCCATAAAACAGCGTGGGAAGCACAGCTGCGCGCCGTTGTTGCACGCAACAAGAGGCGTCCCCAAACAACGACGCCCTCAGCAACCACTGCGACTGACAGACATTAAGTCCCGCCACCAAATGGCGGCGGCTCAGTCACAATTGCAGCAGCACTATCACCAGCTGGCAGCGGGCTGATCTCCCGAGGCGGTCGGCCGGCCGCCTTTCCAACCCCAACGCAGGAGCACTCGAACAGCGACCCGCCTTCGGGCCCAAAATTGGCCAACGTCACAGCAGCCACTACCCCAGCCCCTATGGAGCACAGCGCCATGGAGGACGAGACAGTTACGCGAAAGTACGCCCAACTGAAAAAGGAGGTAAAAGACATCCAAAAAGAAATATCTAACCTCCAGGGAACATTGGAAAACATGGTCCCGGGGCTATAGAAATATAGCTAGTGAACTGGCACGCTGCTACCAGGAACACGCAATCTAAAAGCGACACCTAGTGCAGCTGGGAGAATGCTGGCAGGCAGCATCGCCCAGAAAGCGACCCCACCACTGCAATAGCGACTCGGATGCCGAGCGCAAGAAAAACAAAACGAAACATCTGCCCCTCCAGGTCACTACCAGAAACAGATACGAGGCGCTGTCCTCATCAGCGGAGGAAGAAGATCTGGAACGATCCACTGCCTTCCCTGCCCTTCCGACCACAAAAGCAAAGGCACCCAAGCACCAACGGCCAACACGGCCAAACACTACTGCAGCAAAACCGTCAATAACAAACCCCACTACTGCACCCAACCCCACCCCTACATTGGCCTCCACATCAGCCGCAGCCCCGGCTACAAACACAAAACAAACCTCACAGAAACCGCCGCGCTTCGTCATTCCTGACGGCAGGCAGGCGACTTAAGTCCTGCAGATACCCCAAAGCTCCCTCCCAGCTGGCGCGTACACGCTTCAGAATACGCGCAACTGCCTCAAGCTGTTCCTCAACCACAAAGAAGACGCCATCCCCACTATGACCAAGCTGAAGAACGCCGGAGTGGAGAACTTCAGCTTCACCCCGCGGAGTGATCAAACTCTCCGATACATCCTGTAGTGTCTTCCCGAGGACCTTGAAGAGGTCCTTATCCGCGAGGACCTAGAGGCGAAGGGCTACACCGGCGTCCTAGTTCGTCAACTGAAATCACGTGGCAGGTCTCTGTCAAACTTCCAAGTTACCCTTGACAGGACCACTCAAAACCAGCGACTTCTGCAAGAAAGAGAGGTATGCCATATATTTGTCACTGTAGAGGTCCTTAAGACAAATAACAACATTACACAATGCTTCAACTGCCAGCAGCTAGGTCACACATTTAAGATGCGTCACTTGACCTGCCGATGTGTCCTCTGCAGTGGCCTCCACCGCTTAGCTGACTGCCCAAAGAAGACAATGCAGGAGGTTGTACCCCGCTGTGCGAACTATGGGGAGACGCATCCTGCCAGCTACAGGGGTTGCGAGACGTTCCGCAACGAACGCCACCACCGCCAACTGGCAGCAATAGCCAGGGCACCCCCAAGTGCACAACCAGGTCCACGACCCATTGCCAACCCGGCCCTGGTCAGATATGGCGTCTCATTTGCAGGCGCCATG
Source organism: Mantis religiosa (assembly GCA_030765055.1). Classification (NCBI taxonomy): domain Eukaryota; kingdom Metazoa; phylum Arthropoda; class Insecta; order Mantodea; family Mantidae; genus Mantis; species Mantis religiosa. The sequence goes on along the minus strand of CM060947.1, from coordinate 166,789,227 downwards.
AGGGGACAAAGCGCACCAGTGCCGCCACCTGCTGGCCAACCCTCAACAGCTCCCCCCTCCCAGGCGTCATCTGGTGACCTAGGAGGCCTCAAAGAGCTCTTTACTGTGTTTAAAGAGCTCAACTTACAGAAACTAGCTCCGTAGGTACAGCCTTTTATCGCAAGATTTAAGAGCTACACCAGCACTTGGGAGAAACTAGAAGCCCTCATATGGCTTCTGTCGGACATCTTCGAGTAAATGGCTCAACTAAGGGGAGGCACATCTCTAACTCGCGGGCTCTTTTGGAATGCCGACGGCATCTACAGGCAGCAGCACGAACTTGAAAACTACCTGCGGCGTAACAAAATAGACGTCGCATTCATTTGTGAAACAAAATTAAAGCAGGAGCACACTTTCAAGCTCAGGGGTTACCAAATATTTCGGACTGATAGAATAGGCAGACAGGGAGGGGGAACAGCTATTTTACTAAAAAACAAAGTTGCTCATGCTCCTGTTACCTTGCCACCATTGGCAGCGTTAGAGTGCACGGCTCTTAAAACGCGATTAAGTAACAAAACGGTGATTATGGTGGCCCTCTATCGGCCCCCAAACTCCCTCGAGCAAATCCTCACTTTGGAGGAGCATGTTATAATGGCAGGAGACATCAACGCTCGGCACCCCTGGTGGTATTCACGTCGAGCAAACGCGGCTGGAAATCCCCTAGTAGCCTTATAACAGAAAATGACGATCTCGAGGTGTACTTCTCCCCCGAACCCACCTTTTGGCACAAGTCAGGGCACTTCGATCCTGAAATTTTGGACTTCGTCATTACAAATAATGCGACATTACCAAACTTCTTCACTGTGTATCACAGCCTAGACTCAGACCATCTTCCAGTGCATTTTGATATCAGTGGCGCCATCACGGCCGATCTGACCGGCCCTCTGAGGCGCGCAGAAACAGACTGGAGCAAGTTTATCCTTGAAATGCACAAAATGGCTCAGCCTAGGCTGTCATACTACAGCGAGGCGGACATCGACGTCGCCATTGAAAACTACACCGCCTCGCTGCACACGGCCAAAAGAAATTCCACCAGGTACACCACAAGCCTACCTAGTTTTTGCACGTACCCTGAGGTGGAGCAGCTCATTGCCAGGAGGTGACGCTTGACGAGACTTTGGCAGCTTACCCGCCAGCCTGAGTACAAAGTGCTAGCAAAATGGCTACGCAACGTCATTCGGCAACAAATTAAATTAAATAAAATTGAGCAGTGGGAGCAGACAATGTTAAATACCACACATTCGGACAATTTTTATGGAAATTATTAAGGGCATTTAAAGTCTCCTCGAACGCTAACTCAGGCACTGAGGCGCTACACACTCACCTCGGCCTGTACTTCTCCTCTGAGGAGAAAGCCGAGGTCTTTGCAAACTGTCTGGAAACAAGATTTACAGAAAACCCAGCGACGAACCCCGAGTTAGAACGGGATGTCCAGACCTGGGTACAAAACTGGTTGGCACAGAGGCATGAGCAACACTTGCCACTCACAACGCCGCAGGAGGTGTACAAGCTCATTAGGAAGCTACCTAATGGGAAAGTCGCCGGCCCGGACAGGGTGACTAATGAGGAACTCAAACATCTCCCGAGCAAAGCCCTGGTGCAACTTACAAAAATTTTCAACGCTTGTTTGCAGCAAAATTATTTCCCTGAAACTTGGAAACGAGCCAAGGTAATAATGCTCCCTAAGCATGGGAAAAGCATCAGGCAATCTCAAAATTACAGCTCCATTAGTCTCCTGTCCACTATTGGTAAATTGCTCAATTAGACTCCAAAAAGAAATTGCGGCGCTTGACATTTCAAATTCACATTTTGGCTTTAGAAAAGGGCACTCAACAGACCTTCAACTTTTAAGACTAGTAGATGATGTCACCGAGCAATTTAACAATGGGGCTTCAACGTTGGCGCCTTTTTGGACGTAGAAGCCACATTTGATCGGTGCTGGCACAACGGCCTGATTTACAAGCTGCACGGAGAGTTTCCCGGCCTCCAAAGTTCACTGCAAAATTATTTAAAAACAGGCGCTTCTACGTCCAAGTGTGTCGCTACTCCTCAAAGGAGAGAGTGATGCAGGCTAGCGTACCACAGGGGGCTGTTATGTCACCTTTCCTGTATATACTCTTCACCAACGACTCCCCGTGGACGCCAGATGCAAAGTTGCAATGTATGCTGACGACACTGTAATATACAACCATCATAAAAATCCTCGTTATGGACTTTTAGAGATGCAGCGGTTAATTGACCGCTTCCTTTTATGGCTTCATGACTGGAAAATCAAAATTAATGCGAACAAATGCCAGCTTATACATTTTATAAAGCGGCGCCCTTTGGCAATGTATCTAATGGTCGATGGTCAAAGATTGCACTGTCGTCAGCAGGTCAAGTACCACGGCGTGACGTTGACACGCACGATGCATTGGACTACCCACCTAAGAGATAGCGCCAACAAAGGGCGGCAGCGATTAAAGATGTGCGCCCCCATATTTAGGAGCAAACAGCTAAAGCTGCGCTCGAAGATCATCCTATATAGATCCTTTATTTTATCCGTGGTCCTGTACGCCTGCGTGGTCTGGGCCAACGCCTGCAACACCGCCCTAAAGTATCTCCAAACCCTACAAAACCTATCCCTACGCAAAATCCTGTCTGCTCCTATCCGGACAACTGGCACCATTCACCAAGAAATCCACATCCCTTACATCAACGAGGCCATCAACAAACGTGCCTCTTCCAACTGGGCGCGCATCCGACACCATCAAAACCCCACCATACACAATATTGGGAAAGGCGAACCCAAGCACCGAAAACACGCCAGAATCAAAGCATATTGATGAAAAACAAAAATAAAAAACAACACGACTGCAAAATTATGCGCGCCCAACCCTTCCTGGCTCAGGCCACGCTCCGTGGCATAGGCCGCCATCATCGCCACCCAGGAATCAGCTACCCGCTGTCGCACAGTCTAACTGCGAACATTGTAAATATTGTACATAGCCAAGTCTGTACAGTGCAGTGCGTGTGATATTGGGACGTACGGGTATGCCCAGGTGTGTGTGTATAAATATGTAAATATAAAAACAAGAAAAAGAAAGACAGCGACAAATAACGAGATAAAACTGGTTCTCGGCGGCCTCAGAACAGGTCGCCGTATGGCTTTTAGAAGAACCCCAAAGACAATAGAAAACCATACCCAGAATTATAAACCCATGAGAGCCTGTAAGCCGGGTCCAATGTACCGGCACCATGCAAGTAAGTTACAAATAAAAAGCCTAAAAAAAGTCTATTATGTCCGATTACAAATTTCTATATAGCAATTTTTGGAGCGGGGATTAGGTCTGTTGGCTTAATTTCCCGTAATTATTATTTGAGGCAAATAACATAAAGCAGCTTAAGCTTCTTTTTAAATGTATGTTTTATACATTCTGGTAGCTTTTTACCAGGTTTACTTTCTTGTGAATGCTTCTGCATAACGCCTAAACCGCTAGAAGTAAAATTACTTAAAAATCCTGTTAGCATTCACTATTTACATCAAGTGTAGGTATTTGTTTTTGTGGTCTGTTTGACTGTAGGTTTGACATTTGTAACAGGATTTCTTCGTTGTAGAGATGTTTCCAAAGTTGGAACGCCATATGTAGCATGACAAATGGTCTCTCGCGTACATAGCAGTTCGATCTTCTTCCACCAGCCGTCCAGGATATCGTCGACTATCCCACAACTATCCGTTAACTCCTACATTGTATCTGCTTAGATATAAGTCATAAGATCTCTTCTTTTCATGGGTGGTTACGAATGAAAGAAATAAAATTTGAGTAAGTCAAATTTCGCAGTGTATTATTCAAGCTCATTTTCCACAACTTCGATGTTTCCAAATGTAATCAAAATTAATTTTCCCCCATTTTAAATAAAATGATACTTCAAAATACAGCAGGAATCCTTTAACCACTGCTAATCTCAAACGCAAAAATCTTCAAAAGATTATGGATTAAAGAAAAATAACATCTGCTCACTCCTGAGTACGTTGATCGAAAGATGATTTCTCTCAAAGCTTCTATAGCAAGATTATTGATTTTTACTTCAGAACACTAAATATACATTATTATCTATTTCTTTTCCTTTAGAACACTCTCCCACACGTTCAATCATCACTATAAAACTTTCATCTTATCCGCGTCATTTGTCCTCAAGGAATATTATTGATTTTCTCTCTCCATAACAACCATCACCATCAATGTATATAATGATTGGTTAATTTCACATATTACGTCATTACATGACCCACTAAATTTCTTTAATACTGTCACCCGGGCGTTGGAACACCCTGTGGAAGCAGCTGAGAGCGCGACAGGGGAGGTCCGTGTTAGCCACGCCTCCCCCTCGTCCGTCTTATAGTGGTGACAGGGACGGCTGGGGAAAGAAACATAATTGTGCGGTCTGTTTCTCTTTCACCTGTTCTGGAAATTACGGAATCTTTCAAACTTCTGCAATCTTCGCCTGGGAACAAGGAAAGCCGAGAAGACGGCGAGATGCCTATAAAAAGGGGCTGCCGGAGCGAAGTGAAGTCAGTTAGTCAGTTAGTGTGAGTGAGGACAGTTCTTGGTGTAAGAAGTCAGTGTTAGTGCTGGACGTGCTAGTGAAGTAGCGCCGTGCAACGGAAGAAACTACGTAATTGTGTACGTGCATCGAAACGATAACGGACGAACTGGTGAATCGTAATTGTGTGCATTACGTAATTTTGTGTAATTGGCAAGTGTTTAACTGTAAGTCGGTGGAAATAAAGAACATTTCTGAGTGGTGAAATTGGACTTTTCATTTCACGAACCCACAAAGTCACACTGGTGTCAGGAAGCGGGAAGACAACAGCACCGAACATTACAACCATGGACGCGGCATTGGAGAAAATTTTGGAGAAGATGATGGAAATGAAGGCGGAACTGACAGAAATGAAGACGGCAAATGAAAACCTCGCTGCAAAAACAGAAGCGGCAAACGACATCATCACCGCCGAGTTGAAACAAATGAAGACGGCCAACGACAACATCACCGGGAAGATCGAAGAAATGAAGGCCGAATTAACAGCGAAGATGGAAACGGCAAGCAACAACTTGGCCACGACAATGACCGCAAAGATGGCCGAACTGACAACGGAGATGAGGGAGGCGAACGAGGTCCTCGCCGCCAAGTTTGAGGAACGGTTGGCCGGCGTGAGGGATGACGTCACGAATCTGGGCAAGCGGATGGGTCAGGTAGACGACAGCCTTAATGATTTAGAGGAAAAGGCCAACAACATCGCAAAACCCCTCACCCGCCTGACAGAGGAACACCGACCTTGTGTGTGGACGGAGGACGCCGAAGACGCTTTCCAGCACCTGAAGGAAACCCTGTGCAGTGCTCCAATTTTGGGTCTCCCACAACCAGGTGGCGCCTTCATGGTGGACACCGACGCTAGCGACCATTGCATTGGAGGTGTCCTATCGCAGATCCAGGACGGCCATCAGCGGGTGATAGCCTATTACAGCAAGACGCTATCCAAGGCAGAGAAGAACTACTGCGTCACCCGACGGGAGTTACTGGCGGTAGTAAAGACATTGGAGCACTTCCACAAGTACCTGTACGGTCAGCCATTCCACCTGAGGACTGACCATTCCGCCTTAACCTGGCTATTGACCTTTAAGAACCTGGAAGGCCAGACAGCACGTTGGGTCCAGAGGCTGCAGGAGTACGACTTCACCTCGGAACATCGTAGAGGGAAGAGCCACGGTAACGCAGACGCCATGTCCCGAAGAAACTGTCCAGTAGAGTGCGGCCAGTGCACAAGAGTGGAAGAGAAGGAGCGTGCCGCAGCAGTCCGAGTAGTTGTGGCAGTGCCTGCTGAAGGCTGGGATAGCGCAGGCCTGAGGAGGGAGCAGCTGGCGGACGCAGACTTGGGGCCACTCTTGAGGGAAGTGGAGGCAGGGACAAGACCAACCTGGGAGGACATCGCACCGAGGAGCGCCACCTACAACTCCTACTGGGCCCGATGGGACTCGTTGAAGACCAGAGAGGGCGTGCTGTTCCGGGTATGGGAGTCACCCGATGGGAAGGCGCAGAGAGAACAGTTGGTACTCCCCCGGAGTAAGGTCCCAGAAGTCTTGGAGGAAGTGCACGCCGGTACTTCAGGAGGACACCTGGGAGCGAACCGTATGATTCACAAACTACGGCAGCGCTACTTCTGGCTCAGACTCCGGGCAGATGTGGGTGGTACACCTGGACCGCCTGGCACGCTACGATGGGGCTGTTCGGGGCGAACAGCTTTGAGGAGGGAGCAGTGTCACCCGGGCGTTGGAACACCCTGTGGAAGCAGCTGAGAGCGGAAGACAGGGGAGGTCCGTGTTAGCCACGCCTCCCCCTCGTCCGTCTTATAGTGGTGACAGGGACGGCTGGGGAAAGAAACATAATTGTGCGGTCTGTTTCTCTTTCACCTGTTCTGGAAATTACGGGATCTTTCAAACTTCTGGAATCTTCGCCTGGGAACAAGGAAAGCCGAGAAGACGGCGAGATGCCTATAAAAAGGGCTGCAGCTAGTCAGAAGTTTAGTGTGTGAGTGAGGACAGTTCTTGGTGTAAGAAGTCAGTGTTAGTGCTGGACGTGCTAGTGAAGTAGCGCCGTGCAACGGAAGAAACTACGTAATTGTGTACGTGCATCGGAACGATAACGGACGAACTGGTGAATCGTAATTGTGTGCATTACGTAATTTTGTGTAATTGGCAAGTGTTTAACTGTAAGTCGGTTGAAATAAAGAACATTTCTGAGTGGTGAAATTGGACTTTTCATTTCACGAACCCACAAAGTCACAATACTTTTCATCTCTCCTTTTCCATATAATTTATATTATTTTAATCCAATTCCCAAGTTTCCAAACTAATTTCGAAACAACTTTACATTTTCTGATATTCAAAGCTGAACAATTTTTAAACACTCCATGGTCGTACAATAATGACATTCCTATGTGTGTTGCTGACGGTATGAAAATGAAAGTATGTTCCAAAGCTTTATTAGATGTTAAGGTGTATTTTGTGAGAAATCTTATCTGAAGTACCCAGACGACTTTCCCTACTCTTGTACAAATAATTTCTCTATATACTTCAAGATAAATATTATCTTATTATAGTTTCAACGGAATACGGTAGACTTTAAGTAATATTCAGGTGTTTTGTATACATGACCTTCTCTACACTTGTACAAACACTTGTTCTTCTATCTATTCAAGATAAACACTATCTTATTATAGTTACTAGGGAGTACAGTAGGCTTTAAGCGATAATCAGGTGTTTTGTATACATGACTATCTCTACTCTTGTACAACAGCTTTTTGCTGTATCTACTTTACGATAAAGATTGTTATTGTATTTACAGTAGAATGCAGTAAACTCCAAGTGATAGTCAAATGCTTTGTACCATTGACCTTTTCTATTGTAGTACAAACCCTTGTTCCTCTATATACCTCAAGATAAACATTATCTTACTGCAGTCACACGAAAATTCAGTAGACTATAAATGATATTCAAATGTTTCAAAACTGTTTGTCTAGGAGATGACATTTTCTTTTTATGTCTATGGGTTTAAAAGTGTTTGGCAACTTGCATCACATTAAGCTACGTGGAACATAGGTTAGAGAACGTAGATTATAATTTAATCTAACTCAGATCTGAGTACACGGTGTATAGAATATAGATCATTAATAGTCATCATAGTAGTTAAGTATGCAGGCATGAGGCTCTATGACTTTGCTGCCCTAATGAGCACATAGCAGCAACTCCTTGCAATAGTAGGTGACCCTTTCCTTTAGGGATGGATGGGGTATTCATTTGTTTATTTATTTATATATTCATTCATCCGTCCAACCATCCGTCCGTGCATCCATCCATCCCATCCAATCCCGTCCCGTCGCGTCCCGTCCCGTCCCGTCGCGTCCCGTCCCGTCCCGTCCCGTCCCGTCCCGTCGAAAGTTTAAACAAATAAACAGGAATCCCTCGGAAAGGTTAACTTCACGAAAAAAGCGCCTTTTAGCTAGATAACTTTTTTGTGTGTAGATTTTGTGTATTTCTTTAACAGTTGTATAGTCAAACATAAGTTCTAAGGACATTCGCAGGAAATTCAATACTACATTTCCTTTCCGGTGAAAATATATTAATTATATGATGTTTCAAAAGACGAATGTTTTAAAAGTCAAATAAAGGTCTTGTATTGGAGAAAAGTATAGTGCTGCCACATCCTCGGGACACTTATACGTTTTTATACGGCGGCAGCGAATACCTGCCGTAAGGTGTATGAGGTCACAGAAGTCCACAATTTTTCGTCATTTGGCACTAAGAGGAGCAATCATGGAACATCAAACACCGACCCTGTCTGACGTCACGAGATGGAAGTACGTATCTCTTGGGTACTATGTTTCTAGACTATTCGATTATTCCATTCAGGTAGTTTCAGAGACCTCAGCTTTGAGAACCATTTCGTCGTGAGTTACATTTGGAACTTTGTAGCCAGCCTTAGAATCTGAGAGCAGTGAGCGTCGAGAAGCTTTGAGCAGCATGATTTGGTGCGTTCACTAGATGGGTAGAGAAATATTAGAAATATGTTTGTTCTGTGTTCTATGTTTGTTCATCTAGTAGCTATGTCATCTATGCAGGATGCTAGATAGAAGTATCATATCTGGATGTCCTTTTTGTATGCAGCTCTTTTATTGTTACTTTTAGAAAGAAATAGTCATTTTGATCACTTTTTTCTCGGGCAACAAGCCAGGTGAAAAGACGATTAGATATCGAAATTTCGGGAGTGTTCATCTCTTCCATCATCAGGATGTTTATAAAATGTTATAACCACAAATGAAACACTGGATATAACACAACTGTAAACAAAGACAAAACACTATCAAAATTCGCATTACTGAACAAAAGACTGTTTTCAGTTAATTAAATGCCACGTCAGGAGATAGCGTGAGTATAGGAAATTGTGTCAAAGTAACGTAGCTACTTAAGTTGATTATCAAGCTGTATTGATCTTAGCTTCTTAATTCGACGGATTTCCATTTATAAGGCCGGTTTCCAAGAGGAGTTGAACTGAAATCCAGCATCACGATTAAGCGTGGTCCTTTCAGAGGAAATCGCTAAAGCCTCCTTAATTCTCCGTTCCCAGTAGTTGTATATTTCCAAGATGGTCGTCTCCCAAAAATTTTCGTTATCAAAACGTTTTGATATTTACACACTTTACAAAACTCGTGCTTATAACCATTTAAATACCAATAGCAATTCGACATCGAAGAGCTGTTATAAAAATTTATACCTACTTTGGTTTAATGCGATTTTCACAATATTCGCGTTATTAGTATTTAGTAAAGAAGTTAATTATGTTGGAAAATAAAAACTAAATATAACCTCTATCATTTATAGAAAGTGTTTCATTTGAGATAAAAGACAGGACACTCCTTTTGAAGTACTCTATATTTTCATTAAAATACCGATATTCAATTTTATTTAGAATACAACTGTAGCCTGGCAGTACAGAACTCTGAGGACCGTATTCATACTCAGACTTAGTCCGGACTAACTTGCTACTTCCGGTGGACTAACGGTGGACCATCGATTTTCTTATCCATAAACCGAGATTAGCGATAGACCGGGGACCAAACACGTTGGTCCGGCTCTAATTTCGATCCGCCTCCGAGGGATAGATTAAAGGCGGACTATCTTTGCAACATGGACGGCAGTGAAGTGATGAAAGTAGCTGTGGTGCGTAGAATTCGTGAAATAAGACTACGGAGGAGTATTTATCTACCAAGAATAGAAATTATTACGAAGTACGAGGACCTAAACTTCAAAAGAAGATACAGGTTTAATAAAGCGAACGCCAGAAAGCTGATAGAAATGATTCGTCCTAACCTGTACGTCAGGGACGATAACTGAGGCCTGACACTCAAATCCTAACAGCACTTCGTTATTATGCAAGAGGAGGATATCAAGACAACAGTGCTGACCTGTATCAGTAAGCCGCATAAACACCAAACTCATTATAAATTTCTCTGCATGCGTCCTCATTTCTCCCATTTGTATTCATCGACACGGATTTATTTTCTATAATATGCATTCTCTTTTTGGACTCAATTCAATTCATGCCAGAGGATCTATTCCCATTAGTCCTGGATCCGTAGGACCAAGGACCCAGGCCTCCTTCGACCAGGGAGTTACCGAGCTGTCCCAAAAGGGTGCCCGGCGCCTCCGTGGGGCTTTCCATAGGGCAAGACCTAGAGACTAACAAGGCCCCCCATCTGGTTCTGTGCACTCAAGACCGGATGGAAGTGAATACGCCACTTATGCGCGCCAACTCCTGATGATCTAGCACACCTTCTACTAGCTATGCTGGTAGTACGCGGAAATTCTAATGGCTTCCCTCAACCCCGTCCGAAGACGTACCCGATCTCCCATGGGTATCCGGAACTACTGCCCCATCGAGTCCAACCCAATTCGAACAATTCCCCATCAGGGAGGGGCTCGAATGTTCGGCTATAGGTTCCTCCAGTAACGTCAGAGGTACCACGAGTGTTAGGGGTCCGCAGCGCTCGCACCACGGCAGCATAAAGGGACGGATCCTCTCCCCTACGGGAGGGCCTTTTTGGTCTTTTTCTTTCTTTTAATCTGCGAGCTTAGGTTCAGGTGTCTAGAGACTAAACCTGGACTTATTGTGCTCTTTAATTACAACTTGTATACATTTAATTAATAAATAAAAGGTTTCTTCTTGTAGACAAAACTTATGCCTACATTAACTAACCTAATGACCACTATCTCCAGTGGCCTTACAACTAAATCTAACCTAACAGCAGCCTTATTACTATGTTACAATTTCTAATAAATCACTCAATTACAATTACAATTTTTATCTATTATACTGATAGAAGGCTGCTGACTAATTTCTAATATTTTGCGCCTGCAACTGAAGGTTTCCCAACCTTGTATCCTGAAGTCCATTAAATTTTGTTGAAACTCCACGTTGATTGGAGTTGATTAAAGGACCTTTTTGGACTAGACAAAACATTGGTCTTCCTCTGACCAATAGATACCAGGCTTCTTCATATTCTTCACAGCACACCAAACTTTATTGCCCAACATTAAACCTCAAAATAAGTACATATTCTGTGCCTCAAACAGTAGCAGCAAGCGTAAGAATAATTAAGAAACAGCTGAAATTACCACAGAGATTGATAAAATTTGTAGGTTCTCTGTGGTTTGTTTAGCGTTCTATGGGACCCGCGCATGCGCGGAAATAACATTTACTCCGTGCTAGGTCCACGGCGATACTTGGTCCGAAGCTTTTTATCGTCTATGAATACCAAAAGGATAGACCGCTTTTGGTCCGGACCAAGTTAGTCGGAAGATAGTCTGGACCAAAGTAAAAACTATAAATAGGTCCTTGAGACTTTGTAAATATGAGTGATTTTTTTTTTCTGAAGGTCTTTAAAATAAGAAAATATTACTGTACTTAATTATACAGAATATCAATATTATAGTTCAATTTATTTACAAAAACGCACTTTGTAGGTATTGCTCTTCACTAACTACAGTAAATATAGATAAATTATGTAGTCCTATACTTCGTCATGGCGCATTATTGAAGTACAACCTAAACAATTAAAACTGCCTCCTCTTTCAGTCTGGCCACTAGATGACAGCGCAAGCACAAAATTATGATAAGTACATAATTCTTGAGTAAGCATTAGATATTATACTTAATTTTCTTGTCTTTTACGTACAAAACCTTAAAATTGCAATCGCTGAAGCTATTTGTGGTTTTGATTAGTTCTTGCAGGACTTTCTTAAATTAATAACCAAATTGTCTTTTAGGATACAACACTAAGGTCTATGGATCTGAAGTGATAAGTGAGTCGAATTCCAGAGAACAAGATTTCCCCCACTAGACAAGATGACCCCAAAAGATGACCCCACTAGACGCCGATCTAGACTGCATCGGGTCCCCCGTATGGCATGCGGGCACCCTAGATAACCCAGGAGATAAACCCACCAGCAGCTAAAGCTGAGCTCCTCATAATTCTTCCAAGCTGTTTGGCATCTAAATTTCTCCCCAACTAAATTACAAAATATTTAAAACAAAAAAAAAAAAAATGGGTGCTAAGTACTGCATCCTCTCCTTCAACCCGAAGGTACTTTGGTAACCTCAAAATTGACTATCAATCAAAAACCTACATCACCTTCATCCTACATCTTTCAATAATAATCCTACCTGCGGTAAAACCCTTAATGGGTGGGCACGCAGCAAAAACCTTCTGGCTGTATACAGCCAGCCAGCACGAGCGAGCGAGCGAGAACAAGATGAAGTGCAGCAGCAATTATAAAAGCGCATCTAACAACTGCAACAATGAATAGCCTAACGAAATTATAAAACCCCACTAAAACATCAATTTAGAGCAACACAAACATGACCCAACCAAAATCCACAATAAAAAATGAAGCATGAGATAGGTCTTCTTGGGCACGCCCGAGCATGAGCGGCTTGTTGGGGCTGGCACTACCACGCACAATGATCTTTTATAGACAAACCAAAAGTAAAGAAATACCTCTGGGCTAAAGGGAGTATATTTCCAAAAAGCCTTGGTACCCCGTACCTAAATTCCACAGTTTGATTGATTTCCTGTTACCAATTACATCTTCCAATTTTACAATTTTTGGGACGGGGATTAGGTCTGTTGGCTTAATTTCCCGTAATTATTATTTCACGCAAATATAATAAAGCAGCTTAAACCTATTTTTAAATGTATGTGTTAAACATTCTCGTCGTTTTTTACCAGGCCCACTTTCTTGTGAATGATTTTGCATTAAACCTGTAGAAGTAACCAAATTCACTATTTACATCAAGTGTAGGTATTTGTTTTTGTAATTTGACTATAAGTTTGACACTTGTAACGGGATTTCTTCGTTGTAGAGGTGTTTCCAAAGTTGGAAAGTCATATGTAGTATAACAAATGGTGTCTCACCTCCGCTGTTCGATCGTCGTCCATCAGCCGTACAGGATACCGTCGACTATCCCACAACTAGTTGTTAATTCTTTTATTGTATCTGCTTACATATGAGTCATAAGATCCCCTCTTTTCAAGGACGGTTACGAATGAAAGAAATAAAATTTGAGTAAGTCAAATTTCGCAGTGTATAATTCAAGCATATTCTCCAGAACTTCGATGTTTCCAAATGTAATCAAAATTAATTTTCCTCCATTTTTAATAAAATGATACTTCATAATACAGCAGGAATCCTTTAAGCACTGCTAATCTCAAAAGAAACCCAAATGCTCAAAAGATTATGGATTAAAGAAAAATAACATTTGCTCACTGCCGAGTACGCTGATCGAAAGATGATGCCTCTCCAAGCTTCTTCCGCAAGATTATTGATTTTTACTTCAGAATGCTGAATATACATCATTATCTATATCTTTTCTTTTATATCACTCTCCTACACCTCCACACACCACTATAAAACTTTCATCTTATTCGCGTCATTTTTCCTCAAGGAAAATTATTCAATTTCTCTCTACATAACAACCATCACTACTTATATATATATATATATATATATATATATATATATATATATATATAATGATTGGTCAATTTAATGTATTACGTCATTACATCACACACTAAATTTCCTTAATACTTTTCATATCTCCTTTTCCATATAATTTGTATTATTTTAATAAAATACCCAAGTTTCCAAACCAATTTCGAAACAATTTTACATACTCCGTGACTCAAACCAAACACTCAATTGCCGTACAACAATCACATTCGTATGTGTGTTGCTGGCAGTCTGAAAATGAAATTTTATTCGAAAGTTTTATTGGATATTCAGGTATATTTTGTGTGAAATCTTTTCTGAAGTACCCAGTTGACTTTCTCTACTCTTGTACAAACACTAATTGTTCCATCTACTGCAAGATAAACGTTATCTTATTGTAGTTACAAGGGAATACATTGGACTTTAAGTGAGAGTCAAATATTTGTGACTGTCCGCACTTGTAGAAACACCAATATCTCTATCTACTTCAAGAAAAACATTATCTTATTGTAGATTCAAGGGAATACAGCAGACCTTATGTGACAGTCTAATGTCTTATACACAAGACTCTCTCTACCTTTGTACAAACATTAAATGCTCCATCTACTTCGAGATAAACATAATCTTATTGTACTTATAAGGGAATACACTAGCCTTTAAGTGATAGTCAAATGTCTTATATACAAGACTCTCTATACTCTTGTAAAAATATTATTTGTTCCATCTACTTCAAGATAAATATTATCTTAAAGATAATCATTATCAAGATAAATATTATCAAGGGAATGCAGCAGACTTTAAGTGATAGTCAAATGTTTTATGCATATGACTTTCTCTATTCTTTTACAAAACTTATTGCTCTATCTACTTCAAGATAAACCTTATCTTATTATAGTTACAAGGTAATACGGTAGACTTCAAGTAATACTCAAATGTTTTATATACATGACTATCTCTACTCTTACACAAAACGCATTGCTACATCTACTTCAAGATGAGCATGTCATTGTAGTTACAAGAGAATACAGTACACTTTAATTGATAGTTAAATAAGTAGTATACAATTGAGCGTTTAAGCACAGTGTAGATAAGATGTTGAACTCTCCTCTGTGTTAATATATGAGTGATGTAGAATGCTCATTGATTTAGAACTCTCCTATATGAAAATCGAGTTGTAAAAGAAGGGGAGTGTTGGCGTAGTGCCGTTCTCCCCTGTGCAGTGAGATGTTTTTGAGGGTTGGGATGATGATGATGATGATGATGATGATGATGATGATGATGATGATGATGATGATGATGATGATGATGATGATGATGATGATGATGATGATGATGATGATGATGATGATGATGATGATGATGATGATGATTGTGTGTGTGGGTGTGTGTATGTGTGTGTGTGTGTGTGATGTGTAATGTGTGATGGGTGGGATGGGTAACGGGGGTTCCGGGGATGTTTGAATTAAATGTGAATTCTTTTCGATGTGTGTGTGCTTGAACTCTCATGTATGAATATCGAAGTCTAGGGTTCGATATTGTGATGGGGCGGGGTGGGTAACGGGGGTTCCGGGGATGTTTGAATTAAATGTATTGATAGTAATTCTTCGATGACTGTGCTTGAACTCTCCGGGGATGTTTGAATTAAATGTGAATTCTTTTCGATGTGTGTGTGCTTGAACTCTCATGTATGAATATCGAAGTCTAGGGTTCGATATTGTGATGGGGCGGGGTGGGTAACGGGGGTTCCGGGGATGTTTGAATTAAATGTATTGATAGTAATTCTTCGATGACTGTGCTTGAACTCTCCGGGGATGTTTGAATTAAATGTGAATTCTTTTCGATGTGTGTGTGCTTGAACTCTCATGTATGAATATCGAAGTCTAGGGTTCGATATTGTGATGGGGCGGGGTGGGTAACGGGGGTTCCGGGGATGTTTGAATTAAATGTGAATTCTTTTCGATGTGTGTGTGTGCTTGAACTCTCATGTATGAATATCGAGTGTAGGGTTTGATATCTATTACGTTTAGTGTATGATATATGATGCAGTATCGTTATTCTTTAGATAAAAGAATATCGAGAGAAAGATTAGGTATGTTTACTGGGAGAGATTTATGAAAATAAATGTAATAAGACATTCTGGTAAGGGGTGTTCCCTATGCAGAATCTCTCCTTGAGCTATTGTATCCAAGAGCGATGTAAAGGTTAAGAAAAGGTTAAATTCCATTCCCACATCGAGGTACGAGAAAATATAAATCTATTCCACATTGAAGTATAAGGGTGATGACGTGTTGTCATTCCTCAAGATTTGTGCATATGTGAGTAAATTCGAATTAACAGGTCTCACCCTGTCCCGCCAGCTCGGGAACGAACGTGTCCTCACTTCACACAAACCCTCCGTACGTTAAGTACAATCGACGATAGGATGGGGAGGGGGGAGACAGGTATGATCACGTTTCATCACCCATCTGCTCACTAGGGAACGAATGCATTCTCACTTCACATCGCAACGTCAAGATGAGTGGAACAACAACACCTATCATTGAAAGTGATACCAGATTCTGGGAGAATCTACGCAATTTCGAAGATTTGCAAAAGCATTGGGTTGAGCACCACGATGAAACGTGTGATGGAAAGATGCATCAAGTGATTTGCAAGAATCCTTCCCATCATGATTCGATCACATCTTATGCTCAATGCGGAAAGAATTGTAAAGTGTATCTCGGGTAAGTAGAATTATAATTGTGCGTTAACGTGAAAGTGTTGTTATGTGTTATATAACTAATGATAAATATGTTTATTTCAGTAAAGCCCAAAGTGAAGATGTGGCATGCCAGTCCGAACAGGATCAAGGTGAAGATGTGTGCGGTCCGTACAATGATCGTCCGTTTAAGGATATCGGTACATCGAAACCCGAGGAGGAAGTCATAGAAAAGTGAGTATAAAATAATAAGAGTTTTACGTTAACAAGTGTATTAAATATTCACGATGTTGAGACATAGTTCGTGTATGTCCGCAGATCCAGTAAGAAAGGAGACAAGAAAAAGAAGAAGACGAACTGCAAACCGAGAATCGTCAAAGCCAAGAAGACGTTCGATCAAGACAGTTTCATCATAATGATGTTCGAACCCTTCACACCCTTCGCAGAAGAAGTAGAGGAGGAAGTTGCGAGTGATGGTAAATAGTGTGTGCATGAACGATAACGACATCTCCATCAGCATTGACTTTCGTGTGAACATAGGATTATACAATGAACTCCCATCACTTTACATTAAAGCCACACATGACGATACGTTTGTGTATATTACAAAAGAGGATTGGGAGGTAATAATGTCAAATTTGTGTGTTTTGGATACGTATCTGAAAGATGGTAAGCATCCATGTGCACCGTACAGTGAAAATATAATATATGCATTTAATATAATGTTATGTATGAATAAGATGCAAGAAATAACGTTTGTGAATACATGTTTAAATGTGGGCACTATAAATCTGAATAGTACTGCATTCAATGGACTTAAAAGACTAATTCCATATATTGAAAGAAATTTATATCAGTTGTATGATATTCATAAATCATTATGTTCATATGATGCAAAAAGCAGGAGTGCAAGGAAGAGGATATTGGAGATGTATGTTAAAGTCAATAAAAAGATAATTTGAATTTGTAATGTTTTATTTATTACACCTATATGATAGATTGTACAACATGAGTTAATGGTTTATAAGTGAATAATTTATCATGAATAATTAAACAGAATAATGAAGTTTGTGCAGGAAAATTTGACGATGCTTGAACTTCCAATCTGACATTCACTGCCCCCGTCACAGTATCCTCAGGTTGATGAGAGCAATCGATGACGAAGAGCGGTGCATATTTCAGAAAGTCATTCCTTTTCAAAAGAGGGTAATTCTCCTTTCCATAGTAGGATGATTGAAATTTGGAATATTGATCATACAGAGATGCAAATTTCGAATTGGCGAAATCCAAATTCATATCGTGATAGGGGTAAGATTCACTGTTGAGATAAAGTTTCAGATTGGTGATATTACAATTATCAAATAGAGAAGCATCCTTAGCGAGATGATTCAATCTATCCACTTGTGCACCGACTATGACGAAACGTGGTTTTTCAAGTTTAGTCGTGGTTGCAATGTTCCATGTGAACGCTTTAGTTTGAGGTACAGCAGGTTGAGTGTGAAGGTCCAAGGTTCGAAATGCGACGTGTAGAGGTTTATCCGATTTGACGAGTTTAAGTTTATCAACTCGTTCAGAATCTGAAAGTCGAAGTACAGGCATCCTCCATTCGAGTCTAGTTAGTTGTATGGTTGTAGGATCGTTTCCAATGATACAATTATTAGAATCCTTAGATCTAATGAGAATAAGTTCAAACTTGCTATTAAGTATGACCTCCTTGTGATCGTCGGCGAAACCCAGCAACATCGAAAGAGGAACGATAGCATTGAAGATACCATTCGATGTATTCACGATGTCTACCACACCTCCTGGATAGATCCATCCAGCATTTAGTAAACGATTCGATTCCAGTTCATTCAGTGCAGCATAGTTACGCATCGTTGATGAAATGCCCGGATTCCTAGTTCTATCAATAGTCGTTCCATTCATATCCAGACGAATCTCATCGAATAGGAATGCCATAGCATTGTTACTCAATTTCGATGTGGCAACGGTGCCGTCGGGTTTAGTGAGAGTCCCCTCAATGTAGAGATAACTTCTACTAGGAAGCGTGTACAAATCTTCAGCTTGACATGGAATTCTAATTTCATCGTTCACATCGAGAGCTGACGTATTGTACGGTAGGAATACGTGTTCTTCCTCCTTACTGATCTTATCATCAAAGGTCGGAATCCCGGTCACGTCCAACACATCCATCATAGAACCTTGAAGCCTAAGTTAGCAAGAAATCTTCGATTAGACGATGTGATTAGCTTGCGGGTCGATGATCGAGTAGAGGTCAATCTCGAGAGATGTTTTTTAATATAGCATCGTCTCTTAAAACTTATACCCATTACGACGTATGTGCAATCGTACAGTGATGGTTTCGTTCCTGAAATCTAACTTATCGCCGTTCTGGTCTACCACTCTAATGTCGAGATGATCAATGAGATTCGTATCGATGATTGGTAAATATATAGGACTTGATGGTTCCTGCGAAATATGATAACCTGGAGGTACCGATGGAAAAAATTCATACAGAGAATGACCACTTTTACCATTGATGAAAGATCCCGTTGCAAGACTACACTCGATACGTATGATGCTGACCTTGAATATGTTAACCAAATCATTAGACTCGGTCAGCACGTTTGCCGGTACCCTCTGTTTAGAGGTGAAACCGAGAAGTGAAGCAATAGATCTCTCACGACTAAAGTCGATAATATAGGGAGATTGAATTTCTGATTTCATGGTGTTATTATTAGCACGTAGAATAAAGTCGTCACCGATGTCGAGAGTATCCTTGATCAATCTGGCGATATCATCCAATTCATAAGTACCCGGTGGAATTACTATACGTTCGACTTTTCCATCGCGAACGTAATGGAATAGATTATTACTCTCGTCCACATTCGGAATCGAGTAAAAAGTCTCAAAATTCAATACAGCTATCTCGTAATGTCCGTTAGGATCCAGATGTAATGGTGGATTTAGAAATGTAGAGAAGCTGGTATCACTACCACTCACGGTGATCGTGTAACTCATCGAGGAGAAACTGAAGGCACAAGTGACCGCAAATCACAGAATCGAATTCTTGAAATCTCGTCGTATTATATAGGAGCTTGACACCCGAAAGGTACGTTTCTATCTCTTCCGGAGGTCTCAGATCGCCGAAACTGTCAAAGTAGTAGGCAACGTCACCATCCTTACGTACAGCAACCCAATGTGTACCAGGGCTATTTGATGTATCCAGATTCACTACTATTCTCTCATAGTATCGAGGATGTGGAGGTAGTTTATCGATCATGTAGACACCTCTAAAATGTGGAATGTGTAGACGTCGTGCATACGAATCGATCTCGTTAGCACTCAGGGCTTTTTCCGGGATAAATATAGGCCTCGCCCCGAGTTTTTTGATCGAAGATATAATCCTCTACCCTTACGACGTCTCTTACGGCGAAGACCTTTGCCCTGAGCCAAAGATTCCATGCGCTCGTTGTGGCGTGTTAATTCCGCAAGTTGTTTTGCATCCGAACGTTTCTTATTGACAGCCGTAGCAATCTGAGCAGCACCTCCAGCTAGACCACCTGCTGCACCTAGAGCTGCTAAAAGTGGTAGCAAAGGTAAGAAACCACCTCTCTTGTTGCGACGTTTACGCATGCCAGCGCCTGCTGCCAATTTACCCTTCATAAGTGTAGTCACAAGTCGAGCTGCAAGTCGTTCGCCCAAAGAAGCGTCGGCAGACTTTACACGTCTCCAAGCTTTCTCTACCAACACCTTATCGGCTAGACGACGAGATTCTGTATCAGTACTCTCTGCGTAAGCCCGATCGTGATCGAGACACGCTGAATCTAACCCGTTCACCGGTAAGTCACCTCTCTGCAAGCGTTTATGTAGTTTAGTTCCGGGACCGCAGAAACGATAACACGGTAAATGTGCCTCAAATGGTAATGAATTAATCAAGGAATTAAGAATTCCCGAACCTTTGCGTGCACGTGTAGAGCGCATGTCTCACTATGAAATAAAAAAGGCAAAACGTGTGCTTTATAAGTATACGATTCCTATGACGATTGGCTAAATCCAGTAAAGACATAGATTGCCCTTATCACGAACGAGATAAAAGACAAAACTTATGCTTTATAAGTATTAGTCGCGATATGGAGATAGTAAAGCAAAAGTGTACACTACCCATACAGGTGTTAGATTTCGAGGATGACATTCGCAAAGGACGACACGGTACGTTGTTTCCGAGTAACGTTAGAGCGCTCATACTGGGCAGTTCAAATGCTGGAAAAACGAACGTTTTACTCAACCTGCTTATTCACGAGAACGGTCTGAGATTCGAAAACCTCTACATATACTCGAAATCGTTGCAACAACCTAAATATCGATATTTACTCAGGTTACTGAAAACTATACCCGATATAGGTGTATTTACGTTCGATGATGGTGATAAAGTAATTCAAACGTCGGATGCTAGAGAAAATTCGATATTCGTATTTGATGATGTGATAAATGAAAAACAGGGTAAGATAGCTTCATATTACAGTATGGGTAGACATCGTAATGTCGATGCTATATATTTAGCACAATCATATGCTAAAGTACCTAAACATTTAATTAGAGATAATGCAAATATGATTATATTCTTTAGACAGGATAATCTCAATTTAAAACATATATACGAAGATTATGTAAATACCGATATGTCCTATGATGAATTTAAGGATATGTGTAAACATATATGGGAGAGTGATGAACGATCCTTTGTTGTTATAGTACCAGAATATCCACTGAACGAGGGACGCTACCGTCACGGTTTTGATCGCTTTATCAGAATGAATAAATAGAATAATCCATCACTTAAGCAATGAGTATCGACAGGTTCGGATCCCGAAGAATCATACCCTCTAGGGGTGTGTTCAATCGATATATCATAACTAGAGATGGATCGGGAAACTATCGATTCAAGGGAAAGCGGTTGTGCAATATTCACGACCCTGAAGAAGGTGACGATGCATCGACTAAACGTTATGTGGATACGCATACGGCTGACGTCGAGAATCGAATGCAGATCTTCACCGAGCAGACCTCGTATCAGCGTATGGGCGAGTTTGAAGCTATGCTTAGGGATCACATACAAAAATCGCTCGACATCCAATACAACAATTTAATGGAGTACTTAAGTAAATATGCATTTAAACGTGATTCCGAAAATAATGTCATTTTAGATGGTATAAGAATGAAAACGCTGTTGGACCCCCTTCACGAACACGATGTTCCTAATAAAAAATATGTAGATGATAGGATTCCAATTCACGACTCTAATGAAACTCTATCATTTCGAATGAAGAGATTGAAGGATTTAGCCGACCCGATAGATGATAGTGATGCAGTCACCATGAGTTATGTTAATCATTTCTTTATACAGAAACATAATGAATTGCAAACGGGTTTAACTGAGACTATAACAAACATTGCCGATACTATTACACGGAAACAGAATGAATTACAAAGTCAGTTAACTAGAACAATCACCTCCGCTAGCGAGACTATTACTACAGCTGTAGAAAAAGAAGTGAAAGAACTAACCGCACGACAAACGGAACTTGATAATAAACTAATCACTATAAATAATGATATTCATACTATGAAAACACGAATGAGAAATGTTGTAAACACTATGTTACAACAATTGAAAGCACAACTCATAATTTCATTGCAAACACGTCCGTTTCGAGGTCCCTCTTTAAGGTATACGTTAACATCGGGACTCGAATACTATAAAGTTCCTGGAAATGGAAGTGTACTCTCGTGTTCCATCGTATCATCGGTACATCCGCATGCTGTAAATGATACATTGTTTGCAATAAACGGAAGATTAGTTGAAAGATATCCTGTAAGAGTTGAAACTGGCGATATTCTATCGTTTACAGCGCCAGTCGGACGTGCTAAAGATGGTCATATATTAAGTATAGAACTGATAGTTTCATATAAATTAGCAGTAGCTGATTAATTATACATTCATTTCGATATGGATGCTGAAGCTATAAGACTTAAGGAATCCATTGCCCGTCACAGTAGGGCAATAAGAGAAAAGTTACGTTCTCTCAAAGGAATGAAATTCGAAACGCAACGAGTCATGTCTGAAGTTCTTCAACCTGTAACCGAACCATTGAAAGTAATAGCGAAAGCACACCAAGACAACAACGACGACGACGACGACGACGAAACTACAGATGATGCTAACGGATCTGATCTCGTGTCAAAGTATCTACACAAGGTTCGAACTGCCAGTTCGAGTGACATGGACAATACTTACGGCATACGTTACGAGGATAATGAGTATAAATTGGGTAACAAGACAGTTGTGTTTAAATCTGATGGTGTTCAGATAGGAACAGAAACGTATGAACCCACAGCAGGCTTATATGAATTATTATTTAAACGTTTACCTCGCAAGACATCGTACACAGATGATGATTTAGACGTGTATTCGCAAATCTTACAAAATACTCAAGTTTACAGACACGGTTATTCAAGAGATGGACGTTTAAGAGCAAATCGAGGGTTCAAGTATCGTCATATCATTCGTGACCTTGTTAGTAATCGAACTGGATTTGGTTTACGTTGGAAAGAACATGTACCGCAGAGAAAATTAGATTACATCTACTGGAACGATCCGAATGAAATAATAAACAGATTAAGATTATTAGTTACGTCGAGGGATGCAGGTAATTTGAATCACTCACCCGAGATAGAAGAAATTATTGCAGAACTTAAAACATCAAAAATTATAGCATGATAAAACGTCGCATTGCAACCGAGTTACATGCACCAGCTAGAAGACGATTTTTACGTCGTAAGATCATAAGCAAAGGAATGAACGATTTAGTACAAATAGATCTTATGGACATGTCTAATTATGCAAAAGACAATAGGAATTATAAGTATATTCTTCTTGCATGCAATTTTTATTCCAAGATGGCTTATGCACGACCATTACGTGATAAAAGTGGTATTAACGTTTCGACTGCTATGGAGGAGATATTGAATGAAATGGAATCGTTTCCGAAGAATGTTCAATCTGATAAAGGAAGGGAGTTTTACAATAAACATTTCCGCGAACTAATGACTCGTAATAATATTAATCATTACAGTACATTCACTCACGTTAAGGCTGCAGCAGTGGAACGTTTAATAAGAACGATCAAACTGATTTTGCATAAGGAATTTATTGTTCAAGGCTCATATCAATGGATAAACATACTACCTAGAATTATTCATACATACAATAATACTTACCATCGAACGATTCGTATGAAGCCTGTAGAAGTTCGTGATAATTCTCTCCTGCTCAGCGTCTACAAATATGATAGAAGTCTGCGTGAGAAGCGAAGATCTAGGCTTCATCGTGTTGGTGACTACGTGAGGATTTCTAAGCATAAAGGTGTTATGGAGAAAGGTTATCTACCAAATTGGAGTGTTGAAGTCTTTAGGATACGTACAGTGCAAAGGACACATCCATTGACCTATCTCATCGAGGATCTGGAGGGTAAACTGATTGAAGGAGCATTCTACGGTTATGAATTACAGAAAACTCAATATCCAGACACGTATTTAGTTGAAAGGATCATCAGACGTCGTGGTGATAGGATTCTGGTGAAATGGTTAGGATTTCCTACCCGTGAATGGATTAATGAGGTGGACATTGTATAAATAAAAAACACACAACTCAATAAAGAAATATAATTTTAATGATATATTGTGTTTTATTTTTTTTGTTCACATTGATTCCTGACATCTTCTGTAACTGCTAGTTCACATCTCCTTAACTTAAACATGATAATAACATTTTTATACTTTTTAAAAAAAAATCATACATGATTATAGTTGAATTAACATTTAATTGTAGAGATTTTAACATAACGTACATGCTAGTTCACATTGAGTATATATAAATTCACCTACCCTTAACGTAAACATGATAATTACAATTTGAAGTAATTAGTAATATACGATAAACAAACATCATACATGATTATAGCTGAAGTAAGAGCCTTTGTACATGCTAGTTCACATTGATATATATATAAATCTCCCCTCACCCCTTAACGGAGACATGATAATAACATTTTGATATAATTAGTAAATATATTTTAAAATGAAGTAAATATGTTATTATCATGTAATTAGTAACACACTTTACAATTATACTTGAAACTCAATTATTTCGTTTTTTTTTTTTGAAATACAGTAATATGTTATTATCATGTGCCTAGTAATACCTTTTAACTCAGTTGTAACACACTTTACAATTATACTTGAAACCCAATTTTTTTTTTTTTTGAAATACAGTAATATGTTATTATCGTGGCCTAGTAATACCTTTTAACTCAGTTGAATCTATGCTTTATTGAGAAAAGAAAAAGAAAATTACACTTGACAATTTTCTATAGCATAATGTCCCCATGCTAATGTTGAAAATGAATTATTGGGAATGTATCGTTTTGTATCGATACCACTTAAAGCTATCTTATTAGATTCAATGGTATGAACATCATGTTTATAACTTCTGAAACATGTCTGCATGCTTCGATGTATAGTGTCAGGATGTGTAATACATGAGAGATATTGTTCAAAGGTTATGAATCTCATCGAATCTTTTGTTACAACTTTTGATTTTTTAATCACTTCAGTATCATATCGATAACTATATAATTTCGATTTCAGCCCTACATATTCAGTCATCATTCTACCGGCTAGCTCATCCTTGAATAATCCTGAAATTTTCTTATTTGCTAACGGAATACCATACACATTATCCATTGGATAATTAGATGTATCGAATAAATGTATATTGGTTTTAATAAATTCATATATATCGCAGCTAGATTCAAAGAGAAAAGCATCCATGTCCGTATAGATTAAAGCTACATCTTTCAATTTTTTCTTCAGAATTTCATAATAAAAATCATACATTTTATGTTTGGATAGATCCAGGATTGCTTGTCCTATGTATATTGGCTTATTCATCAATATTTCATCTCTGACCAATTCTATACCTATTAAATTTTCATCAAAAATCACGTACCTTATACATGTCTGTCGAGCTAACAATTTACGCGCTCGTTTCCAGCTGGTAGCTAAATGAAATGAATTATAACGTTTTACATTCTCTATAAATTTTCCATAAACACAATTATTCATTAACTTCCATAGATTTTGACCAGATTTCGTCTTATCTTCAATACGTTTACGAGCGTTGAGTTCAATGTAAGGATTTATCCAGTTAGATTGTTTATAACCTATTACTCTATGTATACGCGATGGAATCAAACCAAGTTTAACACATTGTTGAAAATTGAGATAATGTAATACGTATTTATTTTTATCATTCAATGTTGTTAGCAATTTTGTATACTTATCACCTGGCGCGATTTCATTCAAAGGGCATAATGGCAAATCATTTTGTATATCATGAAGTTCCTGTGGATATTTAAAGTCTACTTCCAACACATATCCCACGTCAGAATCACTTGTAATAGACATAAAATGTATTGATTTAATTTCAGCATCAGTTAGCCACCTTATATCAGTGTATGGTAAGCTATTATTTTCCATTGTATATCCATATAAAGAATTGCAGTCAACGTACATTAAATAATTAGTTGGTTGAGTGTTATCATAGCTAGTCATGTATCTGTTATTCGCCTTTGCATACCGTTTGGACACAGTGAAAATTCCACCTCGTATTCCTTTTTCGAAGAAATCTAGCATAGTCTTATCTGTTAATAATGAAATCTGTACACTAGTCGTTCTTAACATTGCATCATAGGCTAACCCGGGAAGTGTGTAATACTGACACGGGTCGAGTCCGTACAAACCGATACTTAATTCACGGAAGCGTTCAAACACGTCCGTTAGTATTAATGTATCGCACTTAAGATATATATTTAAATATTCACCCAGATTTTTAACATTGAATTCATTCCATACCGTTCTAGCATGACTATAATCCTCATCGCTTACATGATCAAACTGATGTTTGGATGGTAGACTATTCTCGTATAATTTTTCTATAGAATCCACATACGTGTACGGGAAGACACCTTTGCGTTTCATCAGTTGTCTATGCAAAGGATTCGTGTACATATTATTGGTGTAATGAAAATCATCTGCTTCTAACATATCCGAAAGGTTACTAAGTTTTGAATCCAAAAAAGATAGCTATCCAGAAATCTTAGATATATACTCATTCCATTCGAATTTGTATATCTTTTGCTAAAGGATAAGTAATTTTCAGAGGTTTGTGCAATAAAGTTGATAGGTTCCGTATCGTAACCTAGTTTCTTTACTATGAAATGAGCATCGTATTTTGACAAGCAATGAAAGAATATTGGTATGAATCCTGGCATTTTCCTATTTAAATTGCAGTGCTTATGAGCTGGGCCAACGTAACTTCCAGTCAAATGACAATGATCACGAACCTTTATGCACGAGTTAAGAAATTCACGTTTGCATATGTGACATCGTGTTGCATTTTGATATTCTAGCTCATCCACATCTCTCATACTTATTTCAATTTTATTAGCATATATATTAATCACCTGATTTGCAATTGACGTTAATTCTTTAAGAAAATTTTCAATTGCATATGGAGCTTCAAATGATTTGAAACGTGTTAAATTTTTATCATAACTACAGACCAAATGTAATGCAATTGCATACGCTTCATGTTTATGAATGGTACGTGTCCAACTTTTACTGGATACATCTTGACACGAATCTACCTTACGTAAGATACATTCTATGTCTGCATAAACCACGAATGGAACTTTTAGACATTTCGAATATGCGTTAAATTCAACGAGATCAGTTTTACCAGCCTCGGGCATTCTGATAATTTGATTCATCATACACCGCTTTTTATGGCTATTTAAACGTGATTCTGATGTGAAATACAAGTTACAATTGTTACATAACCATTTTCGCCCATTATGTTTAGTTAGCTGCTTTCCTAGCAAACGTGACAAGTCTGTTATCAGACAATAATGTCTTTTATACATTAAAAGATTAACGTGATGTGATTTTATCTCTCTTGGTTGATATAAGAGAATAATCGATTTATTTTCAACACCGTATATCGTTATTGAAATATTTGAATTTTGATTCTCGAATTTTTCTACATCTTTCAATGATACGGGGAATGTTATATTCTCAAAGTTAAATTCGTTAAGAAAATCATATCTTTTATAGGAGGTGGGTCGATTCTTGTTACGTTCTACCGGGTATTTGGATGCTAACAGACAGTATGCAAAGCAATATTTATCAGTATTACGAATGTTAATAACAGCTCTCTTCGATTTTATAAAGTCGGGTAGTTCAGTATACATCCCTGCATTCAATGAATCGTATTGTGTCACATATATTGTTAATTTCTCAATACTGTATAAAGCTTTTGAACTGGTACGCGATTCAAAATTATCCATATGATCTAGTATAGGTTGTACAATCTTCTCTTCATACCATATAGATTTATCTGTAGATTGCAATATCACCTCAAGTTTACTGTTAAAGTTAAATGTATGAATATTATCGCTCTC
Organism: Mantis religiosa; assembly: GCA_030765055.1. Taxonomy (NCBI): domain Eukaryota; kingdom Metazoa; phylum Arthropoda; class Insecta; order Mantodea; family Mantidae; genus Mantis; species Mantis religiosa. Next base: position 166,761,319 of record CM060947.1, on the reverse strand, counting down.
TTGTGATATTATGACATATTGACAGGATAAACAGGATCCTATCTTAAGACCTGATTTATACATGTTTAAGCCCTTATCAATTTCATTCAAAATTAAAGGTTTGCATTCTGCTAAGAATATGACGGGGTCAAGTATATTAACACAGTTGCGAATTTCGTAGGTAGCTAACCGATTTTTGAAAGCAGACTCACTGTGAATACATCGTAATCGTTCAGCCTGGGTCACGTTCGAACAGGTTTCATCTTGCTGAATCGAGGGTTGTCCAGTGGCAGTATCGGAGCATCTTGTCGTCGTTTCTGAAAAAAGCAATTACAACATTCGATTAACTTTACATACGGGAACATTGATTTACATGTATGTAAGGTGGTAACAGAAATAACATACATGTTAATAACTTTTACATGTATGAATCTCAATTTTACGTAAACTCTATACTTTACGTAGAACGTAACATGCATGTAACTTTTACATATGAAAATAGTTACATAATGATTATGTATTTTACAATTATTGCTATCATCACGTAACTACAATATTCAGATAGTATGTAACTGTTTTACGTAATGCTCTCTCCCTTACATAAATGATAAAAACACACAACGTAAACCATATACATGTAAAATACCGTAACTGAACTACGATATTCACATGTACGTTTTACACATATAAATTAACGTTCTTTTTTCACCTACAACGTTACTTTTACGTGTAAAAAACAAACGTAACTAACATGCATGTGAAATAACGTAACTGAACTACGATAATCACATGTACGTAATTATTACACATGAAAATTAACCCTACAACGTTCACTCTCAATTACTAATACTACATGACGTGCGATAATTAACACTTTAAGTTCTAATACAACATGTACGATTTCACATTTACATGCAAGTAACTACATTCAATTACTAATACTACATGACGTGCGATAATTAACACTTTAAGTTCTAATACAGCATGCACGATTTCACATTTACATGAAAGTAACTACATTATCACTTTTTTTATGAAATTTTGTTCAATAATTATACTCACCTTTTGACGACATTACGGGCTGCTTAAAAAAGACAATTTATGTCGTTTGAAACCACTTTCTAGTGTTTCCTCGCCATGGTATTGGAGTATGCAGTCACCACGATTTAGTAGATCTTTCTGCGCTGCGGTCATGTGTTTGAATCTCTCCGGGAGGAAGACTTGGAAATCTGATGTTTCGACGACGACCCGTTCACCATATCTGGTCTTCACGGTTTTGACGGATCGAATGATGTGTTGAACGGACTGATCTAATTCACGTAGTTTCTTTGTGGGAAGATGTGTTCCACCTTCAGCTAGTTGATTTAGCTGTAGCATCTCATGATCTGAAACATACATATAAGCACACACGAATCAGTATTACTTCAACATTCTTCGTAAACAGAGATAAAAAATGAATTACAGTATACAAGTTTTCTATCTTACCTGTAGGATCCATATTTCCAGAGAATCGACTGCCTCCTCACACATCCGCACTGCGGTATTTATTAACAGATGCTCCGCTCCCCCCCTCCGTCCGGGAGAGGTGTTACTGTCTACATATTACGCTATATGTTTAAAGTAGTTGTGACTACGTTATAAGTTCGAAGGTATTACTAGTAACTTTATTATCATAGTTTAAACTTTATATAGGTTCATCATTTTTTACACCCCCTCCAACCGTATCTCTCCTTCCCAAACACCATGTTGCGTGCGCACACTAACTGTGATTCGTTCCCTACATCTTGGAGGGGAGGGTGATATAGTTACACATTTCTTTACACACATACATACTTGTACAAAATATATTTTTCTGAACATTTGATTTTTTTTACATTTGGTATACTAACACATTCATAGTATTGTTTCATCATTCATACAAATATATAGATTCATTCGTTTAATTTTAAAATATATTCTTTTTTTTTTTCCTAACGTTATTTGACAAAATTAGACTTCGCTACAGCAATAGGAATGTTTTGATCACCCCTGTCACCAGTCTGGAGAGATTAACTCTTTTTTTTCTCTGACCTACATACCAAGGGGGATGTAGTTCAGTGGAGTATTCGTAATACTGAGGGGAGATTTTCTAGACAATTTTTTTATATGGAGGGTGATACCTTGCCATGAATAGTTTGGATATCTACACTATAGACCCCTACTTGCGTATATATATTATCGTATTGATTGATCAGTTTTGTATTACTCATATCTACTTGAAGATGAGATACTTTTCTCTCGTTATCTTAATCATTTTTAAATAGATGGTAAGTGCTTTTATTTTATTTTCGATGTTATGTTCCACTTTTATCATGCTTAGAGGGAATATTCTTTTTAGGTTATCGTGCTTAGAGGGAGCGTTCCTTTATCATGAAAACCCTTTCAAACAGATTTACATTTGCATTCTTATACTTTTCTCTCAATTTTTTTTTATCATTCTTAAAGAGATGGGTAGTGCTTTTATTTTATATACACTTGCTATGTACCACTTTTATCATGCTTAGAGGGGACATTTCTTTGTCATGCGACCCTCTCACATAGATTTACATTTCCATTCTTATACTTCATCAATGTGGAATAGATTTATATTTTCTCGTACCTCGATGTGGGAATGGAATTTAACCTTTTCTTAACCTTTACATCGCTCTTGGATACAATAGCTCAAGGAGAGATTCTGCATAGGGAACACCCCTTACCAGAATGTCTTATTACATTTATTTTCATAAATCTCTCCCAGTAAACATACCTAATCTTTCTGTCGATATTCTTTTATCTAAAGAATAACGATACTGCATCATATATCATACACTAAACGTAATAGATATCAAACCCTACACTCGATATTCATACATGAGAGTTCAAGCACACACACACATCGAAAAGAATTCACATTTAATTCAAACATCCCCGGAACCCCCGTTACCCACCCCGCCCCATCACAATATCGAACCCTAGACTTCGATATTCATACATGAGAGTTCAAGCACACACACATCGAAAAGAATTCACATTTAATTCAAACATCCCCGGAACCCCCGTTACCCATCCCACCCATCACACATTACACATCACACACACACACACACACACACACACACACACACACACACACACACACACACACACACACACACACACACACACATACACACACACACAATCATCATCATCATCATCATCATCATCATCATCATCATCATCCCAACCCTCAAAAACATCTCACTGCACAGGGGAGAACGGCACTACGCCAACACTCCCCTTCTTTTACAACTCGATTTTCATATAGGAGAGTTCTAAATCAATGAGCATTCTACATCACTCATATATTAACACAGAGGAGAGTTCAACATCTTATCTACACTGTGCTGAAACGCTCAATTGTATACTACTTAAATACTTTATATACAAGGCTTTCTCTACACTTGTTCTACAACTTATACCTCTATCTACTTTACGATAAAGATTATCTTATTGTATTTACATTAAATGCAGTAAACTGTAAGTGATAGTGAAATGCTTTATACATATGATCTTTTCTATTGTAGTATAAACACATGTTCCTCTATATACCTCAAGATAAACATTATCTTATTGCATTTACAAGAAAATACAGTAGACTATAAATGATATTCAAAGGTTTCAAAACTGTTTGTCTAGGAGACGACATTCTCTTTTTATGTCTATGGGTTTAAAAGTGATTAACAACTTGCATCACCTTAAGCTATGTGGAACATAGGCTATAGAACATAGATTATAAGTTATTCTAACACAGATCCGAGTACCTGGTGTATAGAATATAGAACATTGTTAGTCATGACAGTAGTTAAGCAAGCAGGCATGAGGCTCTTTGGCTTTGCTGCCCTAAAGAGCACATAGCAACATTGCACAGGAACCTGAGCCTTGCACTTTAGGGATGGATAGAGTATTGATTTGTTTATGTCTTTATTTATTTACCAATTTATTCATCCATCCATTCATGGGACGGATAATAATAATAAATAATAATTACGAGAGATTAAGCCAATAGACCTAATCCCCGTTACAAAAATTGCTATATAGGAATTTGCAAAAGGAATGAATAGGTTCCCAAGAGCCAAGAGCAGGTGCGGGTCGCGCTGGTTCTCCCGGGCGGAGGGTTACGCGCCACGGTACCTATCCGCTGTGCGGATTTACCCGTGCGGTAAAACAGAACTAAGTTGTTCGCAAGCTTGCGTGTCGTTGTGCTAGACGGCACAGTTGGCCTCTGCTGATGCTTCTGGTGCCGGGTTTTCCCCTCGGGGAACAGTGCCCGTTCCACCCTGCTTTTGCGGTCGCTAGCGAGCCGACAAGCCGTGGTGGAAACAGTAGCGAGAGGCCAGATGGAAATTAGGTTAATGATGTTGGTGTTTCCAGGTCGTGCGCGCGCCCAGGGCACGACTGCAGGTGTTAATCTGCCAGCCGGGGCGAGGGCGCGATTTGACCTGGCGGTGAATGTTAGGGGTAGGAGGAGAGGCAGAACCTACCACCCAAGGGCGTCCTTGGGTAGGCGATAGCTCCTCCGTCTCCTGGGGAGACGGTGGTCGTATTGACCGAGTGTATTTACCAGCTGGTTTGGGTGGGGGGTGATCTTGGCATACAACGTGCGTGTACGTTCGCGAACGACGTCTACGACGTATGGTATGCCAGACTGGGTGTGCAGGAAGTGGGATGGGAACCTGCGGTCGGTACCGTAGATCATCCTTAAGGCCCTGTTCTGCACGGCTTGCAGCCTGCGGAGGGTGGTATGAGCCACCGAACCCCAGACCTCGCATCCGTACAGGATCAGAGGCGGGACGATCGCACGGTATATCCGCAGTTTGAGGCGAATGGGCATTGTGGATCTGAAGATCGGGTAGAGTTGCCTGAGTGCAGCGTGGCCGAGGCCTGCCTTTGCCCTGACGTGCGGAGTGAAAGTGAGGCCACGGTCCAGTTGGATACCCAGGTATTTGGCGGTTCGAACCCAGGGGATTCTTCTCCGCCTTAACCGCAATGAATAGGTTCTGGAATTCCACTCACTTATCAATTCAGGTCCATAGACATCTGTGTTGTATCCTGTGAGACAATTTGCTTATTAATTTAAGAAAATTCAGCGAGAACTAATCAAAACCACAAATTACATCAGCAATTGCAATTTTAAGCGTTTATAGGTAAAAGATAAGAAAATTAAGTATAACATCTAATACTTACTCAAGTATTATGTTATTGGCACAATTTTGTACTTGCACTGCCATCTAGTGACCAGGCTGAAAGAGGATGCAGTTGCAATTTTTTTAGTTTGTGCTTCAATGATGCGCCATGAGGAAGTCTAAGACTACATAATTTATAGATATTAACTGAAGTCAGTGAAGAGCAATACCTACAAAGTGCGTTTTTGTAAATAAATTGAACTATAATATTGACATTCCATATATTTAAGTAGAGTAATCTTTCTTATTTTAAAGAGCTTCAGAAACAAAAATCACTAATATTTACAATCTCTCAGACTCCCGTACAGAATTGAATATCGGAATTTTAATCAAAATATAGGGTATTTCAAAAGGAGGGTCCTGTGTTTGATCTCAAATGAAGCACTGAATATAAATGATAGAGGTTATATTTATTTTTTATTTTTAAATGAATTAATGTCATTCAGTGAATTTTTTGAAGAGCACATTAAAACAAGGTAGGTATAGAAAATAACTATTCTTTCACACTGGCCATGTGTAGCCTAAATCACGGAAAGATAGAGTCAGACTGAAAAAATTTAATGCCATAGCTGAGTTTTGAACCACGGAACTTCTGGTTGCCGTCCAGCCATTCTAATCCTTGAGCTACTATGGCCAACTACTATGGGTATGGTATTGAATTTTTCAGTCTGACTCAATCGTTCCAACGTTTAGCCCACACACGGCCAGTGTGAAAAAACAACTAATTTCCATTAATTGACTTAATAGTGGTTAACTAGAAAGCTCGGACCTTAAAAGTACTTATACGTTGTAAGTCGCCATTAAGGTAGTTGTCTCATGTGTTTATAAGAACTCCTAAGTGGTTTACCGGAAAAAACATGAGTCAGTTGGAGAATTTTATGTCAAGTCGGCACGTTGGCCACAGTACATCAAGGGTTACAGCGGCTGGACGGAAACCAGAAGATCCGTGGTTCAAATCCCGGCCAAGGCATTGAATTTTTCAGTCTGACTCTATCTTTCCATACTTTAGCCTACACACGGCCAGTGTGAAAGAACAATTAATTTCAGTTAATTGCCCTAAGAGTGGCTAACCATAAAGCCCGGGCCTTAAAGTACTTATAGCATAGTAAGTCACCATCAGGGTAGTTGTCTCATGTATTTATGAGAACCCCTAGTGGTTTGCCGGAAAAAATACGAGTCAGTTGGAGAAAATAATGTAATGTCGGCAAGTTGGCTATAGTAGCTCAAGGGTTAGATCGGCTGGACGGCAACCAGAAGATCCGTGGTCAAATCCCGGCTATGGCACTGAATTTTCAAACCTTCTAAAGTACGTACATTTTCTTATAAAGGCCGTTCCATGGCGAATTTCTATTTGTATTTCAATATTTATAAGCACGAGTTTTGTAAATTGTGGAAACATCGGAATGGCAATTTCTGTCTATAAGTAACTATAAAAGAGCTGCGTATAAAACAAAAGACATCCAAATTTGTTACATCTATCTAGCAACATGCATAGATGACATAGCTACTAGATGTATTTTACGAATACACAGAGCAAACGCAGTTCTAATGTTTCTTTACCCCTCTAATGCACGCACCAACTCGTGCTGCTCATAGCTTCTCGACGCTCACTGCTCTCAGACTCTAAGGCTGGCTACAAAGTTACAACTGTAATTCACGCCGAAATGGTTCTCGAAGCTGAGGTCTGAATGGAATAATCGAAAAGTCTGGAAAAATAGTCACCAAGAGACACGTACTTCCGGCTAGTGATGTCAGCCAGTGTCTGTGTTTGATGTTCCATGAATGCTCTCCTTGGTGCCAAATGACGAAACACTGTAGACTGGTGCGAGTTCATACGCCTTACGGTAGGAATTCGCTGCCGCCGTAACAAAACGAAAATGTGTCCCGAGGATTTTGCAGCACTATACTTCTCACTAATACGACACCTTTATTTGATTTCTAAAGCATTTGTCATTTGAAACATCATATAATTAAGATTTTCTCACAGGAAAGGAAGCTCAGTCTTGAATTTCTTGCGAATGTCCATAGAACTCATCTTTATTCTGTATGACTTTGGTATAAATGGTAAAGTGATGCACAAAGCCTAGACAAAAAAGTGTATATCTCGTTAAAAAAAGACGTTTTCTTCCTGTAGTTAACCTTTTCCGAGGGATTTCTGTTTATTTGTTTAAACTTTCCAATACTTTTCTCAAAAAATACATTAAATAAATAAAAAATAAAGATAAATAAAAATAATTAAATACCAACATAAATAAAATGAAGGGAAGGAGGGCAGGCAGGAAGAAAGGACGGAGGGAGGAAAAGAGGAATGGAGGGAGAAAGGTAGGAAGGGAGGAAGGGAGGAAGGGAAGAAGGGAGGGAGGAATAAATAAATAGGTAAATAAATAAATAAATAAATAATAAATAATTAAATAAATAAATAATAAATAAATAAATAGATAAATAAATAAATAAATAAATAAATAAATAAATAAATAAATAAATAAATAAATAAATAAATAAATAAATAAATAAATAAATAAATAAATAAATAAATAAATAAATAAATAAATAAATAAATAAATAAATAAATAAATAAATAAATAAATAAATAAATAAATAAATAAATAAATAAATAAATAAATAAATAAATAAATAAATAAATAAATAAATAAATAAATAAATAAATAAATAAATAAATAAATAAATAAATAAATAAATAAATAAATAAATAAATAAATAAATAAATAAATAAATAAATAAATAAATAAATAAATAAATAAATAAATAAATAAATAAATAAATAAATAAATAAATAAATAAATAAATAAATAAATAATAAATAAATAAATAATATCGAATCCATCCCTAAAGGGTAAAAGCCTCCTGGTAGTGCAGGGAGTCGCTGCTGTGAACTCATTAGGGTAACTCCCAAGAGCCTCATGCTAGCTTATAGGTACCTCCTTATCTATTGTGATGACTAGTTATGTTCTATATTCTATTCACCTTGTACTTAGATTGTTTTATATTCTACGTTCGATAATCTATGTACCACGTAGCTTAAGGTGAGCCAACCCCTTATTCACTTTTTCTTCTCTTAGACATACACAGATCGTCACATACACAACCAGTTTTGAAACATTTTAATATCGCTTACAGTATTTCATTGTAATTACAATAATACCTAGAAAATATATGAGTCAATTGGAGAATTTAATGTCATGACGGCAAATTGGCCATCGTAGGTCAATTAGTTAGAGCGACAGGACGGAAACCAGTAGTTCCGTGTTTCAAATCACGGCCGTGGCATTGTACAAACTATTTTTAAACATCTTACTGTCCCATTTACTTTACATCACTCGAGATAAACGTTATTGTATAAATAGCTTTACTATATATGTCTTTGTGGTTACAATGTATATGAATACAGTTAGTATCCAGTCACCGGACAATTTCTAAAGGCACTTTAAACTTTCTGTGACCCTATTAGCTTTTAAAGTTAGTAACTCCTCCACTAGGAGCGCATGTGGTCAGGTAGTTAATCAGCAGCTGATAGATGGAGCTGATGTAAAAATCAGGACGTTGCTATCACTCTATCACTCCAATACCTTAATCTATATACACCAAATATATCTTGTTCAAACACAAAGTTTAAGATTGCTACATATTTGATTATAGTGAACCATTTGGAAAATATTCCTTGTTATTTATTTCCATTATCCAATACTTATATTTATTTCAAATAATGTGACGTTATTCATTTTTATCTCTTGGACATATCTACAAAGAGAATATCGTCGCATACACAACCAATAATGTCGTGGTAACGGGCATTAAAGTTTCGGCGCAAATAGACAACAGAGGGATAGTTTTGACGTAGATAACGAGTTTGCATAAGCAGATAAACATGGCGCTTGAGATAAGCGACTTTCCGACCCAGATAGGTTTTCGCACTTCTGGAAGGTGATAGAATATTCAGATTACGTCATTAGATGCCTTGTTTGTTCCAGAAACATCTAGTAAGTGTACAGAACAGTCTCGAATTATGTATGACGTAGTTAAGGAAGAGAGTTGCGAGTTGGGAAGGTGTTGTGAAATGAGAGACAGCCAGCTGTGTTGTAATGAGAGCTAAGGATGTAATCTGCTGTCACTGTTATTGTGATCGACCTTGGTAGACTGATGGTGTATGTAACGTAATGCTGCTGTAATCTATCAGAGTATTTCTATGAAAATAAAGGAGATTTTTAATTTCTGCAACTCGGCCTTTGAATTCTATGAACCTACAAAGTCACAATATTAAAACATTTGAGTATCACTTAAAATCTACTGTATTCCCTTGTAAAAACAATAAGATAATGTTTATCTTGAATTCGATAGAGCAATAAGTGTTTGTACAAGAGTAGAAGAAGTCATGTATATAAAACATTAGACTATCACTTAAAGTCTACTGTACTGCCCTTGTAACTACAGTAAGATAATGTTTATTTTGCAGTAGTTAGAGCAATAAGTGTTTGTACAAGAGTAGAAGATGTCATGTATATAAAACATTAGACTATCACTTAAAGTCTACTCTATTCTATTGTAACTATAGTAAGAAAATCCTTATCTTGAAGTAATTAGAGCAATAAGTTTTCGTACAAGAGTAGGGGAAGCTATATATATACTTTAAGTGATAGTCAAATGTTATATATATAACATTTGACTATCAGTTAAAGTCTACTGTATTATCTTGTAACTATAATAAGAAAATTCTTATCTTGAAGTGCATGGAGCAATAAGTGTTAGTATAAGAATAGAGGAAGTCATGTATATAAAACATTAGACTATCACTTAAAGTCTACTGTATTCGCTTGTAACTACAATAAGATAGTGATTATCTTGAAGAAGATAGAGCTATAAGTGTTTATACAGGGACAGAGAAAGTCATGTGAGTGTAATGTTTGATACTTTTTCTCACTTTAAGCAGTAGGCTTTTTTCTTAATTCTTATTTAAGCTCAGAACAACACTTTTCTACCGGTTTTTGAAGACATTGAATGATATGTCAGTTACACTGAGGGGAAAGTGGGCGGGGAAGATGCTATGTTACAAATCGTATAAAGGATCTCTAATCCAGAGATACATTACACATAATCTAGCCGCTGTTAAACCCAAAAGCTTAGAGTAATAGCTGCCAGTCGTCTAATTACGTCATAAAACAAAACACGTTTGAAAATGTCAATAGGAACGCTCAGGTAATCTAGCTTCAAAAGACGCAATACAAAAGAAGCCTGGAAGAAAAGAGAGGAAACTGGGAGATAATTAGAAAGGAGCTGATGAACTACAGATACTTAATGAGATACCTTCCGTCAGTCTCTTTAACCTCTTGTATCTATATTGTTTCTAGAAAGCTCTGTAATATACAAGCTCTTACATTAACCCCAGTGAACCCCCAAACTAGCAGTTTCAGCCACTACTACTTGGTCAGGTAAGCGTGTTTTACCAGCAGTGTTGAAAACAAGTGAAGCTACCATCTAAATGCCTAAAGAATCAACAAAGAAAACTTCTGGGAAGGCCATATTCCTATTGTCCCATTTTCTGGAGTAGATATTCATCTTTTCTGCTCCCTTATGCCGTTTCTAGCATCGGGTTTCCTCAGCCGTCCATGAAACATTTCCTGTATTTTTGTTTTTGTTCATAGTTAGTTGTTTAGCTTTCCTCAAAGCCTCCCCTTTCTTAGTTGCTATTTCTTCTGCATAATCGCTCCATTCTATTCTTGGTAACACTTTCGCTCTTCTTCCATGCCCTCTGGCCTCCCAAAACTGTTAGTACGCGGGCTGTTTGGCAAAGAAGGATCACAATTTTTTTGAGAACGTACCTTTACTCATTCTCATAATTTTGATGATCTTTCTCAAAATAGTCTCCCCTGAACGCGATGCACTTGTCCCAGCGTTTCTGCCATTCTTCAAAGACATGGTGGCAACAATTTTTTAGAGATCCTTGAAAATCGCCTCCACAGCCTCCACAGCCTTCACCACTTCTTCTGATGATGGATAATGCCTCCCACGAATGCGTTTCTTCAAGTTAGGGAATAGAAAAGAGTCACATGGGGCTAAATTCGAACTAAGGGAAGTTTCTTTTGTTTGTTTTTGTAATTACGTCCTCCAACGTTAAGTCATATCACACGATGAATAAAATTGGTGATATGATGTTCAAAAGAGTCCGGGATCCATGGAGCTAAGAGCTAACCGACATTCATCTTTCAGGATAAGGAAACAAGCTGGAAAAACTTTATCGAGGTAACACACCCTAACCGAGATTCGAACTCGGGACCTCTTGAACGTAAGGCAAACGCGCTACCATCTACGCTACGGTGGTGGGCAGGGTGACGGTGACGGATGCACTTCACGTTGATGTTTGCAAGATATTCAGGAACAACTTTGGCAATATGCGGCCGCGCATTATCGTGGTGTAGCATCCAGCCTCCTTAACGGAAACGTGGTCTTTAGCGCCTGATATGGACTTGCAATGTTTCCAGGACATCCCTGTAGTATTATCCAGTTACTGATGTGTGTGCAGGTACAACATGCTGGTAAACCATTCCATGAATACCAAGAATAAGATGACCATAACTTTCCCAGCAGAAGCAACCACTTCATGTTGATTTTTGCAAGTTATTTAGCAACAACATTGGCAATATGCGGCCACGCATTATCGTGGTGCAGCATCCAGCCTGCTTCACGGAAATGTGGCACCCATTGAACTGTTCATTATTTCAGAAAGTGATCTTAAGGTAATTCGTTGATCTTCCCTCACAATGGCAGCAGCAGTGTTGATGTTTTCATCCGCAAGAGCAGTAACTGAAGCTGCGGGTCTACCTTCCTTTGAAACTGATTGTCTCCCCTCTTTAAGCATTTTAAACCAGCTTCGAGCTGTGCTGTAGGGAAGAACAGACTCTCCATAGGCCTCCAGTAACATTGAATAGGCCTCAACTGTAAATTTGTTGAGACGAAAGCAGAATTTCAAAGCCACATACTGTTCCTCGCGTGTGACCTCCATTGCAACGGTAGGCGATACTGAACATGTCTGAACTTGCCTGGTTCTCACAGGCGGGAACCAGGAGTATCAGCAATGAAACTACTACGGCGTGTTTGTTTCACATTAAGCTAACAGAATATAATAAGAATGAATTTTAGTGCGAAAAATTATGACCGTAAAAATTTATGATCAGTCTTTATCCAACAGCTCTCGTAGATATCATTTATCCTTATCTATCTTTTTCTGCATACGAAAATTAATTAAATATATGATGGTCGCCTGATGAGTCCCGGGCTTCAGAATAAAAGGAATTGTGTGACCTTAAGGCCACACGATGGAAGTGAAAACTTAAAAACCGTTCATTATAAATTATTTTTAAAAATTATTTCCTGATCCGCGGTCGGTCTTTCACTTTGTGGAAAAACATAACCTATACGTGGTAAATGAAAATAAACGCAAAACGTCATTTTAATACGTGATAATTTTATTACTTACGTTTTATTACATTTAATTTATTGGTGTTTTACGTTTTACTACTCACAATAAAGAGAAATTGTCAATAATAATAATAATAATAACCAGTTCATAAATAAAACATCTCTTTCACGAATTCCTAACACTTTTATTTCCAATCAGCACACTCGTTTTATTCTTCGTTATTATAGTTTAAATTATTCAAATACGGAACTTTGGCGATATTATCTGTTCGTTTTGACTATTATTACTGTTTAAAGTGGAATTTGACATGTCGACTTGTTAAATGTCAGAAGGCTATCTGACCGGATCGGTAACCGGCATTTGACATACGTTTGTAAGAAAGGCCCTAAGACAATTATTTTTTAATGAAACTCCTGTAGGGTTTCTGAACTTTTCATAGTATTTGAAATATGTTAAAACGTACCTGGATGCGTGTTGTTGATACTCTGTTGAGAGCGACAGAATGTCTAGGCTGTATAGCGGTATGGACAACATAAGATTGAAAAAACAAATGAGTGTTTGGGTTGGGGGGGGGGGGCGAGTTAGTTTGGATTGAGTCGACTCGAGCCGAGTTCATCCGAATGAGTGTCACATATTCCAGCGTGACGGCTCAGTTTAATTTACTACACACATGTGCTCAGGGGGGGATTTTTAAGAAATCAGGTATTGCCCTATGGAAAGAGCCCCGGGGTATCCATCGCTCCCGGGTAGAAGGAGGCCCGGGTCCTTGGTCCTACGGGTCCAGGACTAATGGGAGTAGATGATCTGCACATAACTACCCACATATAGCGCTAAACGCTCCTAAAGAAGTTTTCGCCTTAACATTTTTTCTTATGATTTATCATAAACTTAATTAAAGATTTTGATGAAGTGTCAGTTTAGAGTCGAAAGCTGCCAAAGAAATTGATGTTACTTTCTTCTCTCCTTCCTGCCTTTAAGTTTAAATTTTCCCATTTGAACTCAAATGTCCACCGAAGCAGCATGAACTGTACTCCACAAAATGAACTAAATTCATAAACATAACCTGGTACAGTTCTGTAGTTCATAAAATTGTCAATTTAGCTTCAAAATTCCTAAAAAATCATATTCACACACACACACACACACACACACACACACACACACACACACACACACACACACGACTGGACTTTGAAGACCTGAATGCCAGACCTTCGGTCTCAAGCCAGATCAGGGCTAGGCCCTCTACTGGCAGTGGAGTGTTTTGTAAGGAAGGATAATATGTGGCAGGAGATGAGGTTGGAGTTGTATATAAGCCATCTGATGTTATTTTATGTGCCTAGAAGCAGTCTCGGGCGTTTGTAGCGCTCTTCAGGATCGATGTCGTACTCACCTAGACCGCGGATGCGGGAGTTGAAGTTGTAGGAGAGGTTTTGATAGAAGGAACGTGAAAGAGTATGGATGTAGTCTGTTATTGTGGGGATACGTAGGTCTCGTCGAATAACTAGATTGGGGATGTACCCAGGGGGCTCTGGCAATGCGGAGGAATCGGGATTGTAGAATTTCAAGGCGTTGTAGGTGAGACTTGGCTGCTACTCCCCATATTTCACTGGCGTATGTGATGGCTGGCCGGAGTACTTGCTTATACAGGAGCAGTTTTGTAGGCAGAGACATGACTGATCGTCAGTTATAGAGAGGGTATAGCATACCCATTCTTTTGCTAACTTTATTAGCCACATATGTAATGTGATCTCTCCACGTCAATTTGATGTCAAGTAGAACACTAAGATACTTAACGTAAGTTTTCCAATGGACGTCTTCAACAGCTAGACGAATTGGTGGAAGATCCGCTATTCGTCGTCGAGAGAAGGTGATGGCCTGACTCTTCTGTGGGTGGACGCGTAGGCGCCAACGTTCGAACCAGGTGGTAAGGAGATCAGCATGTTGTTGAATCCTGCGAGTACACAGGTTGAGTTCTCATGATTTGGAGGTGACAGCTGTATCGTCAGCAAAGAGATACACCGAGCAGCGTGGCAGGGATAGTAGGGTGTTGATGTACAGAAGGAAGAGAGTGGGCGCCAGGACACTACCCTGGGGAACGCCAGCTCTAATGGGATGGGATGAGCATAAGATTCCGTCGTGAGAGAGCAAAGGTTCTGTCAGTAAGGTACGAGTGAATGAGATGTATTAAGTAGGAAGGGGTTTGGTAGGTGATGAGACGGGAGAGTAAGCCTTCGTGCCATACGCTGTCGAATGCTCCGGTGATATCTAGGAGTAGTGCTGAAACGAACTGCTTTCTGTTAAAGGCTGTGTAAACTTCATCAACCAGATGAAGTAGTTGGTGTTGAATGGAACGTTGAGAGCGAAAGCCGAATTGCTCCGCTCTGACAATATTGTGTCGATTCAAGATAGTCCTTAGTCGACTTAGAATAAGTTTTTCCATCAGTTTACTCAGTGTTGGAAGCAAACTGATGGGTGTATAGCTCTCCGGGGACGTTCCGTCTTTCCCAGGTTTGCATATAGCGATGACCTTTGCGTGCTTCCAGGCCTTTGGGAAGCAGCAAAGTTTGAGAATTGCATTAACGAGAAAGGTTAATGCTTTCACCCAAGG
Source organism: Mantis religiosa (assembly GCA_030765055.1). Classification (NCBI taxonomy): domain Eukaryota; kingdom Metazoa; phylum Arthropoda; class Insecta; order Mantodea; family Mantidae; genus Mantis; species Mantis religiosa. The sequence continues at coordinate 166,746,054 of CM060947.1, read as the reverse complement.
AAATGGTAGAATCTTTAGGGCCGCGTTCGCTATGTTGTCAAAGCCGGGCTATTTGAATGGCCGTAGGCTGGTGATGTGGCATTGCACTTCAGCTACGGAGATGGAGGGAGGTGGTACATCATCATGGGGTTGGGAAAGGTACGCCTGAACTTCCTGAGTGACTGCGTGGATATGATCTATATCCGGGGTATCAGCGGCCGTAAAGGTCATTTCCAAGAAGGTTGTATGTAGTGCAGTTTTTTCCCTTGCACACTGAGCGAACTCATGTCCGTGGTGCAGCGGTGGATCTTTGCGAGGGATTTGAAGTAAGGATTTGGTCATGCTTCAAAAGGAGTTGTCCTCTACACGAAGAGAGGAGATCTTATTTTCCCAGCACCCGTTGCGAAATTCTTGGAGTTGAAGTCTGTGAAACTCACGACGATCTGCTGGGCAGTGACTATGTAAAAAGCACCGTCGCATCCTGTTCTTTTATTTAATCGTCTCTCGGATAGCCAGAGGTAAAGGATCGATATTCAATCTGCTAAGTTTTGATTTTGGGGAAGACCTCATGATAACAATAGTTAGTTGGGAGGTGAAAAGATCAACCACGGTGTCTATCTCTTCTGGGGATTGACATCGCTGCTGTGGGGGCTGGATTTGTTCCAATCGTATCGAAAACTCCTCCCACTTGTTTTTCGTGGGAGTGGGAATACTCGAGGAGCTTTGTAGTTGGGCTTACCAGGGAAGGATAGGAGGATGGGGTAATGATCTGAAGATATAGCAGGAACTGTGAAGAGGGTAAGGTGCTGCCGCACATTGCGGACCAGGGCGAGATCAAGCCAGTCAGGTGGTCTCCTGTCTCCATAGTGATGTGTAGGTTGGTTTGGAGCCCTAGCGGAGATAGCCCTAGCCGCCACGAAGTTGTGGAGTCTGGCAATTGAGTTAGTTATAATGTTCGATATAAATGCTAGGCAGAAAAACATTTTTATATTTCATTTAGAAGTGAATTATGTTAGGCATAGGTTAAGCTGTTGAAAATAACTTGGCTATCTTTGTGCAATTTGCCGCAGTTGTAAATTAATCCAAAACATGAGCAATGAAAATATTATGCTGTGATAGAGAAAGCACTTGCAAGACTCGTTGCATTTGCATGTCACAAGAGTTAGAGCATTGCAAGATTTTAAGACAGTAGTAACATGTAATAATCATTCCTGGTTGAATAGTGGAGTGCGTTATTCCGGGACAGCGCGAACGCAGTCTCGACTACCAAAAATTATGCGCCCGAGTTACCCACATTCGGGGCAATCGCGGGGGTCAGCCCAACCGAAGTGCAATGGAAGGGCCTCACCCCGGCGGAACCGCCTTCCTGATCACGGTAACCCCTACGCCAGGTAAGTATGCCGATACACAGCACAGTGGTGTCGCTGAAGGTGAGTCCTGCTGCTTGGAGCAGGGGCCTTCGACTTGTTGCCATACCGGGACACTGTCCCTTACTGGCATTATGATGGAGTTTTATTCATCGGGCGGTGGTTAAATGGTTGGATGTTTGTCCTATGGTTTTTTTTTTTTTATGATGATGATGAATGAGATTAGAAGATATTTGGATAAAGATGGTGTATGATGGGTGTTAGTATTATGGTAGGCCTAGGGTGGCTCGTGGGTGTTTGTAGGTAGCCCCGGGGTCTAAATCATATTCCCCGAGACCCCTGATGAGATGGTTGAAGCTGGATGGTAGGTTGGAGTAGAATTTGTATGAAAGAGTCTTGATGTAGCTGGTGAGAGTGGGAAATGAAAGGTCGTTATGAATATTGGTGTTGGGGATGTACCAATCGGCTCCTGTAGCAATGCGGAGAAATCGGTTCTGCAGGACCTGGAGTTTGTTTAAGTTTGATGATGCTGCAGCACCCCAGACTTGACATGCGTAGGTGATAGCTGGTCTCAGAATTTGCTGGTATATGAGAAGTTTGTTTCTGAGGCTCATGGGTGACTTTTGGTTGTATAATGGGTATAGCATACCCATACGTTTGGTAATTTTTGAGGCTACAGATGTAATATGTGTTTTCCAGGTGAGACGCATGTCGAGCTGGACTCCAAGGTATTGGGCCTGATTTCTCCAGGGGATGTCTTCTCCTGCTATGTGGAGCTCTGGGACGTCGTGAACTTGGCGACGGGTGAAGGTTACTGCCTGTGTTTTTGTAGCATTTATGCGTAGGCGCCAGGTGAGGAACCAGGCGGAAAGCATGTCAGCATAGCGCTGAAGACGTTGTACAGCCGTGAGGTGTTTACAAGAGGCTGTGGTGATTGCTGTGTCATCAGCGAACAGGTACAGGTTGCAGCTCCAGATAGTGGGAAGGGTGTTGATATAAGTTAAGAATAGAAGGGGTCCAAGTACACTACCTTGGGGTACCCCTGCATTGATTAGGTAGGGTCGGGAAGAAATGTCATCTCTGACAACGGAGAAGGTGCGATGGGTAAGGTAATGGTTGACAATGTGTATTATGTAGGGAGGAAAGTTGTAGCTGATTAATCGATGAAGAAGGCCTTGATGCCAAACTGAATCGAAGGCCTTTGTGATGTCCAAAAATAGAGCTGCAACATACTGCCTGTTATTGAAGGCTCGAGTAACTTCATCAACCAGACGTAGAAGTTGGTGTGATGTGGAGTGGGAGCGGCGAAAGCCAAATTGCTCTGGGCGAATGATGTGTAGCTCGTCCAGTAGGTTTTGGAGGCGATGTTGCAGTACTTTCTCAAATAATTTACTTATGGCTGGTAGCAGACTAATGGGACGATGGTTTGAAATTTGTTTGGAGTCCTTGCCAGGTTTGGGGATAGTAATGATTTTGGCATGTTTCCATTTTGCAGGAAAGTAGGAAAGAAGGAGCAGACTGTTGAACAGATGAACAAGCAAGGCTATCCAGTTCTGCGGGAGTGCCTTGAAAGCAGCGTTTGGTATGGAGTCGCAACCAGCAGCTTTGTAGGGTCGGACTGAAGCTATCAGACCACTGACCTCAGCGGTGTTTGTGAGCAGCACTTCGGCTGAGTTGTAGGGAGAGGCAAGAAATTGCTGTACCACTCCTTCAATTTCCGCTACTTGCTCGTGGTCAGGGGATTCAGCTGGATGGAAGGTAGCTGCTAAGTATTCTGCTGTGAGTTCAACTTTTTCCCTGGAAGATTGTGCCACTCTATTTCCATTCATAAGTGGCGGATCTGAGATGGGTATGCGTAGCATAGCCTTGGACATTCTCCAGAGAGAACAGTCTGTGGTGTCGAGGGTACATAGTTTCCTTTCCCATTCGTTATTGAAGTGGTCTGCAAGTTCCATCTTCACTGCAGCCTGGAGGCGATTCCATTCCCTCTTGTCTTGTGGCTGGCGGGTATTTTGGAATTTTCGCCGTGCTGTGTTTTTGGCCGAGATGAGTTGGCGCAAATGTTTTGGGATGGGTTTGAGGGGACTATATGGGGATTTACGGGCAGGAGTTGCTTCACGCATGGCCTCGGCCATGTTGCTAGTGATGAACTGCTCCAGGTTATCAGCTTCTGCTATTGTTGTACAAGGGTGAATTTCGGCGGGTTTGTCGGCCATGATGTTTGAAAATTTGCTCCAGTTGGTCTGTCTGGGATTTACGTGAGAAGGTAATGACTTGGGTGTGAGTTTTGCCTTATATAGCAAGAGAACAGGAAAGTGATCGGAAGAGAGTTCGGGAAGAGAGAATATAGTTGGGTGACTGCGAATGTTGCACAGGAGTGCTATGTCCAACCAATCAGGGGGACTACTATCACCATGAGTTATGGTGGGGGAGTTGGGAGCAAGGACGGCCAGGTTCTTACGTTCTATGTAGCGCTCCAGTAGGCGTCCGCGACTGTTGGTGATGGTGGAATTCCAAAGCGTGCTCTTTGAGTTGTAGTCACCCATGGCTACAGTGGGAGAACCATTGAAAATAAGGTCCAGGTCTCTCTGTGAAATTGGTCTACTTGGTGGGATGTAGACCGAGTAGATATTAAGTGGTCCTCTGTCGGTAGCGACTTGGATTCCTGTACCTTCAAGGCCGTCTGAAACAGGCAGGTGTAGGCGATGATGGGGGATGTGCCTTTGGATATAAACTGCAGTCCCGCCATAGCCATCTGGACGATCAGTTCGGTAGCAAATCATTCCTGGAATGGTAGCCCTATAGCGTGGAGCTAAGTGTGTTTCTTGGACAAGGAAGATGTTGATTTTGTTGACAGCGATGAAGTTTGTGGCTTCACGTAACTTTTGTCGTAGTCCATTGGCATTCCAGGAACAAATGCGTAGGCTGGTGTGGTTGCTTATTATATTATTGACGTCCGCCATTGTTGCCCATAAATACAAAGACGGTGTGCACCAATATTGTTTGTGAAGGAATAGAAGGAGGGCGGATGGCTAGTGCATCAGCTAAGGCAGCTGCAAAGTCAGCTTGCAGGGCGAGTGGAATCCTGGACATGAGGCTTAAAAACTGCTCATCAGGAAGGGATGGTTTGGAAGTCTGTGGAAGGTTGTGGTTTGTGGTGGGGCGAGCCAGTAGCCGCTGCTGCATGGGCGTTCTGGTGTCGGCGTTAGTCTGTCTTGATGGGCACGTAGGTTTATTGGCCAGTGCAGATGGAGCTATTTCTGATGGTCCGTTAACAGGTGGACGTTGTGGTGGCGTTGGTGGCTTTGGTGGAGCTGGTGTGGTTTGTGATTGCGCAGTTGCTTGCGGCTCTGATTGATGAGGTTGCAGTGGGTTTTGACTTTGTGTTGCAGATGCGGCAGCTGCGTAGTTTGGGAATTGTGGTCTAGTAATTGGAGGGAGACAAGGGTAGCGAGTACCTTTGAATGCTTCCCTGGGTATGCCTTGTGGGTTTGGTATCTTCGGAGCAGCGTCAAAACGGGTGCGTTGTCCAGCCTTGTTGAGCTCCATTTCTATTCTGGCCTCCTGCCAGATAGGGCACTTCGCGTAGCGGCAGGAGTGCTCTCCTCCGCAGTTACTGCATGTTGGTTTAGATCCAGCAAGACCTAGCCTCTTGCATTCTGGGCGCTTGTGGCCTGAGTCACCACAGTAGGAGCATACCGGTATAAGCCTGCATCCCGCTGCACTGTGGGTGAACTGTTGGCAGTTCGTACACTGTAATGGTCGTGCAGGCGGTCGATATGGTTCAACCCTTATAATGGCGTCGAACATGTGGGTTACCTTGTAAATATCGCTTGAGCGCGGCTCCTTCCGAAGGGCTACTCGGAAATGTGGCAGCTTCTGCTGCGTCGGGGAGCGGTTTGATCGGAGTTGTCCAACACGCTCAACTGGGTACTCCATCTTTTGTAGGAGGTCTTGGACTTCTGCCTCTGTAACGTACATGGGTAGGTCCTTCAATGTTACGTACATTAGCTTCTCCTCGGGTAATAAGGTGGTGAGGTATTGTACTGTGTGATCGGTGAGGAATTTTCGTATGGTTCTGTGATCGGTAGGCGTTTCGGGAAGGAAGGCGATAGACCCACTCATGTTTTTTATGGTGAATTTTAATTCTGGGAAACCATCGTGTAATGCCTTTGTCAGTTCTCGGGCTTGGCACGGATCTCTTAAGAAGATGGGAGTAGTCTTATTAGATTTGGTTACTCCTTGTGGTTGTGTGGTAGCTTGTGCCTGGTTGAGGTGTAATGGGGCTGCTACCTCTGCTACTTCCTGTTCCATGAGTTCAGCAGGGGGTGGGGGAGGTGTAGAGCATTTACGCCTCTTTTGGTTTACGGCTGGTAATGGTGGGAAGTCCTCTGGTGTTTTTGCTTCAGAGAGAGCTGCAAAACTGTTTGATGTCGTTGGTGGTGGCGCTAATGCGCTGTGGTTAGTTTCCTTGGCAGTTCTTTTCTGCGTAGGTATTTGCCAGGAGTTATATTGCTCTTCATGATGTGAAAGGTAACTGGTGATGACATCAATTCTCTGGCGGTGGAAGGAATAGATTCTGAAGGCTGCAGCCGTGACGCAGACCTCTTCAGAGTTGGGGACGGAAGACATTTCGGCATCTGCCTGATTCAGGTATTTTGTCCTAGCCTGTCTTTCCGTTTTGAGGATCCGGATATCGCCTCTGGATAGTGGGTAGCTGGGTTGTACGATCAAAGCTGTCCCCATGAAGGTTGAAATATCACCGCCTAGCAGGTAATAATTTTCAGAGGCTTGTTCCACATAGGTTGCAGGTGCCTCTGTTGCAAGGGGGTTAGAAGCAGTGGTTGCGCAGGTTGCGTGATCTGCAGAAGGGTGTGTAGATGCCTTCATGTTGGTGGGATTTGGGATGTTAGCAGCCGACATGATCAGATGTGTGGATTGACCAATGGGAACATCCAATATAACGACCAATTAGGAAGGGCAATGAAGTGACCAATAAGGTTTAGGGAGGGCAATGGAGTGACCAATGAGGAGAGAGTGTGATGAAGTAAACAAAAAGGGTACTGTGGCCCCTTTCTGCGTGATACTAATGAGTGATAAGAGGAAAAAAGAAGAATAAGAGTATAAAAGAACAAGTCTAGGGCGCTGAGAAGCACGAACAGTAGCGGACCTACCCTTAGAGGGCGCCGAAAAAACCAGTCGCAAGGACTGTTGGCTGCGGTCTTACTGTTCTACCCAGGCACTTTGTTAAGCAGTTGAAGCTCTAGCAGACTCAGGTACCTCCTTCTCGCCTCCAAGAGGCTAGAAAGGCTCTTCACGAAGGCAGAAGCTCGAAGTCCTCCTTCGAATGTTGGACGCTGGCAACTCTCGCAGGCGATGTGTACTCCACGACGTCTAGAAGCAGAGTCCCTTTTTTTTAGAAGCAGAGTCCCAAGTATGCCGATGTGTTAAATTTCACCACTTATCAATCACAATTCGGAGGCTCTCATTTCCTATACTTGGAATAAATTCAAATGAAATACCTAAAACACCATATATAAGCAACTTTACTCCTAATTGTTCCGTTACGCGTTACTTTTACCTTATAAACTCTTCGGTCTAATTAAAAATATGTCAATATTAAATACAAAATTCACAACTATATGCTCACAAACGTACTTAACGCTAGGCTGCCATCTACTGGGCCTAACTGCAAATGCACTCCACCACCGTCATCTTTAACATTTGAGGTGTAGTCAGCCCTAACAACTGACAGATCGCGGTGGCTCACCAAACTAGTGGTTCGCCTGTGATGCAGCTAACTGCTTTATTGATTACCTCCTAGAGTGCCAACCACAGAACACTGAACTACCACTCCTTTTCCAGCAATTCCTGTATTTCTAACTTTACTTCGACCCAAATGTAGTATCCCAAATTTTCATTTCTCATTTACTTCTTTTTAGTGTTGTCTGTTCGTAAAGTTGAGAACCCTCTATTCTGGCGTCATTTAAACTCGCCGATTTTCTTGCAGTTCTTCCATTTCATTTGCGGTAGTTTGTGAGCTTTCTTTTTGGCATACGTACTCGGTATGAAAGCGGCACATGATCGCAAATGGACATTCAAACTTACAGTTTTATTTAAACAAATTGTCTGTGGCAACAACAATGAAGAAAATTAAGTCTATTTCTTTATCGCACTAAGGACACAGGACGATTATCAAAAGTGCATTTCAAAACCTACATGTTACTACACAACAAAAGCGATGTTTTATCTCCACAGCAAAAGGGAAGATTCGGTACTTACACCTAAGTATTGCACGTCTTGCAATAAAAAGCACCAACAGCCAGTATTGTTACTGATTTAACAGTGGGGTAAATTATTCCGGGACAGCGCGAACGCAGTCCCGACTACCAAAAATTATGCGCCCGATTTACCCACATTTGGGGCAATCGCAGAGGTCAGCCCAACCGAAGTGCAATGGAAGGGCCTCACTCCGGGGGAACCGCCTTCCTGATCACGGTAACGCCTACGCCAGGTAAGTATGCCGAGGCTTAAGGCTCTTTATTTGTAAATTATTTGCCTGGTGCCGGTACATTGGACCCGGCTTACAGGCTCTAAATTTACATGGGTTTATAATTCTGGGAATGGCCTCTTTATTGTCTTTGGGGTTCTTCTAAAACCCATACGGCGACCTGTTCTGAGGCCGCCGAGAACCAGTTTTATGACGTTATTTGTCTCTGTCTTTCTTTTTCTTGTTTTTATATTTACATATTTACACTGCGCTTATCTTGCGCACGCACGCACACACACACACACACACACACACACACACACACACACACCTGGGCATACCACGTACGTCCCAATATCATACGCACTACACTGTACAGACTTGGCTGTGTACAATATTTACAATGTTCGCAGTTAGGCTGTGCGGCAGCGGGTAGCTGACTCCTGGGCTGCCGATGATGGCGGCCTCTGCCGGGGAACGTGGCCTGAGCCAGGAAGGGCTGGGCGCGCATAATTTTGCAGTCGTTGTTTTTTTTTTATTTTTATTTTTCTTCAATATGCTTTGATTCTGGCGTGTTTTCGGTGTTTGGGTTCGCCTTTCCCAATATTGTGTATGGTGGGGTTTTGATGGTGTCGGATGCGCGCCCAGATGGAAGAGGCACGTTTGTTGATGGCCTCGTTGATGTAAGCGACGTGGGTTTCTTGGTGAATGGTGGCAGTTGTTGTTCGGATAGGAGCAGACAGGATTTTGCGTAGGGATAAGTTTTGTAGGGTTTGGAGATACTTTAGGGCTGTTTTGGAGGCGTTGGCCCAGACCACACAGGCGTACAGGACCACGGATAAAATAAAGGATCTATATAGGATGATCTTCGAGCGCAGCTTTAGCTGTTTGCTCCTAAATATGGAGGCGCACATCTTTAATCGCTGCCGCCCTTTATTGGCGCTATCTCTTAGGTGGGTGGTCCAATGCATCGTGCGTGTCAACGTCACGCCGAGGTACTTGACCTGCTGACGACAATGCAATATTTGACCATCGACCGTTAGGTCCATTGCCAAAGGGCGCCACTTTGTAAAATGTATAAGCTGGCATTTGTTCGCATTAATTTTGATTTTCCAGTCATGAAGCCATGAAAGGAAGCGGTCAATGTACCGCTGCATCTCTAAAAGTCCATAACGAGGATTTTTATGATGGTTGTATATTGCAGTGTCGTCAGCATACATTGCAACTTTGCATCTGGCGTCCACGGGGAAGTCGCTGGTGAAGAGTATATACAGGAAAGGTGACATAACAGCCCCCTGTGGTACGCTAGCCTGCATCACTCTCTCCTTTGAGGAGGAGCGACCCACTTGGACGTAGAAGCGCCTGTTTTTTTAAAAAATTATGCAGCAAGGGCAGTGAATTTTGGAGGCCAGGAAACTCTCGGTGCAGCTTGTAAATCAGGCCGTTGTGCCAGCACCGATCAAATGCGGCTTCTACGTCCAAAAATAGCGCCAACGTTGAAGCTCCATTGTTAAATTGCTCGGTGGCGTCATCTACTAGTCTTAAAAGTTGAAGGTCTGTTGAGTGCCCTTTTCTAAAGCCAAATTGTGAATTTGAAATGTCAAGCGCCGCAATTTGTTTTTGGAGTCGAAATAGAATTATTTTCTGGAGCAATTTACCAATAGTGGACAGGAGAATAATGGGGCGGTAATTTTGAGGTTGCCTGGTGCTTTTCCCATGCTTAGGGAGCATTATTACCTTGGCTCGTGTCCAAGTGTCAGGAAAATAATTTTGCTGCAAACAAGCGTTGAAAATTTTTGTAAGTTGCACCAGGGCTTTTCTCGGGAGATGTTTGAGTTCCTCATTAGTCACCCTGTCCGGGCCGGCGGCTTTCCCATTAGGTAGCTTCCTAATGAGCTTGTACACTTCCTGCGGCGTTGTGAGGGGCAAGCAGGGCCTGATAACTCAGATAGGAGACCAGGAGACACATTAAGGTTCGCGAAACACCCGGGGTCTAAAGATACAGTTTTGAGCGCTGCATGCGCCGGATTCAATGCCGCCAATATAATTATTTTGGCTGCCGTGTTGCATACTAATATATAAAATAACTTCTGCTTAGTTCAAAATTTAATAGTTATTGTATTATTTTACTACTTACGAAGTAATTTTCGTAATATTATTGGCCTATTATCGACCTTATTTGAGCTCAATGTACTATATGAATAAGACACTACATTGGCTAACATGTAAATATTTGAATTAAAGCTTTAACGACAAGGAGGCCAAGCCAAATTAAGTTCTGAATACAATTTTCATCGATTTGTGAAATTGTAAAAATTTGAAAGAACCACGAGGACGTATGGGCAGCAGGAAGAACGAGAATATATTTTCACAAAGACCTATTGGTAAGTAAGATTTAGCATGTAGCTAAATTCCGACAATTAATATGACATAACCTGAAATGTGCCTTAATACATATTCATGCACAGTTAAATTCTCTAGATTAATGTAGCACCTTATAATGGAAAAAGTGTGTTGTTTTACATACAAAAGCATTAGTTTCATTAACCTTGTTACTTTATTACTGCAATGATGGGATTTTCTGTTTTTTGTCTTTCAGGGGTTATCCATCATCTCAGGCTACCAGGAATACAATGGCAGAAATCAGAGTGCAGGATTACTGGATATTGTGTATGTTTCTTGTTTTGGTGATGTGCAGTGATCTTCAGGAGCTTTAGTAATGTAGCACAAAGCATTCTTTCCCGCGTATACAGCAATTTAATGTGGCATATCAAATATTTCTGAAAGTTTGAGTTTCATTTCATATCAGTGGAAAATTTAACAAAAACTTTGAGGATAACTGTGGCTAACAAGGAAAAGTGAAAAATGAAGTTATTTTAGACAGTTGATTGGGTGTATTAGTTTTTGTGTTTGTACTTGTAGTTTTAAATTTAAAATATATGTAATATATAAGTCCATGTAAGGTAAGTAATATGCAGTTTAAATTACTGAAAAAATAGCTGTGAATTTTCAGATATACCAAAATTAGCATCATCTGTGTTTACGTATAATCTAGGTGGCTTAAATTAAAATTTTTGGGCGAGATGCTTGATATGAATTTTATAAACTTTTTCTTTAAATTGCAATGATAAGTATTTTGAAGAACTAAGTTCTCTTAACCTTACTCATCAGTGTATATCTACATCATTGATCAAGAATGTCACAGCTTTTAACAGCAATTAAAAGTATGATCTGAGATTCCATAAACCTAATTTGTTCTATATTGTTTAATGCAGTAGTCACTATGCAATATTATTGTACACACTACAGTAAATTATTTACCTGAATAACCATCTTTGAAGAGATCTGATGGGATTAGAATTTATTTGAAAAAGCTTTACAAGTTTTTAGGTGTAATTGTGCATTGCAAGAAATGATTAAAATGTCATTGTGTCATCATCATTATATGCCACTTTTAATTTTATTTCTAATATTCCAGTTATTCTTAAAACATGCACAATGTCAGCTAGCTAGGACCTAAACACAGTGTGGATTGATCTCAAATTAGTAAAGCTTCACAATAAATAATAGGTTATAAATCCTCTTCCTTGTTAACACACACACACACACAAATGGGTTCAGAAAAATAACAAGTGATATTTGCACAGCATTTATGTATTCTGTGGTATTTCTGTTCTCAGCATGTACTTGCCACCATTTATGAGTAATATTGGTGCACAATTTCTGTAATGCTAACCATTTTAAGGGTGATATAACGTTTCTAGCGTGACCCACAGAAATGTTACATGTCACATGAAACTACACTGTTAAACATCCTCTCATTGTTCTAAGTTGGAATGAAAATCTCAATCTTTGGCATGGGAAAAAGATGTTTAACCTAATATATGAGCCATTTGCTACATGTAGTGATGCGAAGCCACATAATAATTTTGAAAAGTAGATAAAACTGCACATTATTTTGCTATATAATGCACTTCTTGTTTCTTTGTAGTGAACACATAAGGGAATTATGGACTGTCAAAAGAAATAATGGTTAGATGTGTGAGCAAATAAATTACATTACTAAATTATTTTTTATTAACTACTCAAACACACAGTTCCATCACTTTCACTTCTTAACTAAAACTACAAACAGCATTAATAGTTCATAGTGTAATCTTTCATTGAGTTATTTATTTGACACACATTCAGTTGTATGTCATGGACTGAGAGGTTTACACTATGCAGAGGGCTCCATTTGCCATCTTAGTCATAAAGTACATTGCTTAAAGTCTTATCAAGTTAAAGCAAGCCATTTATCCAAACAATTGCTCTGCACATTAAGCAAATTATATTTCACAGTCAGATAACTACATGAAATAATCTCTTATTGGAAGATACACTGTGCATTAAATTTTATTTTTAAAACTGCACATTTTCTTCTTCAGCATTCATTACTGTGCATATGCATGCCATTGAAGCATTTAAAAATTCCACGCTGTAATATTCTTGTGTTGTGAAGACAAGAGTTAAGCTTAGGACAATTTTAAATGAATGTTACAGCTTTAATGTAATTATTATTTTTCATAATTTATTCTGCACTTGTGAATGTTAATTCAACCAAAGTGATAAGAAGTATATAAAATAGTGCCATTTATGAAATTTATGTCACCAGTTGCTAATACAGACTTCTGTACTAATTTGACATTATTAATCTTATATGAATCGATCACAAATTTCATGTTTTTCTCTGAATATACTTTAGTATACTTGTGCTGAAAATAATGTATGCACTATTGAGCTTTTAAAATACTTATTAAATATAACCATTAACAGAGCTGCTTTGGTGTCATTTTAAAGAAATAGTGCTATTTTTTTGTACATAGTTGTTGTTATCATTTCAAATTTATATACATATTTCTTTAGGGGTTTTTTTTCTCACTGTTATTCCAGGGAATTTTTCAACATTCTGTGTACAAAGAAATTGCATTACATATAACGTTATGGTAACCTTACCTGTTTTCCTGTATCTACAGAATCATTATTTTAGTGTTAAGTTATCTTTATTTTAAGTATTACACTAAGAAGCTTGAGGGAAAAGGTATACAGATATCTTGTATAATCTCAACAGCATCTTAAGTGATCTCACTCTCTCGTTTTTAAAATTTTAATTGTTTTTAAAGACAAAATTATCAATTTGCAACAGGAATAAAGATATAATGCTTTGTGGAAGTCAATTATTCATACTTAACAGGAAAAGTTCAAGTGGATTCTTCCAATTCTTTTTACAAATTGGACAACTTCTTTCGAAGTCACATTTCGCACACTGATGAATAGTTTATCGCACATTTCCTCAGCGTATTTGACGCGTATTATCCTAATATGAAATAGTTGATATGTGCCGTAAACTATTCATGTGTGACGAGAAGTGATTTCGAAAGAAGTTGGATTCCATCAGTCAGTGAAAATGGGAGCCGAAGGGAAGGGGAAGTAGAGCTATGGTGCATTTTTTCTAAATGCACCATAGCTCTGTCGCAATAGAAGCGTACTACATTACCGGCCGTAGTCTCCAAGGTCGCCGGGGTCTAAAGATTTAGGAAAGAGCGCCCTATGCGTCTTCAGTTTTTAACACGGAGTTGAGCATCTGGTATTAATCTGTGGGGGCAAGTGTTGCTCATGCCTCTGTGCCACCCAGTTTTGTACCCAGGCCTGGACATCCCGTTCTAACTCGGGGTTCGTCGCTAGGTTTTCTGTAAATCTTGTTTCCAGACAGTCTGCAAAGACCTCGGCTTTCTCCTCAGAGGAGAAGTGCAGGCCGAGGTGAGTGTGTAGCGCCTCAGTTCCTGATTTAGCGCTCGAGGAGACTTTAAATGCCTTTAATAATTTCCATAAAGAATTGTCCGAATGTGTGGTATTTAACATTTTCTGCTCCCACTGCTCAGGGCTTGTGGTGTAGCTGGTGGAATTTCTTTTGGCCGTGGTATGCCGAGGTATCAAATTTCATCGATTATCAATTTCAATTCGCAGACTCTCATTCCCTAAACTTGGGAAAAATTCAAATGAATTAGCTAAAGGAACTTACACATGAGGCGCTTGTCCTGCTATCATTGTATCACACATTACGTACTGGTGCACAAACTCTTCAGTTTAGTTAATTATTTCTCGATATTAAGAATAACTAAACAAATATATACAAAACGAGAATATAAACGCACACTGCTATCTATTGGACTTGAGTGTAAATGCCCTCTACTGCTGCCACCTTTGGCATTCGACGTGTAGTCTGCCTTAATAGCTCTGATGGATCTCGGTGGCTCGCCTGTACTGCTATTATCGATTACTTCCTATAGTGCCAACCGCAAAACACTAAACTACCACTCCTTTCCCGACATTTCCAGCTTTACTTTGATCCAAATATGGTATCCACCATTTTCATTTCCCATTTACTTGTTTTTAGTGTGTTCTGTTCGTAGTGGTGATTGTCCTCTATTCTCACCTCATTTATATTCGCCGTTTTTTCTTGCATTTCCCTGCCGTTTGTTCGCTATTCTTTTTGACATATTTACTCGGTATGAAACAGTGGAGGCTCGTGGTGACAAAAACAGGTGAAAATGGCTTGTATGCAAAAACTAAAATAAAAATGAAATTACTAGTACTACTACTCACCCAATTTGTTTTGACTCCTGTCCTTTAAGGAAGCAAAGTTGTCTATGATATAACAGCAGAAAGGTTGATTCTTCGTAAGTGCACACAGTAATTCCATCTGCAAGGAAATGTTGGATAAAGATGACAGCCTGGCCTGACAAATTGAGTTTCTAGAGCATGTCTTTAGCCCTTTAAGACAGGAGAAACTTCTTTCGACAGAAACGCTGGTGGGTGAGATAGTCATCACTAAACACAACATTTTATATGTTTCCTCGAAAATGTCTTTGTTTACTTGGAGATCACCTAGAATTTTGTCTATAGCCACATTTCGGAATGATTCATCACTATATAACAAAGTGAGTTCGTTCCTTAAACGACTGATTGATGTCAAATATTTGTGGATAGCACTTACGTGAACCTTGGAGAGAACTGGCTGGATAGTCTGTGAGATACTTATCAAACTTTTTGGAATCAACAAGATTAAGAAAACTTAACTTCTCATAGTCTTGGAATCTTAAATGCAATTCTATCAAAAGAGTATCTACAATTTCAAGATATAAAACTCTGTAAGTTAACAGAAGTCCATTTTCTGATAACACAGCAGGTGTTATGGATTTATGGGTGTCAACGTTTTAGACTGTTGAATCAATGAATTTAAATATTCATTTCTTCTGCTTTTTATTATGGATCTTGCTCGGGCGGTACGTGATATCTAATCACTTTTTCTGCAGGGTATCACAAAGTACTTCTGTTATACCGAATATGTCATTAAAACAATGGAGAGCAATGTGAATTCAAAATTATTGAATTTCACTGGCCCTGATGGATTTTTCGTCTGAAGTTTCATCATCCATTATAAATTGGAAGACATTCTTCAGATTCTCCCATTCTTGAATGACGATGCTAATAAGCTTGGAGTCAGGGGACCAACGCGTAGCAGCAACTATTGGTATACGCCTGACGCACGCGGAACTGAGTGTAAGTTCGATTTGCTTAGGGGTGGAAAAATAATGGAATTCCACTTACGATAGCAAAATATATCCAGCACTTGGATATTTTCTTGGCACTTTGTTGTAAAATCAAATTTAAGCGATGTGCCATACAGTGGATGAAAGTAGCCTGAGGTGCTTTATTTTGAACTTTCTGTTTCAGTCCATTCAAACGACCAGACATGCTACTGGCGCCATCGTAGCACTGACCTATCAATTTAGTTTCATAGTCAAGAGTCAAGTTCTTTGAAAATTCTGTCTACCATTGCAAACACATTTTCAGCAGTCCTATCAGCGCTAACATCATGGAATCCCAGAAACCTTTCAACCATTCTGAATTAACAAATCCTATTATAATTGAATACTGGGACATTTGCGCAACGTCTGTGGTGTAATTGACTTGAACAGTAAAGATCAATACACGGCCTACTTCTGATTCTACATAGTCATTCATGTACTTTGAAATACAGTCTATTAACTCATTCTGAATAGTCTTTGAGCCGCCACTAAACATGGTTTTAATTTCATTGTAGTTTTTTTGTATTTCTAAGTTACTCCTACTAATAAATGGAGTCAGAAGCTCTTTAAAATTCCCGCGGTTTAATGATTCATTCCGCTCTTTGTGACTCTTGAATGCCAGCTTGTTTACTCAGAAATAAAACCACTTCAATAACTAAGTCCAGAACAAGTCTGTTCCACCGGACATTTTCATTATACTGTTGAACGTGTCACCTGTGATTTTCTCTTAACGCATCAGCGATTGTATTTCTGTTTTTTTTTTTTTCAACATTTCTCAATTTCAGTTGACATTTTAGATGTTCTGCAGAATCCCCATGTTTATGCAATGAACGAGCTGTATTTTGAGTCTGTGAATTCCTCTTTATTCCATACGTCATTTTTGTTGCTGAACAGCATGCACGGCCAGCAAAATAAATTTTGAAGGTATACACTAGTGTACAACCAGCAAAATTCAGAATACCAAATGTTTTTAAATTTTATAGTATACGACTGGCCTTTTCACAGATTTGCAATGAATTAACTAGCTGCCCAGCAGTTAAAAGGTTTTTCTTGTCCTCATCGTTCCACTTATTAAAAGGAGTTTGTAACAGAGTAGGTACATACCAAATCATTTCTTGGAAACATAAACAAAAATAGATGCAAATTTAAATATATTCAGTATTCACACGTTCACACTGACTACTCGTGAGCGCACGTATCATGTTTTATTTTGTTTTAAACAAACGGAAAGGAAAGAAGGAAACGAACCACAAGTTGTGCAGGTTCACATGCTCACGACTGACTGACCGACTTACTTATTTTGATGGATAGAGTCAACATGATAAATTCAATGCCATGGCCGGGATTCCGTTCAGAAACCTTAGCCTAAATACAGCTAGTGTGAAGAAATGATTAATTTCCATCAGGTAACTAAAATAGAGGTAAATGATGAAGCCTGGGACTCAAGTTCCTACGATAGACGATAGTAAGTCACCAGAAACAGTGTATCTCGGATGCGAGAGTCCCTAGTGGTCTACCGGGAAAATATATGAGTGAAATGGACAATTTAATGTCAGGACGGCACATTGATCATGGTAGCTCAATGGGTTACAGCGACTGGATGGAAACCAGGAGATCTGTGGTTCAAATTCCAGCCATGGCATTGAATTTTTCATGTTGACTCTATCCATCAAAAACCTTAGCCTATATACGGCTAGTGTGAAGAAATGATTAATTTCCATCAATTAACTAAAATAGTAAAGAGTTAAATGATGAAGCCTGGGACTCAAGTACTTACAACAGTAAGTCGCCACAAATGGTGTATCTCGGATGCGAGAGCCCCTAGTGGTCCACCGGGAAAATATATGAGCCAAATGGAGAATTTAATGTCACGACAGCACGTTGACCATGGTAGCTCAATGAGTTAGAGTGACTGGATGGAAACCAGGAGATCCGTGGTTCAAATCCCGGCCATGGCATTGAATTTTTCATGTTGATTCTATCCATCACAAAACTTCATGTTCATGCTAGAAAAGCATTCATTTCTCAGTTCTATTCTTCTCATTTCCTTTGCTTTTTAATTTCAATAAGCAACCTCAGGAAGATTTTTCACGTTCAGCTTTCCCTATTTCAGCTTGATTCCAATCACTGATGCCATATGTTGCAAACTGAGGTGCACCATCTAATACTGTACAACATGCACAGAACAACAATCCTTAGATAGAAGAATATAAGTATACCCACAGTATTCACGATTAATACTTTCCACTTACCAAAACCTTGCGAAAGTCTTTCGCTACAAAATCGCTGAGCTTGGTAGCACCATGTAATAAAAAATATTTGTTTCTTAGTTAAGAAATTGTATACTTGTTTCGGATGAATCAGGTAACAGCTTAACTACATTGAGTATTCCACTTTTATATAATCATGTCTTTGCTTTTTATGCCCAATAATATGAAATTAATATGTTAGAATTATAATAGCCAAGAACACTTTATTATGAGATGAATAACGGTTCCACTCGATGCTTTACTGTTTCAGACTGACAGTATTGATGAATAACGGCATCTTCCCGTTGTAAGCATAATCCAGATTGTCTTTTTGTTATGTGTGGCATCTTTTTTGGGATCGAAAGCAGTACAGCACAGAATAAAGGATGCTAATATCTTCTGCGTAGCATAGAGATCTCATTTTGAAATGCCTATGGGAGACCCAGACAAGAGCTAGGCACCACATGTTGTATGTCGGAATTACATATTCACTATTGAGAGCTGGTATAGAGGAGAAAACAGAAAAAAATATGGTGTACCTAGAATTTGGCAAAAACCAGCAGATCACCTTTCCAGCTGCTATCTTTGTCTACTGACTTGTCTCAACATAAAATGTGTAAGAAAACCAATATTTTTGCTTATCCAGACTTACCATCATCTCTTAGGGTCATTCTACACAGTGAGGAGCTTCCTTATTCCTTCTCCTCCTCCAGTACTGAAAGCGTGATAAGACACTAGTGCATCAAATACTGACATCGACGATGAAGATGACTTCTCAGAGAATGAAAATGCCACACCTCACTACCCACACAAAACGAGTCAAATGACTTGAACGGGGATCAAGGACTTACAAAATCCAGAGCAGAAATTCTGTAATGGAGCATAAACACCCCGAGGAACATAACATTTATGTTACCTCACATCAAAATTCTTCCTAAAAACCCACAACCCATCCTACAATATCCTGAAAGAAAGACCCTACCAGCGGGTAGGCATGCAGCAGAAACCTTCTGGCTTTATACAGCTAGCCAGCACAATGGACGGATGAGCATAAAGAATTAAACAGCATGCCACACGTGAGATCTATACGAATATGTGGAGAGCTATTATAGATTAATTAATATACCCCTGAATAAAGAGGAATTTAATAAAGAATATAAACATATTGCTAATACTGCTTTAATTAATGGTTTTAATAAAGACATAATACATAAAATTGAAAAATTTAAATATAAAAAAGCTGTTAATGATATTTCCACCCTTAAAAAAATAAAAGACAATTATAATTTAAAAAAATTTACTTACCATCCTTGGGTTAATAAACATTTTCAAAATTTTTTTAAGGAGTTTTGTATAACTTTAGTTCCTCAAAATAAATATAGTATTAAAAATTTACTGCATTTCTCCAAAAAAGATAAAATTTCTAATAATAAAAATCTGGTATTTATAAGTTTTATATTGGAAAGACAAAACGTAATTTGGAAATCAGAAACAAAGAACATTTAGTAACATTAAGTACAAATAGACTGATAAATTGGCAGTAGCAGATCATTTTTGGTCATTTAACCATGAAATAAATGCAGAAGTTGAATTATTAAAACAATTAAATAGTCCAATAGATTTAATGGTTTGGGAAACGATATTTATTTAAAAAAATAAACATTGCGTAAGTAATTTTGAAATACCAGCAGTCGATTCTGTTTTTAAATTTGTTTCATTTTCAGATTTTGGTAGTACTAACAAAAACATAGTGATATCTAGCAATTGTAATGTTGACAAGTTCTTTTTCCCTTTAAATTTATGTCCTCCAACGTTGTCATATCGGACGATGAATGGAATGGGTGAAATAGTGCTCAAATGAGCATAGGGTCCATAGAGCTTAGAGTAACCCGACATTCGTCTTTCAGGATAAGGGAAAACCCCGGAATAAAACCTTAACCAGGTAACTCACCCTGACTGAGATTCAAACTCGGGACCTCTTGAACGTGAGGCAGACACGCTACCACCATGCTACCAAGGCGGATGACGACGAGGTTGTTTATGACTCTGGCTGAGGATGTGAAAACAATTTTCACGAAATTCTGATCCTGATCAATTTTTAAGAAAATGTTCATCATTTCTTATAAGATAAGTGAAGTTTTAAGTTACAAATTATTATATTTGTATACATTTGTTTGCTTCACTGTTAATAGCTTCATATTTTATGTATTCATAGAAGACATTTTTGGTATCCAGAGTACTTCTTCCTTATTTAAAAGCTTACAGTTTTTCTGTGTCATTTCTGGAAAATGAATAACAGTATTCTAAAAATGTGCATAATGTGACTTTGTGGGTTTGTAGAATTAAAAGGCAGAGTTGCAGATACTCCAAATGTTCTTTATTTGCATAGAAATACTCACAGTAGCAGTTCAATTCTCACGTAACAATATTACGTCACATACACCACACAATCTACCAAGGTCGATGACAATAACAAACAGCGATCAGTTTATAACATCAGCTCAGCTGTTTACTCCTTACGACTGTTCGCGACTCACTCTCGTTTAACAAGTAACTCTTGGCGAGTCGTCACTTCCTTAAATACCTCATTCATAATTCGAGACTGTTATGGAAGTTTCTCTAACATGTCACCAGATAAAACTCGACTGTTCTAGAATGTAATTATATGTCGGCAAGTCTTTTATTTCCGGTGCTATGCTTATCTGCTTATGCAAGCTCTTTACCTCCATGAAAAACTATCTGTCTGTTAATTATCTGCACTATTTTTATTTGCTGGCTCTTTGTTTTCACACTGCCCGCCTATCAGTTCCTTTGTGTAAACAAGCCGCGCGATCGTAGATAACAGCTCGCGACAGTAAGAACAGGAGCATCTTTTCTGAAATACCTTTTTTCCAACCTTATTTTCAACATTCTTCCACTTCTTATCACAGTAATAACCAATATGACCCGAAATACATCCTGTAGATAGGTTTGCCAGACATTTCTGCAACTTTTCTATTCTATATCTTATCAATTCCTTTTTGATCTTTCCAGGTCCACATGGTTTTCCACTCCTTAACATATCACTTGCTTAAATTGTTCTTTTTTAATGTATTCTGTTATTCTACATTAATGTTTGCTGATGTTAACACTTTTTCCTATTCTTGTCATTCCTTAAAATATTTGAAACATTTCAAAGGTTCTTTTCAAGTTGATTTTCTCAAATTCTTTCAAAGATCAATAATTCTTCCCCTATGAAACTATTTAGTGTTTTACAACCATTTTTGTAGATCTACTTTGTCTAGATTAATTGCTTGTCAAATTAACACTTGTGGATTTTATTTATATCTGTTTTACTATTTAAACATTTATTTTTCCATGCTTTCTATCTTCTTTAACCGTCCATGATTCCACCAATAAGATAAAGCTGGCAATATCCAACATTCTGGATCCTGTGACACTTAATCTCACTTATCACCCTCACTCTGATGATGTTGGTTCCCTTCCCACCAGTGTTCAGAAATATATTATGAGTGGGGACACTCATGTCGTTACAACTTAAGGAAATTGCAAAAATGGGCATCGAAAGATGATAAATTTGTTGTTTTTGACCGTTTTCACACATTGGTATCCATATATGTATTCATATGCATATTTGTTTATTTTTGTTTATTACTTATTTAATTTTAGGAATTAAGATTGATAATGTGAAGGTAAAACAAATATATTTTGATTTATGCATGAATTTGAGGAATTTAGTAACTGAAGTCAAAATAAAAAAAAACTATTTGTAGTCGGTTTATTGACACTGAGTCACTTACATTTTTATATTATCAAGGGACTAGTTTCAGAAGCCATCACTTCCATCCTCAACCATTTGCACATGAAGCCAATACATGTTATAAGTAATTTATTTTTATTTTAAAGGAATGGGTCAAGAAAAGGATAGTTTACACATGAAATGAATACTTTCTATTTCAATATATGATTAACATCAGCAAGCTGTGGTGGGCTGGGAAAGAATGTGATCTGAGTGGAAGTAACGCTGGAGAACTAATTTAGTCATAGAGGAGGCTGAAAATGGTGGTTATGTGATGGACTTAGACTGTTCACATTTGCTGTTACACTTGATTAGTTTCTTTCAAGCCCAAAGCATCCTTTTTTGCCTCAATGGTATAACTTATTAACATTTTTGTGCTCTTGCAGTAATTTCTAGATTTAAAGGTTTCTTCACATAATATAGATATATACATTTTCATCTAATATAGATATTTGTTTCTGTCGTATGAAAAACTGTCAATATTTTAAGAAGAATTGTAATATGTGACATATTATACATACATATACATACTATATGCCCATCCATACAGTAAGTTCCCTGGAGCTTTGAATATATGTAAAAGCATTTAACTGAAACACTTATAGAAACATGCACGAACTGTGAGTTTTGTTTCAAATGTTTACCATCGGAACTTAGCAATCTGACATAAAGCGAGACTAACTTCAGTATCCCTGAGTACATAATAGGTGTCTGCCACCTTGGATTATAACTGTTGTGCAAAAACAATCTGCATCAGTCAATTTGCAAATACTGAGATGAAACTCGCTGGGAGCAAGATCTAGGCTGTAGTGGGGATAATCAAACTCCTGTCAACCAAACATTTGCAAGAGCTGTTGTCCTTCGAGCCGTATATGGCTGAAAGTTGCTGTGCAGTAAGACAAGTAGCACTAAGCTACCCACACTGCTTAATCTGAATGATTTGTTGCAATTTCTGAATTATTCCGCAGTAATTCTCAGTATTCATTGTCTCAGAACATAAAAAACAGCACTTTCGATGCCAAGACAATCTATTTGAATTTTCTTTTACAGAGTGAATTGTCATGAGAGCCATTATATTGACTGCTGCTTTGTTTCTGGGATATTGTATGCAACTCCAGCTTCATTACCTGTGATGATCTACTGCAGAAACTCATTGCTGCCATCATGGTACCACTGCTCCAAGCAGTTTGCTTTGAGTTCTGGAATCAGTTGCTTCAACACACATTTGATGCAGTTTCGGGAACGAGTGATCCATGACAATTTCATACACCAAAGAGCGGCACATCTGTAGGAGTTGAATATAAATAAATTCTAAATACTATACCATGGTGCCATGGTAATCCAAAGCTTTTACATCTATGACGAACCATATATTTACTCATGATATACACTTTTTTTCTCTTTATGTCCTCCAAGGTTTAGCAATATCAGCTGATGAATGAAATGGGTGAAATGATATTCAAATGAGTCCAAGGTCCATAGAGCTTAGAATTATCCAACATTCATCTTTAAGGATAAACGAAAACTCTGGAAAATACTTTATACAGATAACTCACCCTGACCGAGGTTCAAACTAGGGACCTCATGAACGTGAGGCAGACACTAATATTTAAGCTACAAAGGCGAGCATGACATTAAAATTATAGATCTGTTACGTTGATAATGAATTTCAACCAACAATATGCTCTGACCACTAAAAAGTTTCTATCACATACAGCATTTCGCACTGTGGTAGCTGAAATACAAGCCTCCTTTTCCAAATGTTGAGACCTCGCAAAGTTGCCTTAGTGTATCCGCCATGGTAGTCATTTCTCTATCATATGCAGTCATTTTGTGCAACACATGGTTCGTCAGGTATGGGATGAATGGGAAGCTTTATTTACGAGTGCATCTTGTGTTTTGCAGGTAATAGCAGGAATCATTGACAAAGCTTTGCTCTGCAATAAAATGTTCATATTATTTTAAGTAATAATATAATCAAATAGTTTCAATTCTATTTGAAAATTCACTATTATATTTACTAATTTATAAATTATTTTAAACATATTATTTGAAGCAAAAGGTTAGAAACAGTGATGTATATAACAATTGAAGTAATGAGTTGGTATTCAAACACAACATCACTTAAAATATCCTTACTTGTACAATTGTTTCGGAGACCGGCTCGTCCCCATCATCAGCAACTATTCAAGAAGTATAACATCACCCTAGCCCCAATAAATAAATTCAGTTTAAAAAACTTATTATGCAACAACCTGAAAGACCCAGTACCTGAAAACAAGAAATCAGGTATATACAAAATAAACTGCTCAGACTGTAATAAGTTCTACATAGGAAAAACCAAAAGAAGTTTACAAATTAGATTACAGGAACATATGAGATGTGTGAAATACAAACAAATGGAAAAATCAGCAATAGCCCACCATTTTTGGTCTACCAATCATGAAATTGTACCAAATATAAAACTATTAAAGCCAGCCAATAATGCAGCTGAGCTCGATGTTTGGGAGAAGTTGCTAATTATAAAAAACAAACAGTATACGTTAAATTTCGAATTGCCGCCTGAAAACTCTCTTTGGAAGTTCATCTCACAATCAACAGATGTCACCTCAAACAACCAGCTCATTTCAAGAAACCACGGATCCAACCAGTTGGATAGTTGCTGATGATGGGGACGAGCCGGTCTCCGAAACAATTGTACAAGTAAGGATATTTTAAGTGATGTTGTGTTTGAATACCAACTCATTACTTCAATTATTTTAAACATCCTTCTTTAAATATGTATAATAAAAATGATACTGTATTTGGGAAAAACTATGCTTTTTTTTTTTTTATACTCTGTAGAGCATTTAGACACTTATTAGAAAAAAAAAAGATTTGTAGTTCTTTCCTTTTTCTCTTGTTCAAAAATTGTGCCTACCTAGCTTTCTTATGGCTTTAGATGAAGGAAGCCCAGAACAGCTTATGATATCATTTTTTCCCTAAGGTTTGTTTCATATAACCTTGCCCAGCTGAGATGTATCCCTCTGTGTTTTACTGCATTCCTCTTTATTCCAATTGGCTAATGCTTTCAGTGCTGTTCCTCTTACGTTCTCTCATTTCAAACCTTATGTTTTACATTAGCTTGCTTTAAAGGTGTAGTCCCCTAAAATCTAGAAACTTTCATGTTACTTTCATGAACTTTCAGGCTACCATGTTTTAGAATTTGAAACTACATTATATGATGCAACACACACTTAAGACTACATATTTCGGGTGTTCATATTTCCAATTATCTCAGCAGCGTATAGAGAATACTGCATTACTTTCTCTACAATATACATAGTAGGTAGCGAAGGTATTGCATTTCACCCTTAAATTTTATACCTAGATTTAAATAGAAATTCACTCTCAATAGAAAAAAAAAAAAAAAAGAACATTTTTGGAAAAGAGTTAAGGTATGTGTCTATGTATCTGTGAACACCTAACTAAAAAGATGTGAGTGGTTAAAAACCTAACTTGAATTTTAAGTTCAACATCTTCTGAGAATGTGACACCAAAAAGATTTTCAAGAAAATACATAGCCCCAGCATGTGCTATTTTTCCAAATTTTTTATCTTCTCTAACACATTTGATTAAGATACTCTGCATTTCAGATATTCTCATGACAAATGAAATATGAATTCTTAATTTTCATATCTAATCAAAGAGCGAGTACTAACACAAAATCAAAAGCAAATTCATCATATGATTCAATCTTCATTCTTCTTGCCAACACTGGCAGCAACTACTACACTTGATTCAATCTTCTGTGACTTATAGACCACCACATTCAGGGCAAATCAAAATACCAGATTTGTCCTTCAGTGTGGATCTACTCTCTACTTCAAACCAGAGTGTCTATCACGGTAAACAAGCTCGTTTTTATATGTGTTTGGAGGAATTTAGTAACAGTGACGTCAAAATTAATCTCAAAAACTATTTGTAGTTGGTTTAGTGATGAGTATCAATAAACCAACTACAAATAGTTTTTGAGATTAAACTCGTTTTTATTACCTGTGCAAAAGAAATTTGCAAACTTCCCTTTTGCAACAGTTGCTTTCACTTATACATACTTGCATGTGAATGCTGTAAGCATGTGGAAATGACAGTTTCGTGATATTAATAGTAGTCCTCACGAAAAAGTGCAACAATCAAATCCAAATCTACTGAAAATGACTACGCTGCATATTAGAATCAGTATTTTCATATTCCCAGCACATTTTAGTCAAATTTTCTTACTGATATTCCTGATAACTCTTGACATTATTTTCGTGATATGCAGTAATGTAAGGGATGGATATTCTTTAAATAGAGTTTAACGCATTAAGTATTATCTATTTTCCGCCACTTTTGAACAGTTTCCAGTTTTTGATTTTTAACAAATGGTATTCACACTACACATATCTTTTTCTGCCATTAGGATCAGGATTACTACGGAGGGGATTCAGCACCAAAACCTGTGATTAATGGAACCGCAAGGATGAGGTGAGAGCAGACAAAGGGTGGCCAACCCAAGGAGTCACGACAGTGTCAAGACACCCCCCGAAACTTCTACCCTGAAAGAGACCACCAGATGATAAATGATGTGAAATGATAATGGAGATCAAATGGAGGGACAGGAAATTCGGGGGATGTAATTAATCAACCCAGCATTCGCCTGGCGACCCAGGAAAATCCCTGAAAAAACCCATGGGTCAGGTAGATTGGCCATGGGAATAATTGAACCCAGGCCTCCCGAATGCATGCTACAGACAAAATCCCCTGAGGCATTTCGCTCAGTCTTTTCTGCCATAGAACTCTAACACTGACTAATTCACATGATTTTATCTGAGATTAGCACATATGTGCTAGTGCATTATGAATGACTTTGGTTATATTTCTTGAGTCATACAAAGCATTTAGTCATTGCTCAAATAGCACCTTCAGAAGTTCATAGGTGCATTTCTAGTATATTCAAAACAATAGCAATCACACATACAATTAGTAATTAACAAGAAGACATTCTCAGCATTAATGCAATAGCAGACAACATTACAAATTTGTATTTTGTAATATCAATTAGGGTATACCCATTACCTTTAGAAATGGGTTCTTATGAAAACCACAATAAAATGTATAAAATGTGCACTTCTCTACCTTTCATACCCCAATTGTTCATAATATAATAATTAAGGAATTATTTACAATAACATACAATGTATAGTAAGGCTCATGACAAGATGAACACATGGTTTTGATTTTATCATAGAAAATGGAAATGGAAAGGAGTTGTTAGTGTAGTTGACAGCATAAGTCGAAGGTTTTGAGCATTGTAGCTCCAAGGTAACTCACTTTAGGAAGGTTGTGGGTTTGATCCCTGTCAACACACACTGACTTGTTTCTCATGGTTTTCTTTTGTCATTTAGGCAAATGTTGGATTCCTTACTTTTATACAACAATTTCCTTTCTACCATTCCCTTTAATTCCATTTTTTTATTATCTTTCACGTACGCTTTCAGGCTCTTAGTGTATGGCTATGTCAGAAAGATGCTGAAATATTTGAGCATTGTAAAGACTGTGGCTTTAAAGTAATGAGAAAGTATACTAGGCATCAATAAATAATGAAATGAGCTTTAAATATTTATTAAATAAATTATAAAATAATACACAAATGAACACAAACAACATCAATATCACATACCAACTCCTTCACTTGAGGATTCAAACCTTGCTAAGTTTTTCCGATAGCATTCTAGACTGCAGAGTGGAACACCTGTTTTAGAACAAGAATATTTCTTTTGGTTTCGGCAGCCAGGAATAGCACACATTGTTATTAGCGGTGGTGGTTTCCTGTAATGCATAACACAAATTGTATTCATTAGAAGACCTATACGATATTAAAAGAATAATAATTTAACAATCATTCTATAATTAGTCTATATCTGCATACCCAATGCAGAAATTCATTGATAGCAGAGAAACATACCTCTAAAGGTACAAGCCAAAGTTCGAGCTTCGGCAACATAAAACGTTCATAACACTCATGCCTCAGAAGCATTCTGACATACCTTGCAGTTTTTGAGTAATTGTACATTAAGAATTTCTCTAATTCTCTCCGTTTGTTCTGTACAGTTGTCATTGTATAGGTCAAACTTTTTAAAATATATGAAATTTATCTGCTATTTTCCCCATGTTTAGTAGATTAAGTTATAGGTTTTACCAGTTTTAATAAATTTTCTGTCAAATTTAATAAAATATAACATCAAAGAAACATATATGAAGAAATGTGAATTTTACAGAAAAAAAATTCAAAGTTTGATTCTCAAGACCTTCAACATATTAGCAAAACAAAGGGAAGAATTTGAGTCATAGGACCATTAAAATTCACTTTCACTATAACTAGGAACATGTTTCCAAGATCAATCATCACCATTTTCAGCACATATTTGACTACACATATATATTATTTGTAACAAGAACTTCACTTCTATCTTTTGAAACTATATTTTGAAACTGATGTAAAATTTCAATAAATTGTGAGATTGCGATTTCGTAAACTCTTGTTTACATTCCTACTAGTACTACCAAACTCTGAAAATGACATATTTGACTGCTTATTTTATGTATGTGGGCTCTTATAATAGCTAGATTTAAAATGGACATGACTGATGACCCAAAACAGTTCCTAATTTTTTTTAATTGTTCTTTTATACCCTGCCTTTAGCTGATGCTTCACTTATTTAGTTTAAATTGTATATATGAATTTAAACAATATATGTGAAAGTTGAACCAAGTGAAGTGCTAGAGTCAACACAATTGACTCATCTTTTGCTTTAATTTTGTTTCTGATTATTTTATTAGATATATAATGGCAACTATATCCACATCATGGGTAGGCAATTCAAAGTTCAAATCTTGCAAATGTTGACCATCTTCCCTGACCGAGTTCCAACCCACCCCGCTTCCAGGTTTTCCTCAGTCCTAAAAATTGGCAAATGCTGGAATGTACCCTAAATTTAGGTCTAGAATATTTCTTCACAAATTACAGTAGAAGGCTGAAATAAACAGGTTGTGGGAGACATCCTTTACCCCCACGTTATAACCTTACCTTGGTATATCTTACAATAGAAGGGACAAAAAGTAAATCTTGCCCAGTTGGAGTAAGGGAAATATACATATAATAATAAATTACAGTACAGTATTAAACTCTCGTATATAAGGTAAATATATTGAAGAACTTTTAAAATTACTCACCCGTTATGATGGGGGATATATTCCAGCCCATAACCACTCTTGATTTATATTCCACTGTACACATTTTAAAATCAACCTAATTTTTCCTTGTTTTAAAAAAATCAGTAAGTCTTACTTGAGATATTGATGTGCCACATTGTCTCTCTGCATATTGTTTGATTGCACAAAGATGGAGGAGAAACCCAGTTCTCTCACTTATTCTGTTTAAGGATGGCTTACTGCCCTGAATGTTAATGCATTCTTTTAAAATAAAAAGTAATTTAACTATTGTAGGAGCACCTTTTTCCTGAAGATAAAATTTTGAATCTTCTAATGACATATTTGTCAAAGTCATCTGTGCAATGCTGCTTTTTACCTGAGTTCTAAAGATGTGCTCTAACGTACTTTTTTTTTTACATTCTTTAGCATTCTTTTCGTTGTTCTTTCCGATACTCCTGTGTCGTCTGATACGCATTTTAGTTTTTCAAATCTTTTTGAAAAAAAATCTGATCTATCAGTTCTTTGCTTTCAGCTTGTTGCTTCAGGTATGCTCATACAATGGAACAATTTTTAGACTCTGACGTGTATTGTCTTGGATTTTAATTTACAAAGTATACTGATGGCTAATTAATTAATGTAATGATCAATGTGTGAAAAAAGAAACTGTGAATTAGTAAGGACTGTGCCTCATATGCAGACGACATAACTATATTCCACCTACCCACCCCACATGCAGTGTGTGATTTTATTCAGCAGTATTAAACATACTGTTTGCTTGATAGATAAAGGCAACATGAAAAATTCAATGCCATGGTCGGGATCTAAACCAAGGATCTCCTGGTTTCCATCCAGTCGCTCTTACCCATTGAACTACCATGGCCAACTTGCTGTCATGACACTAAATTCTCCATTTAATTCGTATATTTCCCTGGTAAACCACTAGGGGCTCTCACATTCAAGATACACTGTTTGTGGTGACTTACTATCGTAAGTACTTGAGTCCCAGGCTTCATCATTTAACTCTTATTATTTTAGTTAATTGATGGAAATTAATCATTTCTTCACACTAGCCGTGTATAGACTAATATAGCCCCTAGTGGTTTACCGGGGAAATATACAAATCAAATGGATAATTTAGTGTCGTGATGGCAAGTTGGCCATGATAGCTCAATGGGTAAGAGCGACTGGACGGAAACCAGGAGATCCATGTTTCAGATCCCGGCCACGACATTGAATTTTTCATGTTGACTATCAAAAACCTTAGCCTACATATGGCTAGTGTGAAGAAATGATTAATTTCCATCAATTAACTAAAATACTGTTTACTTTCCTGGAATTCAGTGGTTAGTGTCAACAAGTACAGGCGGTAGTGAAAATTATATTGCAGAACCTGTGTTTGTGGAATACTTTTATCGCAACTTTCCAAATAAACAAAGGAAAATAATTAACTACAATATTTTTTAATGGGAACAACTTTTATCCACATTAAATCCAAATCCATGGTATTTCGATCCACACTATTTTGGGTTTCTACTGTGTCCTTATTATCATTTAATTTCATATATCAATATATGTAGTAAGAATGGGTATTAAACATTTGCCAAATAGGATGCTGCATGGCCCAAAACACAGACTTACCCTTAGTGTGAGGCTAGGAAGGAGAGAGTATGGACCCGCCTTGGCAGCATGACTGCCTCACGTTCAAGAGGTCCCGAGTTCAAATCTCGTCAGGGTGAGTTACCTGGATAAGGTTTTTTTTCCAGGGTTTTCTCTTATCCTTAAAGACAATGTTGGGCGACTCTAAGCTCTATGGACTGTGGGCTCAATTGAGCATCTTATCACCCATTCCATCCATTCATTGTCCGATATGACTTAACGTTGGAGGATGTAAACTAACAAAAAAAAAAAAAAAAAAAAAAAAAAAGAGTATGGATGCAGATATTGGACAAGATAAAGGAAAGTGCAGCTGGTTTTCGGACAAGCTGGGTAGTTGCAGTTGTACAGTACAGCAGTTAGATGTAATGTAAAATAGGGTAAATTTAGATTAATAATCCCCCCTCTATCCCACTTCCTTTTTATCCTCCTGAACTTACATCCCTTAGGACTCTTAAGTGGGCACTTGGGACCAGATTTCAATCAAGGGGCAATATTAGGGAGAATATTCTGGATGCATGATCATGAATGGCAGGAGAAACCACAGAATCCAGAGAAAAACCACCCAAGTGCTACTTTGTTCACCACAAATCTCACATGCAGTCCCTTGGGATTGAATACTTCTACAACATAGTTGGCTATGTGTACATGCCTCAACTGACTCACTCAGGATATCTCTATGTACCCATCAATAAAGGAACCAATAGCCAGAATCCATTACATAATTGAACAGAAGGAAGCAAGGATCTATTAGCTCAATACTCTCAGAACTAAAGCATATATTGAGCAAATTTTCCACTTCAGCAAGCCATTACCTATGAACTCAGATTTAGCTACTATTCAAGTTATCAGTCAAAAAATAGTGATGTAACATATGCATTTTTAATAAACTTTCACCAGATAAGAGCTGCATACATTTGTTTTTCACTGTGACACAATGGTGCGAGATCAACAATATTTATGAATCTAAACATACAAGTAGAACAAAACTTACATTTAAGAAGTTTACTTACTGAATTATAGAGATTGAACAGGATATCTATTTTCACAATAGTACAGTCCTTTGCTTCTAATAATAGCACATGTGATGGAAACATGCACAGTGTTCTTACTGTCCGAAAGGTTTAATATGTCTCAGTACTGGTGCAGAGGTTGGCAGCGAATGGCTCTGCAACTATCAAGATTAGCAATATTGCTATTCCTGGACACCTTCAGTAGATTCTGTCAGCACTTGTTTCAGCCTGTATGATGTGGACTTGGATAGAATTTCTTTGGGACTTTAAGTAAAGAAGTAAAGAATATCCGTTTTATCTATCCTTCTTGCCATAGGAACATACCATTTGATATTTGTACCTCTGTCTAGATTAATGCTAAGAGGCCCATTTTATTTGTGGTATATATTATGACGATACTATTTCATAGATTTATAAAAGGAGTAAAATTGTAAAAATCATATAATCAGAAGATGAAGGAATAACATCGAAACACGCAACTTCCTGTCAAGGGACTTGGAAGTCATGCTTAGTGTCATGCACAGGTCAACGGTTTGCTGACATAAGCTGACAAAGCTTTGAGTAGGTTGCTAGGTTGGCAGAGGTTTAATTTAAACCCCCAGAATTTGGCCTAACACTCACGCACATGCTAGACGAATCTGGGTCACTTTTCTCTTTGAGGATGGACTCAGAATGTCGGCAATCTCTCCCAAGAAGTCCACAGCTGACCTCTGCTAAAACAATTCCTGTTTGTTTCTATTATTTTTATGTAGAATAAATCCACTTTATGCCAGAACTATATGTCACCCTTCTAAGATAAGTAAATCCTTCACTTTAGCTTACCCTTTGAGGGAACACATCCTAGCTAAGCTCCCCTCCCCCCCCCCCCCAATTGGGTTTCCCCATATGGGCAGCAACCCATAGTGACGTTCACTGTCAAGTTGAATCCAATGTTACATCAGATGCTTGTACAAAGCTTGAATGTTACACCATGTATCTCCATACTTAGAGAAGGCAAAGTGTTAAACCCTGCTGTGGAACTATTTTTCACTTTCTTTGAATTAACAACTAAAATATTAATACTTAAACCTTAGTCTTACCCAATATTTGTCTGTGCCTGCAAAGGAAATGGTACATTGGGTGGCAATGATATACTGATGCCATCTATACTGTTACGATAAGTGATACGTGGCATTTGCTTCCTCAGAGATCGAAATTTATTGCTGCTCTTTCCAGATTTTGATTCCTGTTTCTTCAGCAACCTTTCCATTGTCTTTTTCTGTAAAGTAAAAATATACAAGTTTAAACATATATATTTCCATTTCTCTTTATGAACTAATAACCAACAATTACTAGAGATTTATAATTTTATTACTTATGTTCGTTATTTTGGAATCCTTACTATGATGTTCCTAATTTGATCAGATAAAAATTTCCTTTAGAGTTCTTGAACAACTAAAATGTACAGAGGTAAAAATTGTAATGGAAAAAAAGGAGGAAAACCCCAAAAACTCAAAATATTTGTGAATAATGCATTTACTGTTATCATAAGTTGGGTTTCTTAAAATATTTGTATATTTGGCTGCTATTCTCAAGATCAGTTTAGAGGATGGCTGCATTAAGCCCTGGTTCTACCCCACTGTAAAATTGCCAGTGGAACAATTAGAAGGCACTTGTACACTCTCACTGGTTATGGAAAAATAAGGTCAGCAATGGCAGCACCAAACTGGATGACAGCACTGAGAAAGCAGCCCTGTTATGGGCATTCAGTGAGTCATGTATTAGCAAGTGCCCAGAGAGGGGCATAGTAGGCGCATTTCAAGCCTAACTTACATATCACTACTCCTCCTCATTAGCATTTACGAAATACCTCTGCAAAAGCAGTTCTTCAGCTTAAAAACTACAAGGAATAAATTTGAACTTCTTTAACTTCAAAACAAATATGTGCAGGATTAAAAGATAGGAAATTAAATGAAATGTATAGTGTTTAATGCCTGCATTTACTACATGTGGCACCACAGGTGGCAACACTGATGATAGATGAGATGAAGATGGCGCACACGTGGAATGAGATGGCAGGGGAAACCGGAAATCCCAGAAAAAACATGGTCCAACATTGCATTGTCCACCACAAATCTCATTTTGCGGTTGCCTGGGATCAAACCCTGGTGAGAGTCAAGTGATCTAACACCTCAGCCAATTAAAAGATAGGAAACATGAAACATTTTTATTTCTATATTGTGTCATAAGGGGAACACTTTTAAAGCTGTTTATGAACTATTTGTGAAATATTTTAGAAGAGTAGAACTTTATATACAAATATAGCTTAAGTTCCTTCATTTTACACTTTTATGTCAAATGACAAGATCCACTCCCAAAAGCATGTATTTCACAATCTGTGACGCAAAGTTACTTAATTCTGAAATAGCTAATCAGTTATACTTCAAGTAATTTTACAATACAAACAAATAATTGTTTGAAATTACATATGTTCAATAACTGATATATTCCTGAAAGAAAATGAAATATCCACTTGTGCATAAACTATTCTCAAATGCTCAAAGAAACATATCAGTAATGTTGGTAATCTCATAAGCATAACAGAGAATCTTAATTTAGCCAAAAGAAAAGTTCACATCTGCAAAATTTAACTCATTAAATTAAGGGTTCAATAAGCGTATAATAGAAGAATGAGAGAAGCTAATTGTTAAACATCAGTGCAAAAAAGGGTTCTATATAACTACATTACAGTAACTACATTTAATTAACCCTTGCCCTGGAGCAAAATTAACCTGCATTCATCTTAAAAATATTTTAGTGCAGTTTTTTGTTGTTATAATATTGTACTGGCCTTTGTCGGTTAGAGTAACAAAAATTTGAGTCTTTTGAACTGTAAATATTACATTACTTTTACAATTACATTGTAGTTCTTTTAAGTATAAAAAGGCAAAATCCAAACAACTGCAGTCAAACGATACCCTGTCGACATGCAAGCATACCATCACACCAATTATTTTACTTGGACCTTCCCCGTCCTTTACCACAGCAGTTGCCAAGATTTGAACCCATGACGTTTGGCTTTGAAAGGATGGCCAGCCCATTGTATAACACTTTAATGACCATGGCTATTCGAATTGATTGTTTTGAGACACTGCAGAAAGTGGTATGAGAATTGGCTTAGCAAGTACAGCAAGAGTGGCATGAATAGCAAAATAATTCATCCATTAAAGGGTTAAACTACATAAGAAAAATAAATATAAATGCATCACAGACTCTCTGAAGCAAAAGGTTGTAATATACACTAGGAAGACTAGGAGAAATAAAATTATCTTGGACAAATAAACATGGAATTTATATTACAAGTTAATGAATTTGGACCTATTTAATCCTTTCCTGCACATATAGGATTTGCTGTCTGTTCTCCAAGCAGACCTGAGTCCATTAACATGTTGAGTTACTATAAAAGTTGTTAAGCTAAAAGTGACTTATATACCTGCAGAATATATTTTAATAGCTAAGTTAAATTGATTAAATGCATTATTTAAATTGGCTTGCAATAAATAACATTTACATTTAATTTGAACAGTTTAAAGGTGAAAACATTAACCTCTTTGTAGCCAAACAATATTGTATAGCACACACTTCTGTAACACATTTTCGTAATCACAGAACACTAAATCAACAAAATCTATTATATTAAGATATTAAAAACCTCACTAAAATAATATGCTTTAACTACCTAAAATACTATAGTAATTTCTGAAAAATTGTCTGGTACTCATTCTAATAATCTTAACATCCCAGTCATTATTGCCACGAAGATATTCCAGAAAAGATAGATGATTATCACATAAATTGAGGCACTTAGAATAATAACGGCAGATCCCAACCAAAGTTCATTTTGAGATAAATGTCATTTTCTACTTTTTTCCAAAACATGGAAAGTAGATAACATTACTTTCTGGGTAGTTAAATTAATGGATTTCAAGTCAATGTGCAAATTCCTGAACCATTATGATTAACATCCTTGACTTTGTGTTGTTGATTAGAACAAAAAATATACAAAACAGAAAAAGTAGTGTAAAATAGACTTTTCCTTCATTTAACATATTGAAATACGGGGTGTAAGGGATAGTGATGCGACTCTTATAGCCTCTTCTATCCAAATCCCATCCTGTTCCTGCCCATGGTGCACCCTGCTTTAACAGATGCGGCTCTGGGGACCGAGCTACAGCGGTATAACTATTCCATCAAAATGGAGGAAATGCCATTTATAAATTTACTGCTGATCTGTCATGGCAGTAGGAACGTCCTTCATCTGGCAAATGAAGGAAAGGCTGGTGATATCATAATGATTTGCAAAGCCTGATCCGGCGGATCCGTAGACCAACGACAGATGTGTTCCCTCCACAATATGAGGGTTAAGAAGGAACGATTCAACTGCCTAATTATAAAAAAGAGGTGTCCATAAGAAACAGTTGAAACCTGCTCAATAAACTATGTTTATGTCTCCTTCTACAAAACAATCCGGAGTAATAGTCCCCCGTTCGGATCTCCGGGTGGGGACTGTATTTGGAGATTTGAACATACTACAATGGAATGCAACAGGATTAAGTCAAGATAAGAAAGCAGAACTCCATAAGTTACTACATGAGAAAAACATTGATGTCTTTGGTATTATGGAAGCAAATATTTCAGAAGATCAAATGATATATTATGAAATGAAAGGATATACAGTTTATCTTCTTCCAAAAAGAAGGCAAATTGCTAGTGGAATCTTAATTGGAACAAAGAAAAATTTAACCTCAAAATTCAAAATTATTAAAATGATGAATGAAAATGATAAATTTGAATTAACATATTTGAACTTATGGAAAGGAAAGGAACAATTCTCAATATATTTTGCCTACGATCCTCAGAATAATGTTCTAGAATTGAATTTTTTGAATATAACTAAAAAAACTATCATAATGGGAGATTTCAATGCCCACTCCAAATGTTGGGGCTATAAAGATACTAATCCACCAGGGAGAGTAACAGAAGACTGGCTACATTCCAATAATATAGAATTAATCTTCAATAAAGACAATATTGGTACATATATCCATCACAATGGTTTAACATATAATCCAGATCTATTATTTGTTTCATCAGATTTAATAGATAGAATGTCACGTAATATTTCTGAAAGTATGGGCTCCAATCATTGAGCAACAATTGCTAACATAACATTAAGTAAAAACAAGACAAAGACTAACAATAAAAGCTCTTGGAATTTCAAGAAAGCCAATTGGAAAGGATACCCAATAGAATTAGAAAAATTAATGCCCTCTATGATCAAAACCACTAACATTTCTCCTAACAAAATTAATGATAATCTCTGCCAACTTCTACTACACACTGCAAAAAAGTACATCCCTAAAGGAAAAGTTAAAACTTACAAACCCTTTTGGTCTAAAGATTTAGAGACCTTAAAAAATGAACGAGAATCAGCTAGAAAGTTAGCTGAAATTAACAAAGATCTTATTCAAAAAAGAAATTCTCTGTGCAAAAAGAAACTCCTATAATAAATTTATTGAAACTGTTGATTATAGGAAAGATAATAAAGCTATACATAAGTTCATTTCAACACATTATAAAGATAATAATGTTTCTAAACATCCTATTATATATTAAGATAAAGAACTAACTGATAACCAAAAAATTGCCAGAGCATTTAATTCAAATTTTACATCATCTAAAATTCCAAGAATATATAAAAAGCTAGAGAAGAGCATAAAGAAGAAAATAAAAGAAATAAAGAAAAAAAAAAAAACAACCTTATTTAATTTCAACAGATGAAATATTTTATCATGAATTTACAGCTTCTGAACTTGATATAGCTATTTGTAAAACACCTAATAGGAAAGCTCCAGGACCAGACAAAATTTATCCAGAATTCATTAAAAATTTAGATAAAAAAGCAAAAACTATATTACTCAACTTCTATAATCATGTCTGTAAATCTTCTGTTCCATCCAATTGGAATAAAGCTATTGTTATTAAAATACTCAAACCAGGCAAATCAGCAGCTGATATAAACAACTATAGACCTATATCATTAACCAGTGTTTTAGCAAAAATTATGGAAAGAATGATTTCAGCTAGATTAAATTGGTATCTTGAACAACATAATCTTCTATCACCCTGCCAAGCCGGATTCCGGAAAAACCATACAACCAGTGAACAAGTAATTAAACTCAGTCAAGAAATTAAAGAGGGATTTAATAGAAAAGAAGATACCTTAGCTGTATTTGTTGATCTGAAATCTGCATATGATACTGTATGGAGATGTAATCTTATCAAGAAACTACAACAGATGGGAATTAAAGATAATATGCTTCACTGGATATCAGAATTTGTCTCAGAAAGATATTGCGCAACTTCTTATGGTTCATCATTATCAAGATTCAAAAAAATCCATCTAGGTTTACCTCAAGGAGCAGTACTTAGCACTACTCTATTCAATATCTATATAAATGATCTGCCCAAACAACTTCAACAAACAGGCATCAACACTGCATTGTATGCAGATGACTTAGTAATTTGGAAATCAGGCAAACTTGAAATTCTAAAGACAAATATTCAGAATTCTTTGAATACCCTAAAACAATGGTGTT
The DNA here is from genome assembly GCA_030765055.1 of Mantis religiosa. Classification (NCBI taxonomy): domain Eukaryota; kingdom Metazoa; phylum Arthropoda; class Insecta; order Mantodea; family Mantidae; genus Mantis; species Mantis religiosa. The sequence goes on along the minus strand of CM060947.1, from coordinate 166,708,002 downwards.
CTAAAACCTCATGGAAGTAAACACTGTGAAAAGTAACTATCAGCTCTTCTCTCTAAGAAAGAAACAACCCAATATTACCTTAAGTTATGATAATACCAAATTAACTAGAACAGAAAATGCTCAATATCTTGGAATATTGTTTGACAAAAAATTAACTTGGAAAAAACATATTGAAAAAATTAGAGATAAAGCAATTAACCATTCTAAGATATTAAAAAGACTTGCAGGAACTAAATGGGATTGTTCAAGATCTACATTAAATACTACATATAATACATATATAAGGCCAGTTCTTAATTACTGCGGAGAAGTACTGATAACATCATCACCTTCAACTTCCATGATATTGGAGGGCACACAAAATCAAGCTCTTAGGTTAATTACTTGAGCTATAAAAACTACTCCTATAATAACCTTACAAGCATTTACATGTAACAGACCCATGACAGATTTAGAAATGCAAGCTCTTTTAACATATGAAAAGCTCTCAAGAATTCCAGAGAATAATAAATGGGTAAAACAACACACATCCACTTTCAGTTTGAAAACTCAATTAGGCTTCATACAGAAAGTTCAACAACTAAGAAATAAACTAAATTACCCATCCAAAATAGAACCTTTCATGTCTCTTAATAGCCCACTGAACATCATTGAATTAGAATACTACCTAGATTTACTTGCAGATTTTAAAAAGAAAGAATACTCATCTACAGAAGCTAAAGCATATGCCCTTGAAACCATAAATGTACGATATCCAGTTGACAAATGGACACACATCTATACAGATGGCTCTCTTTATAATCAAGAAGATGGAGCAGGAGCAGGAGCAGGAGCTACCTGTAAATTCTTTTCTTTCTATAAGCATGTTGGAATTTACTTAAGTTTTGATGGAGAAATTGATGCAATTTATACTTCCTTACAAAATCTATTTGCCTGGACAAATAAGCTTTCCAACATAGTTTTCTTAACAGATTCTAAAGCAGCTATTCAGGCTATTATTTCAAATGACTGCCCAAAAACCGAAAAGATAAATGAAATTCATAATATCATTAAACATCTTCAAAATTTAAATATTCGTATAGTTTTCCAATGGATACCATCTCACTGTGGATTTTCTGGCAATGAGCAAGCAGATATGTTGGCCAAGAAGGGTTCCAAAATATCTCAAACAACGAAACAAAATATCCCCTATGAAACAGTTAAAAGATTAATCAAAAACATCTTCACAAAACTATATAACAACTATCTAGTTTCCTCTGAAAAACTTAATTGGAAAGATCTCCAAAACAAACTAAAGACAATTCCAGATCTACCTCGAAAATCTTCAGTAGCAATGTTCAGATTAATCACAGGCCACGATTGTTTGAATGGACATTTATTCAAGGTTGGATTAACAACTTCTCCACACTGCTGTTTATGTGGTAAAGACGATTTAATGAACATCGATCATCTAACTGTATGTGAAACTCTCCAAAATCAAGAAGATCTAGTCTCCAAATATTGGGAAGCAAGAAGAAAAATGATTTTATTATCAAATTCTGAGCATTAAATACACACACACATATTGAAATACTTAATCCAGCTCTATTTCCAAATCCCCACATTTTTCATCACGAATACCATCATGATGAAGACTGTTATAAAAATCATGATAGATTCATTTATAGATTTATTTCAGAAATTTCATCAGGTCATTGTATTTATCTTTATCTTTCTCTTTCACTGTACTTCTGCTGTAACTTAAAGCATGAAACTTGTGAAGTTTTACCTGATCTAAAATTTAACTCTTTGATACTCTTCAGAGTTAGAATAACATAAACCAAATTTAACAATCTAGAGGATTATCATGATCCACAATAATGGATGTAACCTTATGTAAAAGCAAAGGAATACCATCAACATTCTTTTTTTTTTTTAATTACAAAGTTGTAACTGATAACATTCTGTATGTCAGTCTTCTCTGTTCATTTGATTAATGAACGATTTACCACTATTTATGCACAACTTTCTTCTGTTTATTACACATTCAGTTGTCTTTTTCACCTATTTCTTTACTTTTTTGGACATTCAGGAATAACATCTGCAGACAGCATCATATTCACTACAATGCCATGAACGTGTAGTGGTCATAAATAAAGCACTCTTAGTTGTGATATGTCATTTTTACACTGAGAATGTGCTCGTTTTCACTACGGACAAATTTTAAAGGTGGAAAATGAAAGTTTTGGCATATCCCAATTCGTTTGATACTTCAATACATGAAAGGTAGAGGGCAGCTGTACACGTCATGATTCTATCTCAAAATTCGATGTCAGTTGGGTTCTGCCGTTATTATTCTGAAAGCCTCGATTGTTATGTACACTATTTTCTTGCAAAATTAAAATGTTTTATATATATTTATTGATTCTGTATGTATACACTTTGTTAGTATTGAATTTCCATTCCCTTAACCTGATGACAGTTGAAACATCCAATTGTACACATGATAATATCATGCACTGGTACTGTGATTGTATGCCATGACCTGATGGTTTTCTCCTTCCCTTAACTATTTTCTGAGCACACATTTTCAACAGACCTTGAATTTTCACAAGGGTGTGAAGAATACGTGGCGCACGGGTAGCAGAAGGCAGGCTACATTCAAATCTCATGCATTTGCATAAGGTAAAGCCTGCAATTAGCTCTTGCATAAAATTTTGCCTGCAGTAAACAAGTCTGTTACCATGAGCTGTTGCAAGTGTGTTTAAAACATCACATAGTACGAAATTACTAATAGCAACATTCACTACAGAATCGAACAAGTATTTCCAACATATTCTGAGGACTAGCTGAACCGGTATTATCTTCTGTTTTGCGATGTCAACCCCTGCCATATTACGAGTACAGTTTACCATAGCATTAGGACGAGATTATTTTTCCTTTCCCTATTGTACTTCATTTCTGCCTCACCATCTATTCTAGGATCAAAGTTGATAGATAATAAATCAATTTCCTATTATCACGCCAAACAGCTGCAGTGACAAACACAGTTTGCAAAATTTACCTTTTTCAGCTTCAGTTGTTTAGGCTTTGCAAATTCTTTTGATCAGCCTTTCTTTCTAGAATGAGTTGTACCACACACATATATTTTCTTATCAAAAGCAATTTCATTAGTCACGTGGAAGAAAAAAAGTTATCAAAATAGACAGGAAGCCATAATCCTATGCATTTTTTGCACATATCTCAAACAACCTGTTCAAGTATAAGATCACTGTTCTCATTTCTTTTTCCCCAGATAGATTTTACATGCTAATAAACATCCATTTTACTATCTGCAATATCCGATGCCTTCCCCCCTCCCCCATTTTGTTCGTTTAGAAGGTCTATATAGTTTTACAAAGAACTGTCCTTTGAAATCGATCACTGTTGCATTAAGAGAGATCAAACTCTGGTTTCTAGATATACACAAACTTTTAATTTCCAAAACAGGTAATCCTAACAATTTCCCTAATTGCGGCTTTCCAGATTCGTCATTCACATGAAGGTGTTATGAAATTTTTTAAAGCGGAGTAAGGTCATTGCTTTTCTTACAACTGTACACATGCAACAATTTTCCCCAAAAGTAATCTCAATTTCAGGAAACCAAATACACTTGGTTCCGCAATCCTAAACACATTTACTAGTGGCCTATAGCCCTCAGGAACTTCATTGGTGTGCATTATATCTGGCATGGAAAATGCACCCACAAATCCAAGGAGCATCTTGTCCGATAAAACTGTGTCACTTCAACAGAAGTTCAAAATGCCTTCCATTTGCATCAATACACTTTTGGAATCTGGTAACAAGAGAATGTTGCATGGATTGCAGTGTTTTTACAGGCATAGCTGCACATGCCACAGTAATATGATGTTGCATATCCTCTACTGTCATTGGCAGTTCTTAATTGACTATCTTTCACTATGCCCCAGAGAAAGAAGTCTAATGGCGTGAAGTCTGGGAACCGAGCTAGCCGTTGCACAGGACCTTCCTGTCCTATTCACCTATTTGAAAAATTTGCATCCACAACATTTCTGGGAACATGAGCATAATGTGCAGGACATCCATCATGCTGGAACCACATTGATAGACACATTTCCAATCCCTCATCCTCCATGAGGAGGGGTAGAGTGTGTTGTAGAAATGATGCATATCGCTGTCCATTTAAGGTTCCCTGATAAAAATAGAGACTTAAAATATGGTTACCAATAATACCGCACAAAACATTGACACTCCACTGTAGTTGATGAGCAGCTTGGCAAATCCAGTGGGGATTTTGCAAAGACCAGTATTGCATGTTCCGCAGATTCACATGACCATGATATGTAAATGAAGCTTCGTCCGTAAACAACATATTAGTCTGCTGAAGTGGAACTGACAGAATACAATGTGGGATTCAAAGTCATTCCTGTATAGTTCCTGGTGCAGTGAGATATGGAACGGATAAAACCGATGGCTGTGCAAAATTCTGCTCACACTACCGCAGCTTATTTCAGAACCTCATGCAATCTGTCGAACACTCACCTCAGGATTGTACGCTACAGCAGCCAGAACAGCAATTTTGTTTCCAGTGCCAGTTGTTGTCTTAGTACATTGTCACTTTGTAGGAGTTGTCCTGTTTCTGTGAGTTTTGTGCAGATGCTGGAAATGGTACGAGGCGAAGGACACCGACGATCTGGGTAGCATTCAGTATACAGTGCCACAGCTGTAGTTGCATTTCTGCGACATTCGCTGTAAATTAAAATAATATCCAGGTTTCCTTTGTTACTGAAGGCCGGCATATGGACTAGATGATAGCAACTGTTACACACTACACGAAAACTGGGTTTAATGTGTCAATATGGAAAGCAATATCTGAAACGTACGTGAATTACGTTACAGTATGACAGCAGACCAGATCATGTGACACTAGTACAATGAAGCTAGAATGTGCCAAGCTGATATCAGTTTGTTTACAGCAGACTACAGGCCAGTGCAAGCAACCCCTGCTCTGAGCACAGAAGTACATGTGTTGCATTACGTCAGAAACGGTGGTGCCATTGCCATTCTCTAACAGCCACGTATTTCAGAATTATGAGGTTTAGAAACGTGAAACCAAGGTGTTATCTCTAATTGTAGCTCTCGTCTTCAATTTGCTAGAATAAGCATACATGTTCCATTTAAAGAAAGATGCAACTAAGTGTTGGAAGTGTAAATTGTTTACCTTTATGGATTGTGCATACCTTCTCATTGTGTGAGCTCCTGACATATGTACATTCCTGGCCAACTGGAATTTTCAATGTTTTGTTTAATTTCGAAGATATTTGAGGTCACAGAGTTAGGTGGGACACTTGTGTATAGCATGACATCCTATATATACCTGTAGAGCCCTTGAATTCATATCTTTGCACTTCGGATCTGCCTTTATAGCTTGAATCTCAGTCATATATAACGTTGGTTTCCTCTACAATTTTGTCAGAAGAATATAATTTCTAGAAAGTTCAAAATAACCTGCTTCTGCACTTCTGTAGAGGATGAACATTTTTCTAACTCATCCAAAGCCAAACTGGTGGTCCACTGTACAGATACTAATTTAGTTTGCATTTCATCTACTTTAGGCCCTAGTTCTGCTACCTGTTCCATATCGCTGTCTTCATTAACTTGCCCAACCAAGATTCATCGGAACTACTTTCAAGATCTAATTCCTGGTAAACAGGTGTATTTCCTTGTCTATTACCAATGCTTTTTGACTTCAAGTTTCTCCAGCCTGTGATGTGCTATTTTTCAAGAAAGTAAATGTACAATGGCTGGCATTGTAGCTCAGTCAGTAGAGCACCTGCCTGCCGTGCTAGGTGGTTCGATTCCCGGGGGTGGAGGTGAGAATTTTTCTCCGACCAAGATAATTCCCTATCTTCCCCAGAGTCTGGAAGTATGAATGAAAGTGCGAATGTGTGCGTGATTTAATGAATACGAGTTGACACCTTCGGTATGTTCCAAAGGAGAACAGCCGCTGATATGACCATAGCAGTTAAAGGCAGGGTATAAATGCAACAAAAAAAAAAGTATGATATTTCAAGATAGGACTCATGAAAAGTGGGTCAGTATAATTTAGGCATTCCATGAGTAGCAGTTATGAAAACCAAATCGGCTATGGTCATAGATATACTGTCATGATGCAATTTTAACCCTTTACCCATCAAAGATTTCTAAGCTGACGGACGGTGGACTAAATATCCATAACAACCTCCATTAATGTTACATATAACCTCATTCTAACATAAGTTGTTCCTATCTTAGAGATAAAATGCATGCTATGTCAAATGAGCTGAGAATTCACCATTTATTGGTATGAAGTCATACTCTTTATTCCAATGTTTTTACTTTGTAAGTTGCAATAACAAATCAAATTGCAGTTTTTCTCTTGTGACTAATTACTACAGGATTTCAAAGAGAATGCTAGAAGGATAAATGACAATTTTAATGGGGCCAACCCCTAAATGCTGTATAAAATACATCTGATCATAAAAATAAGCTAATAGATAAAATAACAAGAACCTGAAAAGTCTTCAAGCTAAGAAAAACATTCAGTTGCAATTTAATTATGTATAAGCCAATGGAGTATGAAGTATGAAATTAAAAAGGTATATTCTGATAATTGCTAGTTACAATATAGTCACTCCATTTATTAGAAATTACAAAAAGAAGACTATAACCAAGGATAATGTGCTTTGAAAGCAAATGGAAAAACTGTTACTTCATTATGAAGTCATGTCATATTAAGGAGTGAATTAAAATGGGAAATAATTAAATTATAGATGAGTCGTATTTTTTACACATAGATTGGGTTGCCAGCAGTTTCCAAAATATTCCATGACTATCTTAGCAGAAGAAGACGTCATCCTATTCAGTGGCCTGCAATTTAGTAATGAAGCAGTTGTATTGAATGGTGTGAAGAAATGCTGGCCAGATTTGATGGAGGCAATTTTCAGCAGTTTCTGACATTGTCACTAGTGATGAAACTTGGATAAACCATTTTGAGCCTGAGACTAAGTGCCATTTGGTTGTTTGGATCTTTCTGGATAATTTATCTGCCAATAAAGGTGGCAGTTCAGCATGGTGGTGGTCATTTTCTTCCCTAATTCTCTTCATCTGGCTACCATTCCTCCTGTGGAACAAAGTACAGTTACTGCACACTGCTACACCACAGTTTGCTTTTGGAGAAGCTTAGAGAATTGCAGCCAAGAACAGGAATTGAAAGGAATTCTGCTCCACTATGACAATGCCTGCACACGCAGTTAATGCAAAAATTCAGTTTCTGGAGTCTACAGAGGTGAAACTAATGACATTCCTTCCACTGTTTAGATTTGATTCCAAGTGACTTCTTTTGGTTCCTCACAGTGAAAAATCAGTCCTGAAGAAGCTGTTGCAGTGTACAAAAGTGATCTTTTATCCCTAAATGAAAAGTGAGTGGCATTTCAAAAGTAGTTTGAGAGAATAAAAAAATGCATAAGGGTGGTGGTGGTTACTTTTTATTCAGTTTAGTTTTCATGTATCTCAAAACTTTTGTAGTGACCCTCATATTCTCTAGGAAATTCAGGGAAATATAGGTCTCACAATTTTGAGAAAAGAGTTGGATGCGAAGAAGTTATCTGCAAGATGGGTGCCATAACTGTTCAAACTATTATTTATGGTTGGCCCCAAGAAAAAGTTGTTTATAAATTTGGGAAATTTGGTTGAAATTTGAAAAGTGTTAAATGTTTGTGTAGTGTAATATAAAAATGATTATGAATATAAGGAAAAAACAAGAGACACACAGAGACAAGAAATCAATATATAACTGTTAAGTAGTTACTATAGGATGGAATAAACATCTGATGATGCTACTGGAAATTTTTCTCTCAGGATGTAGACATGTTTCAGTGTGCTTTATTTATAATTGTATTTTCAATTTATTAGTTGTATCTGTAAACAAAATACTCTTTAAAGCTTTATAAGTATTATTATTTTACTAATTAAGAAGAGACAAAACTTCAATCTAAGGCCACAACCAAGAGACTGTTAGTCAACTGCAGCTAAGCTGGTGAAAGAAGCTGAAGATCATTATCAAATTAATGAACAAACTTAGTGCAGTGAAACAAAAAATTGTTTAATACAAATTGGTCTCTCAATGCGGCAAATGATATATAGTAAACTTATTAAATTATTACACTGTTCATTTACTGAATCACAGTAAATCTTTGAGCACAGTATGGCTCACTTTCATAGAGAGCCACCAACTTTGTGCATCAATTTGTCATAAATTATAAAACATGGATGCAATAAAACACAGGTGAAACAAAACAGCAAGCAGTCTAAAAGAGGATGGTGTTAAAATTGGGCAGAACATGGTGATAGTTTTAAGGTATACCAAAATGTTACTAATTATATTCAATCTGAAAATCCATTTTTGGATCATGTACTAAACTTTCTGATAAATTGAAAACCAAAATAAATCTTGAACTCAGTTGAGACATTTTCAGGCCTGGAGGACTATGGCTGCTGTAATAGGAGTATTACCAACCAAAGTGCTCCAATATCAAGGGAAATTAGACCAACAAATATGTGCAGTTTCAAATTTCTGTGATATCATTTCATGCTTCACTCCAAAAACTTTTCAAATGATCTGCTTAACATCATATTTGCTTCATGCAACACATATTCACTAGAAATATTTGAATTCTCCTACAAAATATGCCATTCTATCAAACAAAAGTGCAGGCATATACTAATCAAATTACAATAGTTATGAAAAAATATATACTAATAGGATAAGAAAGAGACCTGGAAAATAAATTAAAGAGCACTTTAGGCATATAAAAAATCAGCAATGCCCAAGCAAATTCAATGCATGAAACAGATTGTAATCCCAAACACCAGAAAACAAAATTCACTGCATGAGAATAGATATTTATTTGGAAGAACGAGAAAATGTCAATTCTGAACTGCTGTCAAGATTTTTCCAAAGTTTTGTTGGAGCCACTACTAGGATTGGATTCTTCAATTAACAGAAGAAAATGCTTCTGAAGGTTATTATTTGTAATTAATATAAATGATGCAATAAATGTCCTCATCGCTTCATTGGATTAACTTTATAGAAACATCATTGTTATTTATTAATTTCCTGGTTAGGAAGAACCATGTTTGATATTTACCCAGTTTTCATTCTTCAATAAAACAATTCTCTTTCCCTTAACTCAGCTCTCTCTTTCAGCTAAAACTTCTTTTGGGGGAAAAAGAAAACATGTAATGGAAACTTTGATGGAATGCCATTCTTCCTCGCTAATGATGGATGGTTTTCGTCCCTACAACTTCATTCAATACTTTTACCTACTACGGGTATAGTGTAGAGAAAATAATTGTTACAAGGAAGACAACTGTTGTAAGGAAGACAACTTAAAACTAAAGTTCTATTTAAAATCACATAAAGATATTTACCTTGTCCTTTTCCCTTTTTTCATCTGCCAATTGTTTCCTTTTTTGTGATTTCAAGGCAGCCTTTTGGATAGCTTCTGCTGTCATTACTTTTTCTTTATAACCTGTAATCAAAGTAAATAGTTTTTAAGACAAACATTTATTTAATTTTTAACATAACAAGAACACTACTAGCACCACACAATTGTGAATTGCAAAAGGGTTGCCGAGTTACTCCACAGAAATGCCATATCAAGGGATAAACCTTTAATGAAATATTTTAAATAAGGTTGTATGATTTCGCATACTTCCATGCTCATAAATCTCAAAGAATAAGTAATTTAATACTAAAAATCTTGGTGAACGCAAAATGCAACAAAATTTGCATCAAGATTTTTACTTTCAATGCGTAATTGTACAAGGTAAATGTTGGAATTTATATCAGATCTTCCTTGATTCACAGTACTAAGCACATTAAATATAAACATGTCCAAACAGTTTCTCTATTCATTTCTATATGATGCCTATTTATATACAAGGGTTGACTGGTAAGTTCTGGACCTCACAATAATAACAATAATAATAATAATAATAATAATAATAATAATAATAATAATAATAATAATAATAATAATAATAATAATAATAATAATAATAATAATAATAATAAACATTAAAAACTGTTGTCCTTTATTTCTCAACATAATCTCCAGAAAGGTTAATAATACATGCCATATCGGTGTTCTAATTTAATTAAACCATCTCTGTAGTGCGACTTATCATGGTCCTCAAAATAAGCAATTCAAACTTTAATTTGCACATTTTTCCCCATTGCGATGACTGAATGATGGGCCAGAACATTGTCGTGAAGAAACAAGATTTCTTTTTTTGCTAAATGAGGTCTTTTTCTTTTCCCCTTATCATTCAAATGTTGCTGTGAGCTTGCATAGTAGTCACCAGTGATACCTTTATGCATTTCCAAGCAATCAATAAAAATAATTCCCTCTGCATCCCAGAAAACACTTGCCATAACCTTGTTAGCTGACAAAATTGACTTTGCCTTTTTTTGGAGTTGGTTCACCTGGCACAATCCACAGTTTTGACTGTGATTTACTTTCTGAAGTATAGTGATGTATTCAAGTTTCATCCATTGTGATAAGCCATCTGAAAAATTCAGTGGGAATTTTTACAGGAGAGCTCCAAATTCTTAATAAAAACGTTTTGCTTTGCAACTTTTGATCAGGTGTCAACAAATGCGGCACTCATCTTGCACAGACCTTGTGAAAGCCCAAAACATTACTTAAAGTATTACCAGCATGTTCTTTTGACATGTTTACAGCATCTGCTATCCCAAACAACTATATTCTGTGGTCTTCCAGTACTAAATGATGAATTTTTTTTCAATGATTTCTGGAGCTGTGACTTCCACAGGACATCCAGAGCAAGACTCATCACCAGTGCTTGTACGTCCCATTTTAAACTCTGCAACCCACCTTTTAATTATTGTATATGAAGGGGCAGAGTCTTTCAATGTACTGTCCATTTCCTTCTTGATTTCTTTAGGTGTTAAGCCTTTCAAATGGAAATATTTAATCACTGCTTGATTATCCAAATCCTCCATTTTTGTGAAACCTCTTCACTTGTCTTATTTAAAATGCTGTCATTCAAAAACTAAACAAGCTATTGACCTGTAACTATGGATACAAGCTAGTCTAGAGTTAAACTACTATATGCGCATGATTTCTTGAGCACTCAGGTCCCAAGTCCTCATTCAGTAGATTTTGTCTAATTCCATAACATAGACGACCACTTTGAAACATGAAATATGCTATACACTCTGACATCTAATGGCTAATAGCTAAGCTTTCACACGTGTGTCATTTCATTTTGAGCAATTTTGAGGTTAATTATTAGCTAACCAGTTTACAACAAATCTAAGAGCAAGACGTATGTAGTGGAAGTTATGGCTACTTCCATACAACTATAATCTGAATGCAATTTAGCTGGCAAGGACAAAAATAAACAATGTTTTCAGAGGATGCAATATTAACTGGAGAGCCATAAATCTGTGGAAACTTGCATACTGCAAGAAGGTCCAAGAGCTGGAAATGCAATATTGGAGAAATGACAGAATAATAGAAAATGCAATTGATGAAATTATCAACACTTCAGAGGATACTAGTGATGAAATGATGCAACAGATTCACAAATTGAAGAATCACAAATTGCATGAGTGTTTATAGCTATCATAATATTTGTTTTCTACTTTTACGTGTTTCATAACATAGTAAAGGTATAAGCATACAGCTTATCGGATGGAGTTCAATTTGCTATTTGTCCACACATCTCATACCTTCGGTGCATATCCTAGCTTATTTTACCAAAATTTTGCTTAATTGTGTTTTTTAGGTTGACCACACTGCAGAAACAATAGCATGTTAGCCCTCTTTCTTACCCTCTGCATGCACCACACTGTAAATCCAACACTCAAGAAAACGTGTGTATATAGTATATGATGCTATTAATCAAACTGGTCCAGTGGCGCCAGCTCTGTGTGAGGCCCGGAACTTATCATCCAATCCTTGTATACTGCTGAACATGAATAAAATAAAATAAATTAAGAATTAAAATATCCTTCCAGATATTGTGTAAGCATTACATTACCAACAAAAAGGTATCTAGGCATCTTTTGCTCAGATCAATGATTTCTGGTAATAGTGTTGTAACAGACTGATATTTCATGTTCCTGTTGCTTCGTATTGCTCCTAGTTAATAAGAGGCCTGAAGCAGGCGTGTTAAGATGGCTAATCATCAGCAAAACATAACATTAATGTAGATAGCTTCTAAGAGTACAAGATCAATATGGAGAAGTAAATATACAAAAAAATGCAAAGAGAGAAGGGTCTAAACTCGGCAAGATTAAAACAGGAAAAGGGTTGATTAAAGCAAAGTTGAAGCACACATAAACAGCAGATCAGGAGAAAGCAAGAGATATCACCATTATTATGAGACCTGCAACATTTACATCTATGTAACATTTTGGAAAGTGCAAAATGTGTTGCGGAAGCACTTACCAAGTAACCATAAGAGGTTACAACTGACTGTGGACCTAGCAACAGGATTAACTGTTGGTAAACTAGAGATAACAGCACTAAAGTTTAGATTTTCAGAAGCTGAATTCTTAATTTCTAAGAGGATGATTCAATATCATATCAGACTTTAAGAAGATATACATTTAAAAGAATCTGCATTGGAGAAGCTGTTGAGGTCTGGATCAGATATTTGGTAATTACCCTAAAAGTGATATATACATTACTTATATAGAATAACGAAGAAATGGTTAAATCCTTTCATGGAAGTGTTGAAAACAGTGTTGTTGTATAAATTAAAATTATTGGGAGTCGATTAATGACACTAAACAACACTTACTTTTAAATATTCCCGGGAATATTTAAAAGTAAGTGTTGTTTAGTGTCATTAATCGACTCCCAATAAATTTAATGAAGAAATGGTTGTTAATTTTTTTAAGTTTGCAGATATGTTTTGTTAATGTGAATCTCCAAGGTGAGATTTCACCTGTGTACTCATGCATTATGAATGAAAATGCTTCTTTTCATTGCATTGTACAGGACAGAGGTACCTGTTACAATGAATTTCTCAGTTTTTACCTCAAATGGTTTGTGACCAGAATGAAAAGGAATGTAGTCAAGCTGTGAAAAAGGCTACTTTTGAGTAAAGTAGGCATTAAAATGATAAAACCAACTCACTGTAACTGGAAACAATGAACAATGCAGAATGGAAGAGCTCAGATTGAAGAACAAGCGGAACGTGTTATTCACCATTTAAGAACTGAGTAAGAAGTCTTCTAATCTATGGAAATTAATTGTTCTTTTACACTAGCCGTGTGTAGGACGTACTATGAAAGGGTAGAGCCAGACTGAAACATTCAATGCCATAACCGGGATTTGAACCACGGATCTTCTGGTTTCCGTCCATTGGTTTGCTTATAGAGTATCAGAGTTTACCTTAAAGACTGTGTTACTTCATAATGTTAATGAGCTTCCAATGTTGGTTTCTAATTGTCTTTTCACCTGACTTGTATCCCGAGAATATCTTGAATATAGAGCTTCCATATGTTCCAGTTTTAGAGAAAGTTATGAAAGTATGGCCAAGATTGTATGTGTTTTAAAATATAAGATGACTTACAGTAATTGGTTTGCTGCTTGGATTACAAGGGGGATTCACAAAATATTGTTGTTTTTTGTGTTTGTGGCAAAGCCATAACAAGTAAAAAATTATGTGGTACAACAGTAGGGCAAGCAGCAGGAATATGTCCCAGGTGACAGAAATGTAAAACAAACACCAGATCAGATTCTTCTCCCTCCTTACATATAGAACTTGGGCTGATGAAAAATTTTGTTAAGGCACTCAACAAGGATTTTCATATTTGCAAGGCAAGTTTCCACAGTTAACTTAGACAAAACTGAAAGAAGGAATTTTTATTGGGCCTCAAATCTAAAAGCTCATGAGGACGAAATGTTTGAAAAAACGTTACAAAAGGTGGAATTAGCAGCTTGGCAATCATTTACAGGGGTTATGCACAATTTTCTTGGAAACACAAAGAGAAGAAGGAAAAAAATATAAAAAACTTTGGTCTCAAATTTGTTGAAATGCTACAAAGACATGGATTGTATAGGTAGAATGTCTTTTAAAATCCATTTCCTTCATTTACATTTACACTTTTTTCAGGAAAATATAAGTGATGAACAAGGGGAACGGTTTCAGCAGGACATTTTTGTCATGGAGAAGAGGTCGTAAGGATCCAGTAATGATGGGGAATTATTGTTGGTTTCTTGCAAAGGAAAGCAGTCAGGAGTACAAGAGGCAATCACATGCTACCAAGCACTTTTAAGTACAGTTACACATGTTAAATATATAGTCCAAATATTATAGTATGCATGTAAAACAACATTTTGAATTAATCTTAATTCACCGTGATATATAGTACTATATCATATATGAGGATGGATCGAAAAGTAACACACAACAATTTTTTTAAAAGAGAAAACGTTTAATAATTAAAAAAACAAAAAAAATTACAACTGAACTTACATCTTTTATCTACTTTTCGACATAGTCACCAACTTTCTCAACACATTTCTCCCATCGTGGTACCAGTTTCAATATGCCCTGTTCGTAGAAGTCTGTTTGGTTAGTGTATAGCCACCTGCAGATGGCTGATTTCACTTCCACATCTGCTGCAAAGCGTTGGCTGGCCAGGAATTTCTTCATGAGGTCAAACAGATGAAAGTACGATGGTGCAAGATCCGGACTATATGGTGGATGCTGGAACATCTCCCAAACATATGCACTGATTTTTTCATGAACAGAAGCAGTAACATGGAGCCTAGCGTTGTCATGAAGAAGATTGACATCGTCAGCATTAATGTTGTGGCATTTGTCACAAAGGGAACGACGCAACTTTGCCAAAGTCTTTAAGTAGGCTGCCGCATTCACAGTGGTCCCATGTTCAGCAAAGTCCACCAATAAAGCACCATGCATATCCCAGAACACAGTGACAAGCACTTTCCCAGCAGATTGAGTAATTTTGAATTTTTTCTTTACTGGGGAACCAGTGTGTTTCCACTCCAGCGAGGCCTGCTTTGTTTCGGGCATGTAGTGGTATACCCACGACTTATCACCAGTGACAATTCCTTGCAGAAAGCCATGTGATAGGTGAATCAAGCTTGCCATCATTCGCTGACCTTTGTGGTTGTCTGACAGGTTCTTAGGCACCCAGCAAGCACTAAATTTACGAAATTTCAGTATGTCATGAATGATATCATACAAAGCACTGTAGGAAAAGTTGAACTTTTGTGATAAGGTTCGCAATTGCACTCACCGGTCAATCAAAATTGCGGCTTCAATGGCTCCGACATTCTGGTGAGCACTGGCCATTACAGGCCGCCCGTAACATGGCAAATCAGTCAAGTTCACACAGCCCACTTGGAAGAATGCATACCACCTGGAGACATTGCTACGGTCCAAACAATCCTCCCCTACTAAAATACGTACAAAAACATAGCGAACTCATGATATGGGAGAGAATATACATAGAAAAACATAAAAACCAACTAATGAACTTTGAAATCCTGCCAGAAGAGAATCCTACATTTAAGTTCATCACTAAATCAACAGATGGCAGCAGCAACTCCAGAATTACCCACACCACTGGACCAAGCTTTAGTCGCATAAGAGCCAACGATGCAAACGATGGTTTGCGAAACATGTCCTCAAAATAGGTACGTAAGTGAAGCCGATGTGTAATAAATATGACTCATCTATAAATTAATTATTTCGCTTCACTGTGGTGTTCCAATACAGTTAAATCTCGATGTATTAAATATGTTTAACTTTTATTTTTAATGTTATTACACCCTGTAAAAGATGTAACCAAATTGATGTCAGAAGCAACTGATGTATCTGTAAACTGTGCACAATGTAGCAACTACAGAGCCGAAATGAAATAAACAAGAACTGTAAAACACCTCAAAAATAAAAGGAAAATCCATTTAATGTCTTGAGACAAGAATATTAAATGTGCCATTCATTCTAAAGAGCATAGTTTATTTCTAAACTATAGATCTGGACAATTCTTCAAATGATACAACTACTTTTGACCTGAGCTGCATGTTGTGCCCTTATCTAACAACCCAGATTAAATAAATATTTATTCACAAAATGATACCCAATTTATTTTTCCATCTATTTCCTGAATTAGTTAATTTAATAGGTGTTGAGTGCTGCTCAAATGAAAAACAGCACGCTTTAAGATAGGTGTGAAGTGGTTGTTTGAGTATGGCCCCAAAACACATATTATTTATAGATTTTGGTAGTGTTGTTAATTAAAAAAAAATCTGTTCATATCGTAAGTGGAAGTAAAATTGTGAATAAGAGACAAACAAGATATATACGTGGATATGAGCAGTGAGTGTATAAAGAAATGAACAGTTGCTAAGGGAGACAGAATCAACTTCCAATAGACATTTGGAGTAAAGACAATTAATAGTTGCAGAAGTGAATATTAAAAGAGCTATACGTTGTCTCAGTTTGTATTTAGAGCTCCTTAAGTATATAATTATCAAGAAAGAAGCTTCAGAATCACTATTTTAGTAAACTGAGGTTAAAATATTGCACCAATCTGAGACTGCGACCCCGGAATGAGATTTCTCATGCACAACTGGAGAAAAACTGGAAGAATGCAATTCAATTCTTTATAAATCCATTACATTTTCAAAATTTTCAAATCTCACTATCCTGCAATAGAAACAAGAGCAAACTAACAAAACTAAAACAAAAGTACAGAATTATTTATCACAAATTGACATCTCAACATGGACCAAAATATAAAACTAAAATATAAAATATTACAGATGCAAAAGACTGAGGGAGCTATTCTCTTGCAGCTGAGAGCAGTGATTGCAGAATGGATTACAACCAGCAATGTTTATGGTGAGGATGCATTCTAGGCTAGAAGGGACAGTAAACCACTTTTACTCTTGATCTTACCTGAAGGAAGGGCCAAAAGTTGTTCTCCACCAGGACCTGGCTCTTTGTCAGTTTTTCTTTCAAACATGGCTCTTTGCCTTGCAGTCATTAACTTCGGATCTTTTGGTTTAATTTTCTTCAGCTCATCATCAACCTAAATGAAACAAAAATGCATTTATTCTCAAACCATCTTACACATGAAACATATAAATGCTGCAATAACTGATACTTCCCTTCTAAATCAAAACTATTTTGGAACAAGAATGTTATTTGATTGCAGATACTGGTTATATTGGTGATATCAGTCATACAAAGTTTTTCAAATTTTCTTTGGGAAGGTGGTTAATAGAGAAACAGGTCTATAGTTGGTGCGTAGGTGCGATAGACCACAGGTCTATAGTTATCCATTGAAGAGTTTTCTCCTTTTTTATTCAGAGGTTTCATAATTTAAAGTTTTAGCTGATCAGGAAATATTTCACACTGTAGTGATAAATTACATAAATAAGAGTGGCAATAGCTTCAGCAGTGCATTTTATTACTTTATTGGACCTTTGGCGACCTTTAACTTATTTAATAAATCTTTCATTTAATATAGGAAAATTTCCAGACTGCTTAAACATTTCAAAAATAAAACCACTATTTAAAAAAGGATCACGAAAAGAAATAGAAAATTACAGTCCAATTTCTCTACTATCAACTTTTTCTAAAACTATTGAAACAATAATGTTTAGAAGGTTTAATGTCTTTCTTTAATAAACACAATTTATAGTTAGACCAGCAACATGGTTTTCCTGATACTGTTATTATGCAATTTCTAGAAGAAGTATACTAAAATATGGATAGTAAAAGTAAACTTTGTATTGGGCTATGTTTAGATTTGTCTAAAGCTTTTGACCTGGACAATCATGATATATTATTATCCAAATTAAATTCATATGGCATCAGAGGGACTGTAAACAACTGGTTTGCCTCGTATTTAAAAGACAGGAAAAAGATAGTAGAATTACAATTTTTAGATGCAAAGACTATACACTTTATGATGAACATTCTGAAATGAAAATTATAAAATATGGGGTCCCTCAGGGTTCTATCTTGGGCCCCCTTCTATTTCTAGTTTATATTAATGATATAACCCATAATGTAGATAAAGGAAAATATTAAACTTACTATTTTTGCAGATGACAAAAACATACTCATCACTGGTAATGATAAAGGTCATTTACTTCAAAATGTAAATGAAATTAATGAAACTATTATGCCATGGCTTGATCAAAACAGACTAATTTTAAACAAAGATAAAACAGCAGCAATAGTTTTTTGGCATAAAGTAAATAGAAGTATTACCTTCCCTGACCTTAATTTGGATGGCATCAACATTTCACATGTCAAAGATACTAAAATTTTAGGCTTGTGGTTAAATCAAAACTTGGATTGGACTGTACATATAGAATATTTGATTAAAAAGTTAAGTAAGCAGTGCTATGCTTTAAAAATGTTAAAAATGATAGCAGACATAAAGACAGTCTGAATGGCATATTTTGCATATTTTCATTCACTTATCAATTATGGTATCATCTTTTGGGGTAATTCAAATATGTCAGAAAAGGTTTCTCGAATGCAAAAACCAGCCATAAGAATAATAGTGAACCAACCTGCACATGTGAGATGTAGAGTGTATTTTAAGGAACTGAAAATTATAACTCTGCCATGTTTATGAATATACAAAGTTCTTTTACATGTAAAAGCTAGTTTAAATTGCTTTAAAACATATGCAGTGACACACCAGCATGATACAAGAAACAGTTCAAACCTACTAGCAATTAGTCATAATACCACGTTATACAAACATTCCTTCAGTTATAGTGATACCCAACTTTACAATAAGTTACCTCTTTATTTAAAACAGATTGACAACCAAAAGATTTTTAAATTGAAACTACATAAATTTTTAAGTGAGACATGTTTTTATTCCATTAAAGAGTATTTGGAAAGTTAAGTTATATTTTGGCATTTACTCTTATACATGTTTTTTGTAATTTCTGTATTTGAATTTTGTATTTAAATTTTGTAAATATTGTTGTTTTGATATGTCCACAATCTTGTTTGGAGATTTAAAGGATGAATAAATTGAATTGAATTGGATGTTTCATCATTACCTGCACTGTCTTTCAATTTAAATGATTTTATAGTTACTAAAATCTTGCCTTTTATTGTCAGTATAGTTATGTAACTAGGAAATATTTTTGTAATAACATCTAATATTTGTATAGCGATTTCTTTGTTGCTGTCGTTTAACTTAATAAAGAGTGTTCAATAAAAAGTGGCACTAAAGTTCATACAACACTCTGAAACAAACATTACTCACATAGACAATGGAATGCACTTGTACAATTTCCTTTACTATTTATGGAAGAAGTGTAGATGCTATTCTTTGACATTTCTTCAAGGTTGCCTCTAAAGCTTTCACTTTCTTGGTCTCATCGATCTTCTTTAAAGGCTGTTGTTGGATTGAAAGAAAAGTCACATAGAACTAAGTCAGGATTGTAAGGCAGGTGGGGCACCACAGAGATGTCCACAGGAACTCAGCAACAGTATTAGCAAAATGAGGTCTTGCACTTTTGTGATGGAGCTTTCATTTCACTATGAAGTTTCTTAAGCTTTTGGTGATGTGATGTGATCTTTTATCAATTGTTCTTGTAGTAATGTGCAGTGACTGCAGTGACAGTAGTGTTTCTAGGAACTGTATGTGTACACCAGTGGTGCTAGTTGAGGGTTCTCCTATTTTGTTCTTCAATTTGCCTACCATTGAAATAGCTTCTATTCTCTTAACACTATCGCTGTACTAGATAGCAAAGCATGGAAGCATATAGGAAAATATGTGA
Organism: Mantis religiosa; assembly: GCA_030765055.1. Taxonomy (NCBI): domain Eukaryota; kingdom Metazoa; phylum Arthropoda; class Insecta; order Mantodea; family Mantidae; genus Mantis; species Mantis religiosa. The sequence goes on along the minus strand of CM060947.1, from coordinate 166,688,128 downwards.
AACAGCAGAGTGGTTTATGCAAGCCTGTTACACATACAGGGCAAGTCAGTGTAAGTATATTCTCTTCAGATGCAATCATGTCATCTGGATAGCAATGTGCCATACGCTGGCAGGCACAAGAAATCATGTATAATGTGAGTGAATATTGTGACAAGAAAAACGACGGAATCAATCCCTTTGTGTCTAGCAACAAAATGGGAGGCTGCAATGGTAAGTTACATTTGCATATAATAATGAATTGGCTAATCTTTCATATCTAACACACAGTCCCAAATGCTTTATTTGTGTTTCAACACTTACTGTATGCCTCATTACAAATATTTAGGTCTTCTAGTACACAAGACAACCAGCAAATGCAGCACCCATCAGTGAAGGTCTACATGACAACACTTTGTGCAGTTAAGTCTGGCCATGCAACACACGATGGTGGAGGAGGAAAGTAAGAGAATGACACCAAGGGAATTGGCATCCCATGTACACCATTCCCTGGTAATAAAAATAAATTATGACAATTGGGTTAATTGCTGAATTGCTGACTTGTGTGTTCCTATATTTTGTGGTGGTTGAACATATTGCAATCATTTTGTGCTACTCTGGTTCATCTCTGGGTCATATCAATATACTCACATTTTTACAGCAGTGATAGATAGGATAGGTTTGTATTATGTATGCCCAACTGCAGCAGTTATCAGCACCCTTTAAAAATCATTCATAGCAAAAGCCAGATATAAACAGTTCTAAAACTTAATAAAAGTATAAATAATGTCACAAAAAATGCATGCACACAAACAAAACAAAAATAAATTATAGAAATATAAGGCCAAAAGGCGTAAAAAAAAAGTCCTCTATTAACTTCTAAAATCCAACCTAGAAAAGTACTTGAAAACCTTCTCCACTACTTTGATGTCATCTGCCAGCATCTCTGCAAAGTTGGCAGGCAGCTGCAGAGATGTTCGAAGATGTGCTACGTAAAAACACTCTACATGTGACGGACAGATAAAACTTCGTTGCAAAACGGACAAACTGGAGCAAGCTCCAGTAAAACAGCAATGGCCAATGCGCATACGAGCCAAAATAATTTCCTCTTGACGAGATGAATGTCAGGAAGTAACCCAGGGTATCGGAAGTTTCTTCAATGTCTCAAGTCTATTTCCGTGGAGAGCAGACCACTCGTCCTGCCAGCTGCACTGCATGGCTCTCCGCAATACAGTTCTAAAATCTTCCGATGTAACTAATGGTATTCTAACCCTGGGCTCTGTGGTATCTGTCTTAGCTGCTGATTCGCCATTTCATTCCCTGGCAAGCCAACGTGACCAGGAATCTATGAACACACTATGCTAATGCTGGAAGCATGTAAAATGTGGAGGGCATCCTGAATACGCTGCACAATAGTGTGGTAGTTGTACAACTGCCGTAGGCTTTGAAGTGCACTGAGGGAATCACTCAGGATTAAGCAGTCTCCCATCTTTCGTAGATGTACATGTAAAACTGCCCGGTATATTGCATAAAGCTCTGCAGTATAAATGGAAGTGCTAGTATGGAATCCAAATGTATATGGTTCGGTTCCACACACATAAGCACAATCAACACCATTTGAGCTCTTTGAGCCATCAGTATAAATTAAAAAACAGTCTTTATAATGTGACAAAAATTCTAAAAAAACATGTGCGGATACTAAACATAGACATGGTAGATTTATTGTATTTAGTCATGCCCAGATCTGCATGGGACGTTCTGCACAACCAATGAGGGTATGCTCTCTCTCCCTTAGGATGCATCTTGGGCATTTCAGTGTTAAGCTTTTTAACGAGTTCCCGGAATCGGAAACCAGGTGGCTTTGGTTTAAGTGAAGTGTTCCTATAATGTGCGTCGATTAAAGTGTTGAAGAGGGCGTGAACATTGGATGTGTGGGCATGCAATTAAGTCCACAGCCATAATTTGCTAATAACATGTTGAGCCTGTACTGCAGAGGTGATTCTGCAGATTCTGCATACAGGCTTATAACAGGGCTTGTTGGAAATGCTTCAACTGCTATACGTAAGCCACAATTATGGACTATGTCTAATTTCTTCAGCATGGATGGACGTGCTGAGCCATAAACTATACTACCATAATATAATTTGGAACGGATGAGTGCATGATAGTCGCAGTAACACTGTATGATCCGCTCCCCATGATTTTCCACTTAGTACCCACAAGATATTTAAAGATCGGTCACATCGTGCTTTTAGTTGTGATATGCGATGACTAAGTTTTCTATCAAATATCAATTGAATCAATCAATAAATGAAGGGTAGTAGATCTGAGTTTAAATGGAGCATTTGTGATAATCGACTCTGATGGCGACAGAAGTTAATGCAGATTGTTTTCTTAGCTGAGAATTGGAAGCTGTTTTTTAAACACCAATCCCTTAAGTTGTAGTAGTAGTAGTAGTAGTAGTAGTAGTAGTAGTAGTAGTAGTTTTATTCATCCGTTAAGTCAATACAATGACATTGGATACGTCAATACAAATATTTAGAGCAATACAAATAACATAAGTATAAAAAATAAGTTGCATCAAGTGTAATTAATAAGATCTAAGCATGAACTCATAAATATATATAGTTTCATGGCTCTACAACTTCACAGCATTTAAAATGCATCACAAATGTATACAATTATATGGCCAGCTACAGTGTATCTAGAAATTCACTTATATCATAATATGAATTGCTTAATAAAATTTCTTTCAACGATAGCTTGAAATACCGCATGGATTTTATGTTTTTCAGATTGGCCAGTAGTTTATTATACAGAGTGACTGCTGAATATCTAACTCCTTTGGAATAAAGTGTAGTTCTATGTCTGTTTTACCTCTGGTGTTATGATGATGTATTTGATTATTTGTGGTGAAATTTTCAAGGTTTTGTTTTGTATAACATAGCCAACAGTATATGTACAGACTGAGCAGTGTCAAGATTTTCAATTCCTTAAAGAAGTTCCTGCAGGAGTCATATTTTTTTCCTGACATTAGGCATCTAACAATCCTTTTTTGTACTTTAAAAACCAAGTGACTGTCTTTACTATCCCTCCAAAATATAATGCCATACCTCATTAGACTTTCTGCATATGCAAAATATAAGGTTCTCATGTCACTTGCATTCAACTCATTTTTTATTACTCTTAACGAGAAGTAGAATTTATTTAACTTTATTACTAGATTTTTTATGTGTGCTTCCCAGTCTAAATGCTGATCTACCCATACACCCAGAAAATTTGCTTCTGTCACATAAGAGACACACGCATCATACAACTTGATGTCAGGTTTCACAACATTTTTATTTTGTTTGTGGCGAAATGATATTGCTGAAGATTTGTTTGTATTAATAAGCAATTTATTTTCAGCAAACCAAGTTTCAATTTTACTGGTTATGTGTTTTGCATTTTCATTTCCCTTTATTATAACATTTGTGTCGTCAGCAAACATAGTTACCCGAGTTGGATTTAAATAATTTGGGAAGTCGTTTATGAATATTAAAAAGAGGACGGGTCCTAGTATGGATCCCTGGGGAACTCCATATATAATTTGTTTCATTTTTGAATAGTGATTACGTACAACATTCCGCTCATCGACATTTGTGATTTCCACCATTTGTTTCCGATTTTTTGATATGATTGGAACCAATCCCATACTATTCCCCTTATCCCATAATAGTACAGCTTTTGTAACAGAATTTTATGATGAATCATGTCAAATGCCTTGGTTAGATCTATTAGTAAGCCTGTACAGTTATTATCATTGTCAATAGCCTCCAATATATGATCTGTAAACTCAAAAATTGCTGATGTTGTGGATTTTCCTCTACAGAACCCATTTTGTGCATTATGCTTCTCCAAAAATGAACTAAATCTTACTAGCATAGCTTTTTCTACAATTTTGGATAAGGCTGGTAAAATCGATTCTGTAGTTTTCGACTTTTTCTCTATCACCTTTTTTGAAAACTGGTTTTACTTTTGCAATTTTAAGTACATCTGGAAATTGTCCGGCTTCAAAAGATTTATTAATTAAATAACTTAGTACTTTATCCAAAACACTACTGCAGTATTTGAACACTGTTATAGGTACCTGATCATGTTCTTCGCTTGGTTTATTTTTTAGAGATTTCAATATTGTATTAATTTCTGCCTCTGTCACCGGTGTTAGAAACACACATTCCAAATGAGTTTATGTGCTTCCTATTTAAATTACAAGGCTGATTCCCAACTAATCTCTCCACCATCTCACCATAGTAAGTTTGAAATACATTGGCTATTACTTGAGGATCTTCAGGCAGTGAACCATTTGGTAACCTAATAGATATGCTCTTAATCCCATTACTTTGCTTTAAATGCTTTTTAGTTATACTCCACATGGCTTTTTGTTTATTCTCAGCATTATTGATAAATTCACTATTATACTGCTTCTTTGCTTGTATTAAAAATTTATTATATATCTCTTTATATTTCTTAAAGTATTGTTCTAAGCCCGGACCAGTACCCCTTTTCCTCAAAGAATTCAAAAATCTTAACCTTGTCCCAGATTTCAAAATACCCTTTGTTACCCAGTTCTTTTTATGTTCCCCTAGCTTTCGTAGTTTCATTGGCATTACTATATCCATGTGGTATTTCAATCTATTTATGAATGACTCATACATTACATTGATATCATTTGTTGCATACATAGGGCTCCGATCTTCGTTTCAAGTCTGGCCTTTAGATCTGCTAAACTATGCTTATTTATATTTCTACTATGTTGTTTTAACAAAGGCTGTTTGGTGTTTCTGTTTATGGTAGTATAATCATTTAAGGTAGCTGATAATGCATAGCGATCAGAAAAACCTGTATCAATAACTTGTATGACAGTATTAGTAAAATCATTGGGTATTAAAATCTGGTCTAAAATTGTGGCTGTATGTATTGTTACTCTAGTTGGTTTACTCACGGTAGGATGAAGGGAACATAGTGTCAGTAAATCTGTTAATCGACTATCTAATTTTTTACCAAAATCAAAATTTAAGTCCCCTATTATGATGATTTTCTTGCTCGACCCAATGGCTTGTACTACTTCCTCTAAACTTTGCACAAAATAATTGATATCCCCTATAGTAGATCGATATATACAAACTAACACACGCTGATATGTAGGTAATGCCAACTATACTTGCTTCAAAATCTAACTCCTTATTTAAGTGATTAAATCGATCGATGGCTACTAGGCTAAACCCTTCAATTCGAATAGTCTCTAATTTTTGCTCATGCAACCAATGTTCACAAAAACAAATCACTTGTACCTTTTTAAAGTATGTATCACCTAATGCTTCATATGTTAGTACCTTATTTCCCAGACTCTGTGCATTCTGATAAAATATTTCTAGGGGCTGTACACTCTTATCTGTTGCTTTAGTGGTTGAGTTACTGCTAGGTGTGTCCACATCCCCACTCACATCCTGTTTAACATTTCCTTTCCTGTACAAAAACTTACAGTTTTGCTGATGACGTTACTAAGAATAAAGGACCCTTTTCGATTTAGGTGCAGACCTTCTCTGCCCAAGCACCTGAAATCAAGGAACTTGTTTACATTCACAAAAATTGCTCCTAATGACTCACATGCCCAGTTAATGCTTTCGTTTATGCTGTCTTTATACCTATTGTCCACATCTGTTCGTTTTATTACACCATTCACTATCACACAAGATTTAGGAAAACATTCTTTGGTTGATCGTATTACACTGTAGACTTCAGCCATCACTTCATCAGGATTGTTTGCACTCTTAATGTTATTAGTTCCTGCGTGCAGCACTATTACTTTTGGTGCAGTCACTGTAGCATTTTCCATCTCCTTGTGAAGTTCTCGTATCTTCTTTTCCAGTTGCTCTGCCCTAATTCCTCTATATACCATAGTTCGTGCCTCCTTGATGCTCACGTGCTTCACCATTGAGTCCCCCATAACCAGTACTTCTTGTTGGCGGCTGCTTTCCGTGCTGGTTAGGTTAGGATTCACCCATTCAAATTTATTAACTGCTGAATTTAGATACCGTAACTTCACTATTCGGCAGTGAGGTTAACGGATCAAATCTGTTTGAGGTTTCAATGCATGGTATTTTTGGCTCAAGCGAAGTTACTGCATGCATGTTTGATGTTTTCGAATGTTTGTCTAAGGTGGTCTGTAGACGGCGCTCTAGAAATGGTGTGCGCTGAGATGTACAGCAGACGGCAAAGTCGTCTACAAATAGGCATGAGGAGACCCCCAGAGAAACACATTTTAAGATATTACATTCGAGAATTAATTGCAATAGCAAACAACGTAACACTTTGTATCAATCACCGTTTTGCTGAACAAAAACATTCGAAAAAACCGAGCCGACCCTTACTCGGAAAATGCGGTCTTTCATGAATTTCTGAAGAGTGGTAGGCATCCACGTATATTTCAGGTGTGCAATGTGTATAGCAACCCTGGCCGCCAAAACGTATCATAATCCTTTTCAAGGTCAAAAATATTCAGACGGTTTGACAGTTCTTAAGAAATCCGTTCATAATCTGTATCGACATGGACACAAGATGATCCACTGTTGAACGGCGTCGTTGAAAACCGCACTGGATGTCACTCAGTAGGTTGGGCATTTCCAGCAACCACACTAGCCGCCCATTAATCATGCGTTCCATCACCTTGCACACGCAACTTGAGGGAAATAGGACGGTAGACAGAAGAGGGTGACGGTCCTTTCCAGCTTTCAAAATAGATATAATGGTGGCTTCTCGCCCCTTATCAGGAAAAGTGGCATCAACCCAAACACGGTTATAGACCTCGAGTAGGAATGTCTTACCTTCAGGTGAGAGATGTAACATTTGAACGTGGAATCCTTCCGGTCCTGGTGCTGAAGAGCGTGTTCTAACTCTGCCAAGTTGAAGAGGTGGTTATAATCTTCAAGGTTTCTGGAACGAAACACGAAACCTCGGTATTCTACCTGAGTTTTAATTGAGATGAACTCAAGAGCATAATTATTTGAGCCAGACACTTGAGCGAAAGCACAGCCACGCCAAACGGATCAACAATAACTCCTACAGATGTTTCCGGGCCAACAATTGGCAAGTGGGTCAATTTTCCGGCTACTGCCTTAGCTTATCCAATACAACAGAGGAAGGTGTATGTCTGTTAAAAGATGATACAAAATTGTTCCACGAGGTCTTTTTGCTATCCTTAATTATTTGCCTAGACTTTGTACGCACTTTCTTGTACTCAATTAGGTTACTTAGGATAGGGTGTCGTTGGAATACCCTTAGAGCATGTCTATGAGCACGAATAGCATTCCGACAGTCGTTCGTCCAGCTTGGCACATGAAATCAACCAGGGTGGGTAGCTGAATGGGGAATAGACTGTTCTGCAGCGGAAAGAATTTTGTCTGTGAGATGATCAACTAATTCATTCAGACTCGTACTAGTTAGTAATTAAAAACAGCCACCTGGGTGTAAAGGTTGGCACGATCAAAGCACCCGCTAGGTATACGTGAGGGAGACACAATTTGTGCTAAGAGACTAAGAAGACATGGAAAGTGGTCACTGGAATGTAAATCAGAGATGGCATTCAATTGTAATGAAACTGCTAACTGGGATGAACAAATTGCCAAATCAATGTGTGAATAGGTGTTAAAGGAGTCTGAAAGGAACGTAGGCTCTCTGGTGTTCAGGAGAACCAAGATATTGCTCTCCATGAATTTTGCAATGAGTGTGTGTCTCAAACATGCCCGATTTGAGCCCCAAAGTGGGTGATGGGCATTTAGGTCTCCCACTAAGAGAAACGGTGTTGATAGTTGGGAAACCAGATTTTCTAGGTCAGTTAACCAGAGGTCATCAGATGGAGGTACATATACATTGTAAATACAAAACTCAATTGATGGCAGTTTAATCCTAACAGTTACTGACTGGATGTTAGAGTGTAACTGTATATGATCTACAAATGTAACATCCCTGAGGAGCATCATATTACTAAAATACGTACAAAAACATAGTGAACTCTTCATATGGGAGAGTATATATATAGAAAAACATAAAAACCAGCTAATGAACTTTGAAATCCTGCCAGAAGAGAATCCCACATTTAAGTTCATCACTAAATCAACAGATGGCAGCAGCAACTCCAGAATTGCCCACACTACTGGATCAAGCTTTAGTTGCATAAGAGCCGACGATGCAAACTATGGTTTGCAAAACATGTCCTCAAAATACGTATGTAAGTGAAGCCGATGTGTAATAAATACGACTCATCTATAAATTAATAAATACTTCATATTATTTTGTCATAAAACTGAAATGTAGTCTAAACATAGAGTGAATTAATGTTATAAATGTCAGAGGTGATAAAAAATGTTCTAAGAAAGATATTTCAGAATAACTCAGAATATTCTAATAAATATTTAAACAAAATAATGAGTTCAACAAAGAAATTCATCAAATAACATGGAAAACTCTTGGTACTGGTTGACTATGAACCGAAAGTAAACACAGTGGCAATTTACTTATTTGTGCTCATACCCTTTCACTGATATGGGCATTATATGACATCCATGTTAAAATGCAGAAGAACCCAATAAGGACATGTATAGACATCCTGTGCATACATACATTTAATTATTTTAATCTTCATCATTGACAAAAAAATTTAAATAACTTCTTTAAGAGATAAAATCTTACCTTTAAAGGTTTCTTTTTGAATAGTATACCTCAAAACACAAATAAACACACAGGGATACATCTTCACATTCATGGCAAATAGTACTGATTTCCTTGTGCACTTCTTTCTTGTGACACACGAGACATTCTCAAAATGCACACAACTTTTTCGCTGTGGGTGGTATCCTTTGAGGTCAGTGTTTTCCTTCAAGTATAAGAGCTGCTGGATTTGGGGATTTCTTAATTCCAGTATGAAGAGGCCTCTGAATGTTATAGTGCTCGATTGGGCTGCAAACTATAGATATGCGTAAGTCCAGGTAGGTCACTGTCCGTGAGCTCAGCACTCTCCAAATCATTAAATAATTGTATACAGTTATATCCAGCTGGTGTAAAATTACTTTCTTAAATCATTAACCATTTTCTTTAAAGAGGAAATATGCTTGTAGTACCTGATTTAGTGGATCTACACCACCCATATTGGAACTGTTATTTTCCAAAAAAATGGAGCAACTAGCATGATATCTGTAGACAGTACATGTCTAATGTAGGTTTACAAATAACCCACACCCCCCTCCACACACACACACTGTTTACTTCCTCTTAGGTCCTAAACTGCCTTTAGAGGTCAGGGCTTCCTTCACCCTACTTGTTTCCATAACATGGTGACAGATACTAAGTCAGCAGAATAAAAAAATGGTTAAAATATCAGTTGGTTGGCTGTCACAAGTTAGCTGTAAACCAAAGGCTATATTCATGAAAATATGTCTGTGTTCCAGTTATTTTCACCACACCAATTGTTGACTCACCAGAAGGGAAGGAGCATTTTATTCCTCACTGCTCCCAACTGTATACTCAATACCTCACTCAAAATCAATATCCAGATCACTGACAATCACAAAAAGTACTCCACATTTTAGGAGTGATATCAGAAGCCTGTACATTTTCTATACTATTTTCTATTTTGATATTTTCTGTGCTACAAAATACAATGACAGTACATCCAAATTCTGACAAATAAAAATGGGCCTACCACAAGGTGCAGTACTGAGTGCAACCTTTTTCAACATCTACATCAATGATCTTCCCGCGGCTGTATCAAACACAGAAATAAAGACAGCACTTTTTGCAGATGACATGATCATGTGGACATCTTCCCCACAAATAGAGAAATCCAAAACTTCAGTGGAAAAGGCTCTGATACTATTGGAAAAGTGGACTGACAACAATTTGATGAAAATAAATACTGATAAAACAACATTCCAAATATTTAGCATAAAAAAGAAAATCACTAAACTAAATCTGCAGTTCAAGAAAACAAACCTGAAACAAACATATGAAACAACATATTTAGGAACAATTTTTGTTTCAAAATTATCTTGGATACATCATATTGAAGCAGTAGTAAACAAATCAACAACAAAATTTTCAATTATGAAAAGATTAGCTGGAGTCAAGTGGGGCAGTAATCGGGAGACACTGAACACTACATACAAAACATTCATCAAGCCAATACTTCTTTATAATGCAGAGGTAACAATTACAGCAAACAGTTCTAACATAAATCACCTAGAAGTATGCCAAAATCAGGCCCTAGGACTAATAACCAGTGCAGCAAAATCAACTCCAATCACGGCAATGCAAGCCTTAACTCGGAACTATCCAATACATCTAACTTTAGAGGAGCAGGCATTAATACAACATGAAAAAATGTTGCGGTTAAAAACAACAAAATGGGAGAAAAGATTACTACAACCAATCAAGTTTCTTACACAAAGTTATGGAATTAAAAACAGATCTGAATCTTCCTAATTCTAAAGAAAACATTTTAATCAAAGAAAACCCACTGACTTTTGAACCAATTAGTATTCAAATAGATTTAGAACAAATAGTTACAAAATCTGAAACTTCCAAACCTGTACTAAAAGCACTAGCATTAGAAATTGTGAACAATAGATACCTACCTGAAGAATGGTTACATATCCACACAGATGGATCTAACTTGGACAACAACTCAGGAGCAGGAATTAAGTGTGCACTGTTCTCATTCTATCAACCAGCAGGATACCACACAACAAATTTTGATGCAGAAGTAACGGTTATTCATATTTCACTCCAACACCTTCTATACAGAATAGATAATTTCAAAAATGCTGTCATACTTTCTGATTCTAAAGCAGCATTATGTGCAATAAGTTCATATAAAATGAGGTCAATCCAAATTAAAGAATGTCACAAAATGATCCAACAACTTCAAAAATTACAGAAAAGAATTATATTACAGTGGACACCTACACATTGTGGAATTGCTGGAAATGAATCAGCTGATTTTCTTGCCAAAAAAGGTGCAAATTTAATTCAGACAAAAGTAAAAACTTACCCTTTACATCCATAAAAAGATTAATCAAAAGCAAATGTAAAAACAAACAAATCAATATCTAACAAAGCCAAAGATAAAAAATGGAACATTTTAATTAAAAATCCAGAAATTATTCCAGAAATCCCACGTAAAGCTGCAGTAGCAAATTTTAGATTACTTACGTAACATGATTGTTTGGCCAAACACTTACACAGAATAGGAATTTATACAAGTCCAAATTGTCCTCTGTGCAACAAAGAAGAGGAAATAACTGAAGACCATCTTTTAACCTGTGAAGCCCTAACTGCCGGACCCACTACACAGAAATATTGGAGAGCAAGAGAGCTAATGGCTTCATTGCCAAAGCCTAGCATTTGAAAACAACATTTTCTATGTAATATAATTTATTTTCAACATTACTGGGATAATGTTCAACACTGAAATTTAACAATTCCAAATGTGCTATTCAATTAACTCCTGATAGCTAAAAGAAATCATTCAGGATCCTGAGAGAGTATAAATAACTAAATTACGAGTAAAAACAACAGCTGCTGACTATAGACTACTATAAACTTTGGTTATGAAATATTCTAAGATGTACATACAGATGCTGACAGAGAGGTTTCTTTCCTTGTATGTGACACAATGTATACAATGATTATCGATGATTATCGAACGGTAGCATAAACATGGTACCATAAAACCTTGTACCGGAGAACACTTCCTTAAGCAACTATATATATGTACATATTGTCGCGAGGCATCGTACACGAGCGCCAAGAGAGGGGGAAGTGAAAGAGACAGATAGCGCCAAGCCACACCCACAGACTGGCTCGCGCAGCGCTAATGACGTGCCGAGGAGAGACGGGGTGGGGAGAGGAAGAGCTAGAGAAATGTCTGGACAATTCCCTCACCATCGTCAGGGTCTGTGAAGCTTCGGGAAGTTTCGCCAACCTTCGTGATACAGCAGATGTTGTATAAAAGCGATGGACTGGACTAGACAGTCAGTTCGGCAGGAGGAGAGACGAATTGCAATTGTGCAGTGAATACAGCAGTTAGAGTCAACAAGCTGTTAATCGTGTGTGTATGGACATTTAAACTGTATTGAGTTGCGAGTTGAGAACTGATAAACGTGTAGTGATTTGAAAGCGTATTCTTTTGTTTATTTACATGTGCAGAAGCCATGAGAGATTGTATTGGTGTGTGTTATGTCATTCCGCTGAGATCAGAATTGTACAAGAGCCTTTCTACAGAAATAAAGAGCATTTTGAATTTCTGCAAACTGAACTTTAAATCTTACGAACCCACAAAGTCACAATATCATTCATAGGCCCACAAAACAAAATTACTCACAAATTAGTGTGTTTGATGCAAAGAACAGTTTTTGCTACAGTGAAACAAAGTAGTGAAAATGTAATATATGAAGCTAGCTACAGTGAAGCAGCAAATACTATACAAATATAATAATTTGTAACATAATGAAGTTTGTAATGAAGTTTCAACAATTTGTGAATATAGTCTCTACTTTAAAGATACCAGTTGTATACTGCCTCTAATGTACTTTAAACTAGGTTTTGTTTCATTAAAATAATGAAATAATTTCATTAAAAAGTACGGAAGGTAGGCATGTGTATTTATTAAGCATTTTTACAGCTTTTAAAAACAATCAGAAATCATTGGTTGGGGCCTGGTTTGATCTTATGACCTTTGAATCAGTAGCCAGCACATAACCAGCTGAGTCACCGAGACCGACCACCTGAAGAATGAGATCAAGCAAATATAAACGAATGTTCTCAAATATAATAATTTGTAACATGAAGTTTGTAATGAAGTTTCAACAATTTGTGAATATAGTCTCTACTTTAAAGATACCAGTTGTCTCTAATGTATTTTAAACTAGGTTTTGTTTCATTAAAATAATGAAATAATTTCATTAAAAAGTACGGAAGGTAGGCATGTGCTAACTCAGCTTCTCAAAAAATAAAGCTTACCTCTTCTAATTTCCCAGACTCTATAGCATCCAGCCATCTTTCTTCTTCACTTGATGTTCCACTATCTCTTCCCTTTCCTTTTTTCTTTTTTGCAGTCTTTGGTGATGATCCTGTCTGTCCTGGTTTATCCACTGGCTTTCCAGGAGTTCCTTTATCCTTAGCTTTCTCAGCTGAATTTGGTGCACCAGCACTGGAAAAGTAGTAAACTGCATATCATTTCCTGCCAAATCAACAACGCACACTTTTGGAACTGACCTTTTTTATTTACATGAAATTTGGTAAGTGCATAGATCATAGCAATATACTTATACATAAAAAGGGCCTTAACTCTACCCAGTGCCAGAGCCGCCCAGAGTAATGATGAACATAAGCACACTCATGAACTGGGAGGACTGAGGTTCAAAATCTGCCAAGACCCTCTTTCCTAGCAACCAACGTGGAACCGCAGTAACTTTTGTCCTCTAAGTCACCTATTTCATGAAATACAGTAGTTAAAATTTTGGCAGAAATATCAATTCCTACAAGCCACTTCCAATAATGAATGTAACTTGTGCTAATTGTTTCACAGTATTGAGAGTAACTTTTGTGTTAACTGTTTCATACAATTGAGAGTATTGTCAATCAAAAGTAGGTAAGAGTATTTTTAAATGACATGTAACCCAAATATATTTGCACATTTTTAACTTAAAGGTCATGTGACTTACTATTTGACCTCAGATTACTCAAAATATGTCAATCTCAAAACAAAAAAAATTTAAAAAATTACATAAAATTGTTTCACATTTCTCAATCTCCAGAATATCAAAATGGGACACATGATATATCACAAGATAATGTTAATCATTCCATAAAAAACAAGTGAGTTTTAATTATAAAGAATCATGTACTTGGTTCAAAACTGGGGGCCCACTAAGCATCTGAATGTTTTCCATGTTTTATTTCCTTCCCCCCATTATACCTGGAAGAGCATAATATGCTAGTATATTAGTCATCAATACAAAAATGCCATTTAAAATTAAAAGAAAACATTACACCATATTCGTTTCTCCTTAGGTCATTAGGCCCCATTTTCAATGAAAACATGTAAACATAAATGCAGTAATATGGTAATACCATTTTCAATGAGCAGTAGTTTATGTGCCTTCTTCAATGTACTTATTTTTGAAGAATATAAATATTTCAAAACTAAAACAAATTACATACCTTTTCAATTACGGAGCAATAAAAATGAAGCAATAAAATACCTTAAAGATTCCATGAACGGCACAAATAATAACTTTCAACTTTTAGGTTTCGATTTACTGTAGTTGAGATATTTTTTGCAGTTAAACCTTTACTATATTTACTTCGTACTTTTTATCTTAACTTCAATTCACTATAGACTGAATAAATTTTGAAGTGAGATTTATTTTTCCATATGTCTAGTTTAATATTTTCTATTTCATCTGTGTCATTCATTTTTTTTAATGATTTTAAAAGATGAAGAAAAGTTTTTCGTACTCCAACTAGAATACCACTATTCAATTATAGATGAGTCGTATTTATTACACATCAGCTTCACTTACATACCTAATTTGAGGACATGTTTTGCGAACCATCATTCGCATCGTCGGCTCTTATGCGACACATAAAACGCATGCTGTCTTATGCGACACATGCTGAGTTGAAAAAACAATAGCAAAATCAAGCATAATACCAAACAAATATACAGTTAAACCGGATAACCCAACCTTACCTAGACTTTATGGCTTACCCAAAATACACAAACCATTCATAACAATGAGACCTATAGTTAGCAGTATAAATTCACCAACATAGAAACTTGGAAAGTGGCTAATAAACAAATTCAACTCATTTCCAAAATTTGACAGCCTAAGCATCAAAAACACCTATGAACTTATAGAACACATTAAGGATACTGAACACGAGACACGTTAGTCTCGTTTGATGTTAAACTACTGTTTCCCAGCATACCAGTAAATCAACTCCCACTGTTGATAGAAAAATGGCTCAAATCACTTGGAATGTCATCACCTGAAATTTCAGATTACATCGAACTAACCAAATTATGCATCGAACAAAATTTCTTCCAGTTTCAAACAAAATATTTCCACCAAACTTCAAGTTTAGCAATGGGCAACCCCCTATCACCCTTTTTGGCCGATCTGTACATGAGTGCATTAGAAATGAGGATCACCAAAGGTTTCCTTTGGATGTTCAAACTCTGGCAACGATATGTAGATGACATCTTTGCAATAGTACCAAAAAAAACACATCAGTAATGCACTAAAACTTTTTAATATCTAAGAAAAAAGCATCAAGTTCACTGTAGAAATAGAAAAAGACGAGTATTTACCATTTTTTTGATCTAAAAATAATGAGAAATAAAAACAGACTAAACTTTGGCATTTACAGAAAACCAACACAGACAGACCACTACATAAAAGCTAATGGCTACAACCCAAGATCCCACAAACAGGCAATCTTCAATAGTTTAGCACACAGACTGATTAACATCCCTTTCACAGCACAAGAATACAAAACAGAATACAACAAATTATTAAAATAGCACAGAAAAAAAAAAATATCCCAAATCATTAGTATACAAAACAGTGAACTTAGCAAAAAAGAAGCTAATAAAGGAAACCACAGCCCTATCAGCTACAGAAACTAATATGATTTTCAAAAAATTCACTTACCATCCATGGGCCTTTGATAAATTCAAAAGAGTCTTCAAAAAACAAAACATTCAACCAGCACCAGTCAACCACTTCTCCTTAAAAAACCTAATTTGCTCAAACATCAAAGATGCCATTTCATCTAACAAAAAATCTGGTATACATCAAATTGAATGCAGTGATTGTAGTCAAATTTATATTGGAAAAACCAAAATAAATTTTGAAACAAGAGCAAAGGAACACTTTAGGAACATAAAATATAAACAATTAGAAAAATCAGCAGTTTCCACGCATTTTTGGAAAAAAAAAAAAAAAAAAAAAAAAAAAAAAAAAAAAAAAAAAAAAAAAAAAAAAAAACCACACACAACATAAATCCAGAACCAAAACTACTAAAACATACATTAGGAAAACAAGAACTATCCACATGGGAACAAATCTTCATTTCAAAAGATGGGAACAAAGTATTCAATTTCGACATCCCCCAGAAAGATTTCAGGAAGTTCCTTGAACCGCCAGCAGAGGAGAACTATGACAAAATATCGTCAACTACACCAATGAGAACAGTCGATGGCCGGTTGAGGATGGAGGCAAAGTCTCTGAAACATTTTTGAGTTTGATTAATGAGTCACTATATTTACACTCAACTTCACTATGTTGTTGTATAATTGAAACGTTTTCAAGATCATTCGATTTCATCCTCAGCTGTTTGGTGACTAAATAAACTATGGTGCTCCGATCCCTCTGGCATCTGATGTTAGGGGCACTAAGTTTTAATACTTCATTTAATGCCGGGATTTCAAAATTTATAACCATATTCATAATAAAAAAAACGGGATAAAGTTATAAATTTTGAAAAATAAAGTATTAAAACTTAGTGCCCCTAACACCAGATGGCAGAGGGATTGGAGCACCGCAGAAGTGGAGGAAGAAGAATGTTCATTTAGTCACCAAACAGCTGAGGATGAGATCGAATGATCTTGAAAACTTTTTGATTATACAACAACATAGTAAGTGAAGTTGAGTGTAAACATTGTGACTCATTAATCAATCTCAATAATGAAGAATACTTCACTGTTAATAATGCTTCTGCTTTTAATATTTACCTCTGAAACGTTCCGGAAAAATTTAAAGGTAAGTGTTGTTTAGTGTCATTAATCGACTCCCTTTAAGTATAATCATGTTTCTTTGCTTGTGATAATTCTAATGAATTCCAATGTAAAAATTTTAATTGATTATGTATATTCTGTTGTTTTCCTTGAAAGAAGATCCCTGCTCGAAAATCCGAATGGGGGCTATTTTACTTCTGGAATGTTTATTTTTCCAAGGAGACATCATACTATCTGGAATGTTTTTATTTAACTTTTTTTGTAGCCGTTTAAAATTGGGCCCCATAAATGGCAGTTACATCACCCTAAGTAGAGAAAGGTATGAACAGCAAAGAAAATAAAATGATCCTCTAGGCCTCTAATACTCTTAACACCATCAGGGTCAAAGAAAACAACAGCTGAGTCAAGGATGACTAGATAGAAAAGGTAGAAGAGGAGAATCTGATATATGGAAGGGAATCAGTACTGGTCAATAACTCACCAAGCTGACCAGTGCGTATTGGTGAGCAGCCCTTCCCTTTAGTTCATATTGTAAAAGCAATTAAAGGGTCACTTTTCTATTATAACAAAATTGATATGCCATTACTAACAGCTGCACCATGTAAAGGTGAAGAATTGGATATTATGCTTTTGTCCAGGTCGGTTCCTTTAAGCCTTCAATTAATTAATAAAGGACTTAAAGAGGGTCTACTTCCTGTTAGTAACAAAAGTCTTTCTGCAGCTGCAACCCACAATAATTATATCGATGTTACCATTTTACAGCTGTGGTGGTAGCATGTATGCCTCACATTCAAGAGGTCCCAAGTTCAAATCTCAGTCAGAAAAAGCTATCTTAAGGTTTTTTTTCTGGACTTTTCCTTTCCTGAAAGATGAATGTTGGGTAACTCTAACTTCTATGAATCCTGGGCTCATTTGAGCATTTCACCTATTTCATTAACAGTGACTTACATTGGAATTAATTAAATTAAAAAAAAAAACAGCTGTTCCTTATACAGTTCATATACAACATGATTCTTCTATAAATTTTACCCTAGTCACTATGAAAAGGTTTGTTTTGAAATTATTTAAATATGGCAATTTGGACTTTGTTACATGAAACATGTGGAAACAACATATTTGTGTAGTAACAGTCAGCTGTTTATATCACAGGTCAGTGATTTTTCATCGGTAAAAATAGAGAATAACTCATTTGAAACATGAAAGACTATACACAAGCAGGTTTCTATCTCAAAAATTTAATAAGAAATAAAAGTATTTAAAAAACAACTATTATATAAAGCTACAAGTTACTGGATTAGTACAGAGAGAAAGAGAGAAGTTTTATATAGCATGCTTCTGTAGGTATGAGTGTTTACAGTGAGAATGTAGTATATCAAGATTATAAAAGAGATATATACAAACTTTTTTTCTCCAGTAAATTTAATTTTCAGTTTCAAAGTAGGTTTACTGGGATCACCATCATCAAATGACAAATCTTGAGATCCTTCACTTTCTTCTAATGATTTTTTCTTCTTATGCTTTTTGTGTTTATGTTTCTTATGCTTCTTCTGGAGAGCAATTTCTGGATTATCTGCAATTAGACAAAACAATGGCAGTTTAGCATTACTACTCTAAATACTAGTTTGCAAAATAGGAACGCCAAACATAAATTCTATAAAACATACATTCACAATAACAAGAAAACTCAAGAGAGGCCAGAAACAGGAGAGGTCAAGTGAGAGTTCATATTGTGAGTAGCTATCTACGTGATAAATTATTCAGGAAGCTTTCTAGTTATATGTTTTAAAAAGCAAGAAAATGAAAACATCAATGATAAATTAATTTTAAGAAATATAACCCATTTATTCTGAAGGTAAACAAAATTATGTTTTTGCAAAATGAATAAAATATTTCATGGTGTGGCTTTAAGATGATGTTTACAATCAAAAGTGAAAAATCATCATTAATAAGTTACAAACAAATGAGACCCAATACACAAAATTCAGAATTGAAATAATCGTTGATTAAATAATCTACTGTTTACAAAATTCAAATGGTTTTACTTTTCATTTCCATCCTGGTTACCAATCCTGGTTTATTATGGCCCAACCATTTTAATTTATTTCTAGCAACAATGAGTCAAACTGCATAGGGTTTTAAAATTGATACAAAATTTTAATTGAGCAAGTTTGCCAAAATTTACTGAGGTTGGGCAAAAGACAAACTAAGATGCACGTTTCATGTTACTAGATGCTAGAGTAGCAAGAATGAACAAAAGCGGGTCACTGTGCAGAAAGAAACTGTGGTATGTTACTTGTTGATACAACAATACTAAGATATAAGGATAATGGCGGACGAGTCAGACAATGCTTTATGTGCTGTGTCTGAAATAATTACTCTAAGTGATGGAAAAGGACTTTACTGTGAAGGATTCTGCAAGAAGTGCTACCATCCAACCAGTGTGGATATTACAGAACAACCTCATTAATGAAGTTTTTGATAGTAGAGTGGTGTTTTGAAACGTGTGCTCAGAAGATTAATAAATTAGTTGGGTTAGTAAAAAAGATTAAGGATAACTTTGCCTGCCTCGGTAGCGTAGATGATAGCATGTCTGCTTCACATTCAAGAGGTCCCAAGTTCGAATCTCGGTCAAGGTGAGTTACCTGGATAAGGTTTTTTCCAAGGTTGTCCCTTATCCATAAAGATGAATGTCGGGTAGCACTAAGCTCCATGGACCCTGGACACATTTGAGCATCACTCCATCCATTTCATTCACTGCCCAACATGACTTAACGTTGGAGGACGTAAAAAAAAAAGGATAACTTAGTAATGAATAAATGAATCGATGAAATAGCTGAAAGTAATGTTAAGCTTACAAACATTATTTTGTAATCGAATGATAAAGCACATGTTGATAAATTGGCAACAAGTGCTGCCAACATAATCAACCCTGAAGTTGAAGTCCAGTCACGCATGTCAAAGGATCAAAAAAATCTATTGATGATGTCGATCTTGGTCTTTCAAGACTGACTACAAGTAAACATCTGCAGGTCAAAGAAGAAGAGGAAGAAGAAGAAAAATAAGAAACAAATGGTTTGGAACTATCAGACAGGGGTAGTCTCCCTAATTCAAAACCTAGAGAAAATTCGGAGCCTTGGAAAACTGTAGCCTACAAGAAGAATACACCTCAAAAAGAATACAATTCAGAATCATATAAAGCGGCATGAAGAAACACAATAAAAGGAGATATAAATTAAAAGCCAACTCAAAACATTGACTGGGAAATCAGTAACAAAAAATAATCTTAGTACTATTATAAAAACAAAATTTATCTTCTTCTCAAGAATTGCACCTAATGCAGAGAAACAAGATATAGAAAACTACCTGACTGCTCACAAAAGTGGCAATTATGTAGTAGAAAAATTGATTACAAAATATCCTACCTATAGTTCATTTAAAGTAGGTGTCCCTGAAAATCAGTGGAATGATACTTTCAATGAACATTTTTGGCTACAGGGTACACTCATAACTAATTTTAATTTTGCAAAGAATAGGAGAAATCTAAAGTTACAACTGAAGATAGGAACTGGAGAGAGGTAGCTGAAACCCAATAAATGATCTGATAAATTTAAAGTTTCTGTTTATAAATTTTCAGAATTTAAGGAAGAAGAAAAATATGTTGAGCCTTTTGTGCTATTAAAATAACTATGATTTCTTATGTGTGTGCGAGCACTGGCTCAAAACAGATGACATCACATACTTGCATGTCGATGATTACACAACATTGTCCATGTACTGTTACAAACAACATACTAGATGTGGTATGGCTGAGAGAAGTTTTGTAAGTTACACTGTGCTAGACCTTGAATGGATATGTTCTGAAATAAACTTTGAATTTGTAGCTGTTACGACAGATAACCCAAGTATGTGGTCATAAGTATTTACCATTCTCCAGCCAGGGACGAGACTATATTCTTAAACAACTTAGAACAACTACTGATATATCTTAGTCACATGAAAGTTTACATTTTCATTGGTGGTGATGTGAACTTTACATTTGATGTAACATGTGATCAACCTAGTGTGAGGAAGTTGCAGAATCTTCTTAGGCAGTTTGACTGTAAAAATGTAAATAATATGCCCACTCGCTTGAACTCTTGGCTTGATAACATATTTATTAAAATCCCAGTGGAACTGTGTTGCTCATGTTGCTGATCACAGTGGCTTGGAGTTCACCATACATCAACTTTTTGTTCGCAGAAGTGGTTCACCTAAAACATTTACATACAGAAATATTTCACAATATTGTCTAAATGAGTTTTATATACTTTTAAATTATGTGAATTTGATGGATATACTGGAGTATATATGCCTGCAGAGATAAAATTCAACTTATTTTTTACAAAATTTCTGGAGTCTTTTATTCAAGCTTATTCTGCAAAAACTGTGAAAAAAGATGAAATATCAGAGTGACCCAAATATCGGATCGACTCGGTATACCCCAGAATTGAAACAAATGAAAGAAACTGTGATGGCATACCTCACAGTCTATTTAAATATTAGGAACCTGTACAAACAAGAAATTAACAAAGCTAAATCACATTTAAATGCAACATTTATTGAACTCTCAAATAATAAATGTCAGGCCACTTGCACTTTGATCAGAAAATTGTCAGCTCAGAAGAGGCTGAAGGTTGACCCTGCAATACCTGCAGAGGACTTCAATAATTACTTCATTACTTTGGATACTAAAGAGAGGAACAGTATAACCCTGCGGTGTTCTGCAACAGACTTTTTATAATAAATGAGAAGATGCACTTCATATTTCAAATGGGGAAATGTGACTAGTGAAAGCGTTTTCAGTAGTGATAAAAATGAAACCATCAAAAAATAAAGATGCATATGGACTTTCAACTAATAATATCAAATGCATAATCACTGCTATTTAAGCTCTGAAAAAATTGCAAGAAAGGGAATTAGGCACAACTGAAAAACTATCACCCTATCTCTATTGTTCCTGTGCTTGGTAAGATCATCAAAGCAATTGTAAAAATTCAGATATGTAACTTTGACATCCATAATATAATTTTGGACAGCCAGTTCTGCTTTCAAAAGGGTTTGTCCACCATTGATGCCCTGGAGTGTTTGATCTCCAAGACATTTTCTACCTTTTAGGGTGGCAATCTTGCTCAGATTACAGCTGTGACTTCAGCAAGGCTTTTGATTGTATTAACCCCAGCATATTAATAAATAAGCTTGACCATTATGGTATCTGCGCCATCCAACGAAAATTTTTTGAATCTTACCTGAGTACAAGAACACAGTATATTGATTTTTTTAAAGTAATGAGTCGGTAATTCAAATACAAACATCACTTAAATTATCCTTACTTATCCTTAGTTAGGAGCTGCACATGTACATATTAATAGGATATTAAATTTACAGAAGAAGTGTATAAGAATTATGTACAGTATTCCTAAAATAGAAACTTGTAGACATATATCGAGATTTAACTGTATTGGAACACCACAGTGAAGCGAAAAATTATTAAATTTTAGATGAGTCGTATTTTTTAAACATCTGCTTCACTTTCGTACCTATTTTGAGGACATGTTTTGCAAATCATCGTTTGCATCTACGGCTCTTATGCGACTGAAGCTAGATCCAGCGGTGTCGGTTGGTTGGTTCAACACCCACCTCTTCCTTCTGTATGTGGGCATGAGGCAGGCAGTCAGGTTGGTAGACTCAGGCCCACTTTGGGCTGTTACTATAAAGCCCGGGCCTTAAAGTACTTACAGCATAATAAGTCGTCATTAAGGTAGTTGTCTCATGAGTCTATGAGAACTCCTAGTGGTTTAACTGAGAAAACACGAGTCAGTTGGAGAATTTAATGTCATGTCGGCTTGTTGGCCATAGTAGCTCAAATGGTTAGAGCGACTGGATGGAAACCAGAAGATCCGTGGTTCAAATCCAGGCTATGGCATTGAAGTTTTCAGTCTGGCGCTACCCTTTCATATTAATACTTTGTTTGAAACATATACTAACTTATATAAGCAAGACAGCAGAAAAACAGCAAAAGAACACTGTCGATTCACACACTGCTCTTCTCTTACAAACCTTTGTCGACTGCTGGCTTTTCCTTTAAGTGTCTAATACAGCCGTTGAAAATGCTAGAATTGCCTACAAGGAGAAACTCTGTAAGCCAGAAGATGCTTCTATCTGTAGGACACTTCAACAACTTCGATGCGCATCAGTCCAATATCATTGTAAGCAAATAGAAAAATACAACAAAATTACCCATGCCACGAAATTAGCCGAGTTTACCTTATACATGTGTGTGACTGTGAATATGTGCAAATATGCATGACTGTATGTGTGTATGTGTCCAACTTTGATAGTGTGAATGTGTGTGAAAAATTGGCACTTATCCTTACTGATCCAGGTTAAACTGAACAATAGTGGTTTGAAGGAATGATGTAATGGAAACAGGCTGTTGCCAACTGCAGAATTCTGAAATATGCCAAGACAGCGAAATGTGCCAACACATTTGTTTTGTTATTCTTGTTCCAATTTTACTGTTGTTGCATACAGGTGTTACTGACCATATTACACAGAATTATCCATCTTTCAAGGCAGAGATGGTGGTAAAAGTGCAGATTGGGTGTGAATGGATATCGTGGCTCTGACGTCACAGCTTGGGCATTGCCAACTTCCAGAGCATGATAATGCGGAAAATACCAACATTATGCAATAAAACCAGCGATACTGTAATATATGATGTAAAGATCAGCAGAACATTGCCAGAGTTATTATTTTTATCATTATTACACATTATATTCTTACTATTATTATCATAATTATTTAAAAACTTAAAGGAATCTAGCACAAAGTTTTGGAATTGTCAACATTACATAAGCAAACCAGCGATAATATAACACCCAAATAAACTGAAGTAAAGATTAGTGGATCACTATTATTATCATAATTAGTTAAAAACTTAAACGAATCTAACACAAAGTTTTGGAATAGTCAACATTACGTAAGCAAACCAGGGATACTATAACACCGAAATAAACTGTCCGCCTCAGTAGCATAGATGGTAGTGTGTCTGCCTCACGTTCATGAGGTCCTGAGTTTGAATTTCGGTCAGGGTGAGTTATCTGGATAAGGTTTTTTCCGGGGGTTTTCCCTTATCCTGATAGACGAATGTCGGGTAACTCTAAGCTCCATGGACCCCGGACTCATTTGAGCATCATTTCCCCCATTTCATTCATTGTCCGATATGACTTAACATTGGAGGATGTAAATTGCGCGCGCGCGCGCACACACACACACACACACACGCACACACACAAAAAAAGAACGTAAAGATCAGTGGATCATTGCCCATTTTATCATCATTATTACATATTCTGATATTCTCACTATTATTATCATAATTATTTAACAAGTTAAACGAATTTTGCACAAAGTTTTGGAATATTCAACATTATGTAAGTAAACCAGTGATACTGTAATACCCAAATAAACTGATGTAAAGATCAGTGGATCATTGCCGGAGTTTTTTTATTAATTATTATATTAATAGTATAATATAATTATAATAATAAACAAAGCTTAATACGCACTATTCCCATTACTATCGCTAGTTTATAATAAGAAAAAAAAAAATGTGTTTGGCAATGTTCCTCTGTATTTGCATGTATACAGTATCGCTAGTTTATAATAAGAAAAAGAAAATGTGTTGGCTACGCACCGCTGTTTTAGCGTATATCGCAGCGCCGCAGTTGGCAACAAGTTGTTTTCGTGACGTCATTCCGTACCAACATAACTGTGCACACTCATTCTGCACTTTTACCGAGAAGGCTTCTATTAAACAAGGCTGTCCAATTTGGTAAGCAATGACATCCAAAATTATCTAAAGAAGAAGGTATCCTTTGAAACATGTCCCCATAAAATAAAATGCAGACAGTTATAGCAACATATTACATCCTTGAATGTGGCATGTTATGTTTTAACACTGTTGTGAATTCACAATAAGAATATCTTATATCAGCATATTTGTACACAAGATATTGTTAATAATTTTAATTAGTTTGGGTGGATATGCTGTGCAATGCTTTGGTTTTATGGTGTTGGTATTTTCAGCTATGCATGTTTTCAATGTTGGTAACGCACCAGTCACTGACGTCTTGCCCACTATTCTCCAGGCGTTATTCTGCAGTTTAACTATTGATTCATTTAACAGTTATAGTCTAAATTCCATACAGTTTATTTATCCTGTATAATGAGAATAACAAGAAACACAATGTGTTGGCAACATTTCGCTATCTTGGCGTACTTAGAACTCCGCAGTTCACTACAACTTGTTTCCGTTACATCAATCCTTACCGTAGCAGACGAAGCGAAGCCAATGCCGTTGTTCTGCAGATTAACCTAATTTGCTATCAGTTACAACTTAACCACGGCTAAAACATAATAAAACGATAATTAAACTGGTGTTTAAGACGATTTGAGAATCATCCAGATCATAGATTGTCCCTATCAAACAAACAGGATATTAATAAAACTTGTTGACACTTCATTCAACGAAAATACTTTCCAATATATCGCTGAAACTTACCAATAATTAACTCATCGTCCGTGCTTAAATCTTTTGGCTTTGCCATATCCTGCTTAGTTGTAATTATAGAATCCATTTGTTCACACAGATGGATTTCTTCCACTTTTGAGGTTATTCTGATTCCTGATCCTTTATACACTTCCTAAATTGTATTTCACATAACACCAGGCACTTGTTTTTGATATTGACGCCTGACAGCACAAAACGTTTGACAGACTGAAACAGTGTAACCAACATGAAATTTAAACAATCTTGAAAAACGTGATGCACCAATATTTCCCTTCCGAGATTGGTAGCGGTTCGAATTAAAAATCCACACATTCCTGCTCATTCAATGGATTGTTAATGATGGTCATGATGGTTTACCTTCATTTGGGTTTCAGCAAATGCCACGAACTATGATAATACAGAATGAAAGTGAAATAATCCTGCAGACTTTAAGACTGAGTTCGTCTTATTGGGGAAAACAAAAAGTCTAATATCAAAATGCTGAAGGTTTAATAATTTCTTTTAAAAATAGTACTATTGAAAAATTATCTTCACCTTACTGGATTATTGTTGATTAAAAGCTTGTGATGACAAAATCCACAGAAAATTGAGAGGATTAAATTTCGTATGCGTTCCGGAATTGCACACGTGTGTAACGTTAGACATGTTTTAACGCTGGAGCGCCAGGTTGTAAAGAATTCCGAGAAAAGTGGGGTTCACAGTATCGAATGCAAATATTATAATATGTTTAAAGACCCCCAATATCCAAATTGTTCTGTTTCAGAGGCTTATGTGATTGTAAAGTAATGTACTAGATAAAATTACGTTTTAGTTATGATACAGTACAATGGTACACTGAAATGAAGACAAGATTATAGCACTGTTATGTGCAGAGCTTTTTAGATTATAATAGTGTCACCGATCGCACTGTTGTATTGGAGCCACCGCAAAACCTAGATATACGCATGGGCAGGAAAGAAAGAGACAGATAGTGGCGCGCAGCGCTGAACGCTTGCCGAGAGAGAGAAAGAGAGAGAGAAGTCTGGAATTTTCCACTGCCGTCGCGATTGTTATCGAGTGGTCTACTGCATTCTGGAACAATGACTGGAAGATATAAATAGCGGCAGAATGTGAGAAGCAGTCAGTGTGGCGGGGCCAGATGGGCTCACACCAGGCATGTATTTAGAAGTCAATTTCCGGGGGGGAGGGTGTCCAAAAATAATCTACGTTGAATTATTTTCTTTTAATAAATAATTAATCAGGGATGTATTTTATCATATTAGTAAAAAAAAAAGTAATATATTATATTCACATGACTATCTCCACCCAAGCTTCTACAAATTGTTCTTAGAAAAGTTTGTTTTTGCCTTATTTCTTTGGATAAAGTCTGTAGAAAGGCCTTGCTCATTGCACATTTTTTGTTCTTATACCTGGGATAAAGTGATATAAGCAGTAATCAGATATTTAAAAAGCGAACCACTGATTGATGCATTTGAAGTATTAGTTCTCCTTGACTGAAAAAGGGAAGAGGAACTAGGAGGTTAAAAATTACATACCTTTAAGTATCTGGGAATTCTAATCAAAAAATTATAATACATTGGAATTGGTTAACTTAGCAATACATTACCGTAACTGACATTATTTGTGTATTTTAACGAATTCTACCGCTGCTGTACAGTAACTTTTCGTTTATCTCTTAAATAACTCATGTCTGCATGACAGTGAATAGAAACGTTAAGATGCGAAGCCTGAATAAACTTTTTCGACTTATATTAAACTAATGCCCGATTTCACCAACAGATGCTAAAATTGACTAACAATTGTCACAGCGCTAACAAAAATATTTTTTTTTTTTTTTTCATTTCACCAACCTGTTTTCTGAAAATGTTAACAAACCTGTGTTAACGCCAAGAAACTTGTAAATATCGCAGCTGTAGAAGGCTATGGATAAATCGTATTATTTTCTGAACGTACTGCGATGCGATTTTGTTTTCAATTTCGTCTGCATAAGCTGAAAAATAGCGGATGAACAAAATCATAAATAAAGCCGTGAGACAAATTTCTCATCGATGGAGAAAGAAGAGATCACCGTATTCCTTTTGATTAATGTTCTAACCTCTCATACTTCCACAGTAACCTACAAAGCAACATATTTCGACAGTCTATACCTCCGTAAAACACTTTCTTCGGATAGCTCCTCGAAATCATTTCTCCTCATAGGCCGTACTCTATTACGAATGCCATTTAGACGGTCTTAAATATAGCAAATCGACATCAACAGCTGAGTTCATGCTCGCCATTTTGACTATTTACAATTGTTAAGGACTTAACATCAGAAATTGGTGTGTTTAACACTTGTTGGTGAAATGCAATTTTTGTTTTAACTATTGCTAAACTCGTGTTAAGTGTTAACATCTGTTGGTGAAATCGGGCATAAGTCTTATTTCAACTATTTATTAAAAGTTTGAAATGGTAATTCATTTGGGGGGTCCGGACCCCTTAGCCCCCCTTAAATACGTCCCGGGTCCACACAGCTCTTTTTGCGCCATCTTCCCTGCAATGCGGTTCTCTTCGTAACTAGAATATTCATAGTGTGTTTCGCTTCTAGGATATTTTTCACGCGAGTGGAGGAAGGCCCGGGTGATATGCATATTGAAACCTGGGAAGAATTCGGCGTATCACTCCAGCTACTGCTCCATTAGTCTCCTTTCCACTCTCTCGAAAGTCCTAGAGAGGTTGATTCTTACCCGCTTGTCCCCAATTCTTGGGAACATTCAAGCCATTCCCGACCACCAGTTTGGATTTCGTTCTGGGCTCTCGACAGTTCAGGTTTAAAAAGTTCAACTGGCATTTATTTATATTTATTCGTTTGTTTATGTTAATGTATTTCTGATATCAAGTTATATGTCGTCTCAGTGTTCCTAGGTGACAGGGGCTGCGTCAATTGCCTGTATATAATGAGTCTTTTATGTCCCATATTCAAGTATATATGCTATTAAACTGTACACTTCCTTGACATGTTCAAATTTCACAGGTCTTTGTGACTACCAGCCTTTTTTTTTTTTTTTTTACATTGTCCAACCATAAGTCATATCGGACGATGAAATGATGCTCAAATGAGTCCAAGGTCCATAGAACTTAGAGTTACTGGACATTCATCTTTTAGATAAGGTAAACCTCAGTAAAACCTTATCCACATAACTCATCCTGAGCGAGATTCGAGCTCTGGACCTCTTGAATGTGAGAAAGACACAATACCACCTGCGCTTGTGGCTATTAGTGAACTCCTGAAAGGAAATCAATTTAATTGTAACAAACTTGCACTCCAATTTGAAAACTATAGGGGAGAAGTTCGAAGATATAAGAAAGTGTGAAGTGTCCTAGATAAAAACTTTGTATGTGAAGTTTTGTGTCGCATTCTCAAGTACTAACGTCTGATACTTCATTGAGTAAGTACTCTCTGCCAGCGATTTAGCGTATTTCAAGCGTGCCCCGATTGGGTCAACAAATGGGGAAAGGAGCTTCTCACGGCACAAAAATCTGTTTTCCGACAACAGGCCTTCCTTAACTTTCGAGAACCTGCGTATGCCGCTGGTTACCTGCTGCAGTGGTTCAGAATAAGGTAAATTTTTATACGTTCGTCTTCCTAGAATATATAAATTCGCGTGTTTAAATTAGTATTACCTTTTAATTTCAGTTCTAATGTTACATAAGTAAGAATTGTGCTGCATACCATACTCGGCATACGATACATCTCTTTAGGTGATTTTATTAATCCTTGAAGGTCGTTTTATTGAACATTTTTAGATATCTTTAGGTCATCAAAATCTGGGCCCCACATATGATAATATCGCAATAGATATGATGTGTTCCCACATTGTCCTTCAGAACTGATATTACTGAAGGAGATAACACTTTTTCGTGCTACCTTGTATCTGCAAGCTATAAAGTAGCTTTCAACAGCGATGTATGTTACACAAGGTAGTTATACCGCAAAATGCGATAAAGTCGTGGAATTTTACCATGTTTAGAACAAACAGATGACTAGGAAATATGCTTAATAACAGTTCAGGAAAATTTTGCAGTGTAGCTTATCCTTCATGGCCCTAATTCCAGCTTTCTCTACGGCTTACCCGTAGTAAGTAGAACTGTCGTATTTTTACAGTGCGGCATGACGCTCTCATTCGATTCCCGATGGACCCCGACTTTGAACATGTATTTTTCCTTGGTTTTCCACGGTTAGTATCAGAATACTGGATTGAAGTATACAATACAATTTCCTTATCTAATTTCATATCGTACTCCTTTCCGTCATCATGTTTCAGTTTTGGGGGATCAGGTGATTTGTTTTAAAGATTTCGATGTGTGGGCGCTCTTTAGCTGCTGTGATTCTCTTAACGTAAAATACTGCTTAGTTTTGCTTGGAGACCTCCTTATCTGACTGGAAGTTCTTTTATGTGCCGAAAAACTACAACAGGACCTACTGCCTTTCCTTTCGAAAGAAGTCAAGCTAAGGACTTAAACACCCGAAAATAAAAAACCATCGACATTTACCGGGTTTGAACCCACAACGTCGGGAGCAAGAGATTAACATGTTGCACGTGGACCACGAAGGACGCCATCTAGCCTCCACTCTTTCGGAGGCCTGTTCATATCTCTGTTTGAGCTCCTAGAAAACCACTTGGTATGTTTGAAGGGCGCTGTTTGTGCCTTGAGAAGATGGGACCTCTAAGGCTCCCATAGGGGAGGGGTTCCGTCCCCTTCAGCTGCCGTGGTGCGGGATCTGAGGACCCTTAGCACTCGTGGTACCTCTGACGTTACTAGAGGAACCTCGGACCGAACATCTGAGCCCCTCCTTCGGGAGTTGTTCGGATTGGGTTGGTCTCGAGGGGGCAGTGGTTCCCGATACCCGTGGGAATCGGGTACTTCTAAGGACGGGGTTGAGGGAAGCCATTAATTCGCCCGGGTACTAGCCTGCAAAACTAGTAGAAGGTGTGCTACATCGCCAGGCGGCCCCACCGAGGTCATATCGGTAGCCTTCACCTTTGGTGTTGGCGCGCGTCTTGTGTCCTTGGACCAGATGGGGGGCTGGCTTGTTTGTAACCCAG
The DNA here is from genome assembly GCA_030765055.1 of Mantis religiosa. NCBI lineage: Eukaryota > Metazoa > Arthropoda > Insecta > Mantodea > Mantidae > Mantis > Mantis religiosa. Next base: position 166,657,614 of record CM060947.1, on the reverse strand, counting down.
GTCTTGTCCTATGGAAAGCCCCACGGAGGACGCCGAGCGCCCTTTGGGACAGCTCGGATAGCTCCCTGGTTGAAAGAGGCCCGGGTCTTGTTCCTACGGGTTCAGACTAATGGGAGTAGAACCTCTGGACTCCATTGTCCATTAAGGTAACCGTCTGCATCTCTGCCTGCTGCTCATTTAGTCCCGACCGCGCTCGTCTCTCACCAAGGTGGCTCGGGTTTGATTCTAGGTAACCGCAAAGTGAGATTTGTGGTGGATAACACAGCGTTGGGGTGGATTTTCTCCGGGAATTCCGGTTTCCCCTGCCATGTCATTCCAACGGAGCTCCATCTTCATCTCATGTATGTGTGAGTGTCACCGCCGTATTTAGTAAAAGCGGCCGTTAAATACTACCAAAGAAAAAATTCCAACATTTCTATACCTGTGGTTTTGTGTTTTTATCTACATTTGGAAGAGGATGAATAAAAATTGCTTCTTGTGTAACACTATGAACATGTAGTAACATAAAAAAGGGAGGAAAACAGCGTTGAAATTCCAAAGAAAATCTACGTAGGTACATTTAAGTACTCATGTCAAATGATTAAGTACTCATCTATCGACAGGTAATAGACACCAAATATGAATTATGAAAACAGATGATTCTTTCTTAATAATGGCCATGAACCTTTTAAATGATTTTACTTTTCACCTATGTATGGTACTTCAAGTATCATTTTGTAATCAGAATTGTGAACCAATTCACAGAAAGTATAATTTCTTTTATTTTTGGGAAAGAGTGGTACACTTTAGCATATATTTTCTTAAGTCATATGGATTCATTACGTGCATCTAAACGTTTCTTTTTCAGTTTTATTTCTAAAGTTGCGTTTGTAAATTATATTTTCTGACATCATTAACTTTTCTCGAAACTGCTAAAATTAATTGTAAATATGTAGTCAAATATAGGACATAATAATTATTAATATGAATATAATTATATAATATAGCATATATATCGTTTATAATTGTATATAATATAAAAGTTATATAATAAATATTAAGATGATAGGAGGCAAAACAGTTTATTTATTTTGCGCATTTTTTGATGATGATATATGGATAACTTTTAAGCTATCAAATTGCTTCCAGTAGAAACAAAAAAATCTAAAATTAAAATAGAAAACATCCTATTACTTTTGAATAAAACACCACAATTTGTTGATACTTTCAGGGCAAATAAACGTAAGTATACCTATCTTGAATTTTCTGGGAATGTCGTAAGAAGTCCTCTTCATTATGAATGTCATTTGCGTAACTGGTAAGCCGTAAGAGATTAACCTATCTTATTGCACAAAAAAAAAATGTAGACCTCGGTAAAAATATGACAATTACATCAAATAGATCTTTTGGGGGGGGGGGGGTGATGGAACCGAAAATAAAGCATTTGTTGTTGATTGGAATTTTCCAATACTTACACTTTTATCAAAGGGAAAGTCGTAATTCCCGTTTTTATCTCTTGGCCATCAATGAAGTCGGAATTACAAAACCACCTCCCAGCTCTTCAAACTTGAAATTCAGTTTTTATTTGTGGACGCTCCTTAATTACTGTGGTTCTCAGCGCCTCGCTCTGTACTGACTTTGAAATATCGCTACGTTTGCTCAAAGGCCTCTGACAGGCTTGTCGTATATCTACAACACGGGACCATCGTCTTTCTTCCCTCGCGAACCGGACGCTAGCTGTTTAAGGGTCTGATTATCATTTAAAGCTTATTATGTATCGGTTCCCTTTTTATCTCAAGAAAATTGCAATAAAATAACGTTTTCTACTAAAATGAAATAGAGAAAAAACTTAGTAAGAATAGTTTCTATTAGAGTAGAGAAAGTCATGTGAGTGCAACAGAAAGATATTTTAAAATATTGACCAAAGAGAATGGAATTTTAAACCATCAAATAGCGATCAGATCTTTATAATCTGACAATTGCTTAAGGCCTAATGTATTCTCATATTTCCTTTGCATCTATAAGAAAATTAACATTAAAATTATTTCTGCAAATGTTTATCGTGAACAACATAACGTAGATAGAAGAATAAGCTCTAATAAACATAATATGTATAAGGTTAGGGAAAGACATGTGAGGGCAGTACATCAGAACACCAATTCTGTGTCCCATAGGAGTGCATTGTACATTCTCCATAAATGTTATTATGAATCTTATATAGTTTGAAAGATAATGCATCACAAAGTTAACAAATTTTCCCTTACAAAATGAGGCTTTTAATCTTCCTTTAGAAGTGACCATTAAACATAAGATAAAAGAAACGACACTTAATGTGTAATGTTACTGTTAATGGTCAGGGGTGATTACGTCACAACTACCGAAAGTGTGACCACAGCTTATATATTAGAAGTTGTGGGGAAATAGCGGGCTGGAAAGCAGCAGACTTCCCAGTGACGTTGACGTGGTGTTGCGTTTCTGCATCTTACCAAGGATCTTTGATTACAGCAATAAGAGGAGGTCCGAGACTTAATTTCAGGGTAGTTGTAACCAAACTGCGTACTGTGCGGACTGTAAGGACGCACAGAACGTTAATAAGAGAGTTATCAGAACAGTGTCACTTGTGCGGTATGTATTTAAAGTAACTTTTTAGTGAAAATCTCATATGTCTTAACGAAAGTAATTGAATTCTGCCCATAGTTACATGTATACGTAATCAATTTTATGATTAAACTGACATCGGAACTAAGCTGGTCACATCAATAAAGAAAAATCAGTTCATATCACGTGAATTACTCACATGGAAAAAATATTCCGATGTCTCTGTTTGGCTAGAGCATGATTCTATTCCTCCTGGAGAGAAGCGGGGTAGAAACAAACTCTAGTTCAACCAACGAAGGATGAGGTTGATGAACCTAAGCACTTTACTTGAGATGTCAGTTTAATCATAAAGTGGACTAAAGGTATAAGATAATTTAAATTTCAATTCAATGCTTATTTTAAATAATACAAGATACCAATTCTTATGGGGGAAAAAGCAGTACGGAAAAAAAAGCTTTCGTGATTGGAATTGGAAAAATTAAATGTTATACTGCTTAGATAAATTTCCAAAAATTAAGAATAACTGGAAGCTAGAAATTATTTAGTTTATTTCTTGGAGCTTTTCAGAAACAAATCTGTATTTCTGTTAAATACTTGGCTAACGAGATAGAAGAACGAACTGAAATCACTTGATTTTTTTTTTTTTTTTTTTGCATCAGTAATAGCTCAATTAAGCAAATTTACAATCGCCTATTACATTTATATTCTAAAGAAAGGAATAAATTACCGTTAAATTTACACAAAAGATGCGCAATTCTTAAAAGGTACATCATGATACTACACAATGTTAGCCACATTAGCTCTACATAATTCTGATTCACAGTGCGATCAGTCTCGTCTGCCACATTCAAACAGCCCGCGTAGGTGGTAGCGTCTCTGCCTCACGTTCAAGATGTTCGGAGTTCGAATCTTGGTGAGGGTGAATTATCTAGATAAGATTTTTCTGGAGTTTTCCCTTACCCGAAAGATGAACGTCGGGCAACGCTAAGCTTTATGAACTCTGGGCTCATATGAACACCACTTCACATATTTCATTCATCGTCCGAACGACTTAACGTTGGAGGACTTAAAAAACTTCAAACAATACAAATGCGTTTTTAAAAATAAAGCCATGACCATGAAATTATAATAAGTATTCAAAACAAATTGATGAAGTAAGGCCTGTTGAAAATCTCACTCATGTTGAATCTTACGGAAGGGATTCGGTACGTCAACCAGACTTCTATTGTACCTATGTACCCAAATGGGACATCTCCGGCAGGAAATTTGGAGCGAGAGAAGACAGAAGGCGGCTGACCCAAGAGTCAGACAGTGCAGAGGTCAGGGTCCCTACCACTGACCAGTTGGAAACTCCCCGGCAGGCCAGTAAAACCAGCATTCCACCCACCATGGTCATGAAACGGTCCACCAGGAGCACATGATTTTGTCATGCAGCGCTGAGACATCCGCGGACACTATACCCTGAAGGAGACCACTAGATGAGAGATGATGTGAAATGAATAATGGAGATGAAATTGAGGGACAGGAAATTAGTGGGACGTAATTAAACCTAGCCAGCATTCATCTGGCAACCCGGGAACACCCCCGAAAAAACCATACGTCAAGTAAATCGGCTACGGTAAGCGAACCCGGACCTCCCGAATGTGGGCCACAGACAAATCCGCCTGAATCATCCCGCTCGGTGAAAGAATAGTGACTTAGGAATTTAAAAGAAAAGCGTTACATTCATATGACTTTCTTTATCCACTTTCATTTGTTTTTCTGTAGTGCCTGAAACTAAACTATTTAGTGCAAAAGCTTATTCTTCTAAATACTTCAAGTGAGTTGAGATAAACGTCTGCATAAATAGTTCCATTGCATATTTTATTATAGATACAAAAGAAATATGGTACTCAAATGTTTAAAATTTAGTCTCTATATACTGACCTTGAAATTCTTTCATGACACCCCAAAGAAACAACTGTCGTACTTTAAAAGTGACAAAATAATGAAAAATTCAAACAATAACGGACATATCGAATGGGCAAATGGCGCAAAAAGAGTCATTTGAAATCCATTTATGTGTAAAATGGCCTGTTTCTACCTATAAGAGCAGTTCAGTAAATAGCCATGTTTCAAATGGCTAGATAGTGCTGCAAAGTGTTACGATCGTGTTATGTCATTTCTCACATTGCTAAAATAAATTTTACTGATCCGTAAGTTTTTATTTACACTTCAGGTAGTCGTTCAACTTGTTTTTTCTAAAATAGAGATAAGATAATTACGAGATTTGACTATTTAATGGAAACTTTCCAATTATGACAACGGATATTGGTTCAATGACTAAATGTGGTCCAACATCTTTTTTGATGAGGAGCGGCCAGGCGCCGGGCAAATGCATGGTTACTGATGAAGTCACTGAAAACGTCCACTCTATGAGTTTTGCTCATTGAAAAACGAAAAGTTCGGAAAGGGGCGCAGATGTGTCGAGGAGAACCGCAATTCATGTGTTCCAGAATAAGTTGGAGATGAGAAAGTTGTTGGCTAGATGAGTGCCACATTTCCTCTCATTGGACAACAAGTGAGAGTAGCTTTCAACTTCGAAGCTACTTTTGGAGCTACTCAAGCGAAATTCAAAGACTTTTTGCTTCGAGTTGTCACCTTCAATGAAACCTGTATTCACCATAATACTCAGGAAACCAAGAAACAATCAAAACAATGTGTTGCTTTCGATGTATCTGATTCAGAGAAGCCAAATCGGTTTCATCGGCTGGAAAAGTTTGGCGACGATTTCTTCACCTTTTTTTCGAAAAAAAAACAACGAAAAATGGATTATTGAACAATAGAATTTTGAATTACTAGTGCAATTCGACAAGAAGTTGAGGAAGATACATCCCGATTTGGCGAAGAAGAAAGTATTGTTTTACCATGACAAAGTAGCACCACATTTATCCGGTGTTGTCGCAACCAAGATGCATGGATTGTGTTATTAATTTCTGTCGCTTTGCTGCTTGCACGACCTGGCTCCCTGCGTTTTCTTCTTGTTTCCAAATATGAAGAAATGGTTCGCCTCGCGGGAACAAAATATACATCAGATGAAAAGATTATCATTGAGACAAACGAGTACTTTGGAAAGCTTGGCAATTCCACTCTCTCTCTTCTCTTGAGGGCACAAAAATGACAGAAACGTTCGGAGAATGTACATCCCTAACATGGGACTATGTTGAAAGATAATTTGTTTGAAAATGCAGGCGTCTTCATGCCTAATCCCCCTCTTTCACAGTTCGCCCATTATACAAAATTATACAACCTTTAATTATACACCACCTTTTTGGTGTAGGGGAACGTATCTCTCCCATGTACAAGAGATCCCAAGTTAAGTTCTCGGTTAGATTGGGTTAGATGGATAAGTTTTTTTTTCAGACGTTTACCTTATCTTGAGAAGGCAATGTCAAATAATTTTAAGTTTTGTGCTCCCCAGGAACATTTGAACATAATTTCAGCCTTTTTATTCATTCGTTGTCTGACATGACCTTTTTTTTATAATTATTAGGTCATTTGCATTGAATTTTCAAGTAATGTTATAGGTCATTTTCAAGCTTCTTTAGGTCATCAAAATCTGCTCCCTGCTGATCACATTGTATAAAACTATTAAAATATATAATATTGTTACCCTGGCAGCAGACTCGCGATGCCGATCAATAAATGATGGCCGGTGGAGATTCGGGAAACTTCGGGGCCGATCGTTACCGGAAGCGACAGTCAGTTGAGCGAAGTGTTTTTAAAATAAACAGTTTTTAGGTTATCTAGCAAATTGTAATGGTGAACAGTGTATTGCTACGAAAATAAAGTGCAGTTTTTTTTGTGTTTGTAACCTCGACTTTTCATTTCACGAACCCACAAAGTCACAACTGGCATCAGAAGTGGGATAACGGCCATGGAATCGGCACTGGAAAAGATTTTGCACAAAATGGAAGAAATGAAGAAGGCCAACGACAACATCACCGAGAAGATGCAAGAACTGAAGGCCGAAATAACAGCGAAGACGGAAGCGGCAAATAACAACCTGGCCGCGGAAATAACAGCGAAGACGAAAGCGGCAAATAACAACTTGGCCACGACAATGACCGCAAAGATGGCCGAACTGACCACAGAAATGAGGGCAGCGAACGACAGCCTGGCCACGGAGATGAAAGCGGCAAACGAGGCCCTTGCCGTGAAGTTTGAAGAACAGTTGGCCGGCGTGAGGGATAACGTGACGGAGCTGGGCAAGTGGATGGGCCAAGTGGACGAGCGCGTCGAGGACCTGGCGAGCCGCGTTGACGAACTGGAGGGAAAGGCCGACAGCAGCGTCAAGTCCCTGAACGCCATAGTAGAGGACGTCGTCGGCAGGAAGCTGAAGGATTTGAAGGCCGACGCGCCGGGACGCGACACATCTGCGCGCGTCAAACCGCCGAAATATGACGGCGCGTCAACATTTGAGGTCTTCCGCCGCCAGTTCGACACAGTGGCCAAGCACAACAGATGGTCACCGGAGGAGGAGGCCACACAGCTAATAGCCAGCCTCCAGGGACGGGCCGCGGAAGTCCTAAACGCGGTGCAGACAACGGCGGCGCCCAAGGACATCTGGGAGGCCCTGGAGAATCGTTTCGGGAACCACCGCTTAGCCGCAGCGTATCGCAGCCAACTAAAGGCAAGGTCACAGCAGCCGGGGGAGACGCTGCAGGAGTTCACCATAGCGATTGAGCAGCTAGCTTGCAAGGCCTTGGTTGACCTGCCACTGGAGCTCGTATCCCGGGAAGCCGCCTACAACTTTGTCGACGGGGTACGGGACACGGAGATTCGTCAGCGCCTAATGCTCGGGGATTATAAAACCATCCACGAGGCGCTGACAGCGGCATTAAGGATGGAGGCGGCCAAGGTAGCATCTATCCCGACGTTGAGAACGAGGAGTGTCCGCTACGCCGGAGACAGAAGACCAGCTGAGGGACGCCGGCGAACACCTAGTGGCCTGTGTTGGGGGTGTGGACAGCCCGGACACCTGCAGAGAGACTGCCCACATCAGGAAGGGCAGCTGGAAGAACGAGTAAGGCCCGGCATGGAGAGGGACACGTCGGCGCCATTACCACCATCCCCTCGAGTGACACTGCGCGCCGTCAGCCGGCGTATGGATGGCAGCATCATCGCGGACGGCTGGGTAGGAGGAAAGCCGTGCCGCGTGCTAGTGGACACTGGGGCAGCCGTGACCATCATCAGACCTGACGTGGCGAATGGTTTGCCGAAGAGGAAGCCGAGCCGACCATACCAGCTTGTGTTGGCATCGGGCGACACCTTGCCTGTGGAGAAGGAGGCCCTGCTGGAGCTGACCTTGGGACGGAGTGCCGTGCGTCTGTGGGTGTTCGTCGCGAAGGTGGTTGAGGTGATTCTGGGACTGGATGCCCTCAGGAGCCACGAGGCGACGGTCGACGTCGGCAGGAAGGTCCTGCGGCTCAACGGAGAAGAGGTTATACTCCGTCAACCCGAAGAGCGCCTCGGAATCGGTAGGGTCATCTTGAACGAAGACGTGGTGGTCCCCGCGAGGAGTGAGGTGATGGTGACGGCGCGACCGGAAGGCCAGACAGCAAGTTGGGTTCAGAGGCTGCAGGAGTACGACTTCACCTCGGAACATCGCAGAGGGAAGAGTCACGGTAACGCGGACGCTATGTCCCGAAGACCCTGTCCAGAAGAGTGCGGCCAATGCACAAGAGTGGAGGAGAAGGAGCGTGCCGCAGCAGTTCGAGTAGTCACGGCAGTGCCTGCGGAAGGCTGGGATAGCGCAGGCCTGAGGAGGGAGCAGCTGGCGGACGCAGACTTGGGGCCACTCTTGAGGGAAGTGGAGGCAGGGACGAGACCAACCTGGGCGGACGTCGCACCGAGGAGCGCCACCTACAAGTCTTACTGGGCCCAGTGGGACTCGTTGAAGACCAGAGAGGGTGTGCTGTTCCGGGTATGGGAATCACCCGATGGGAAGACGCAGAGAGAACAGTTGGTACTTCCCCGGAGTAAGGTTCCGGAGGTCTTGGAAGAAGTGCACGCCGGTACTTCAGGTGGTACACCTGGATCGCCTAGCCCGCTACGAAGGCGCTGTTCGGGACGACCAGCCTTGAGGAGGGAGCAGTGTTACCCTGGCGGCAGACTCGATAAATGATGGCCGGTGGAGATTCGGGAAACTTCGGGGCCGATCGTTACCGGAAGCGACAGTCAGTTGAGCGAAGTGTTTTTAAAATAAACAGTTTTTAGGTTATCTAGCAAATTGTAATGGTGAACAGTGTATTGCTACGAAAATAAAGTGCAGTTTTTTGTGTTTGTAACCTCGACTTTTTATTTCAGGAACCCACAAAGTCACAATATTTTGCTTCAAAAATAAAGTCATGTTGCAGTTAAACACTAAGATGTACACTGAAGTATACATTGTAAAATTGTACTTTAAAGCTCACATTGAATAATACGATACATAAGAAACTTAACCATGAGTTTAAATATCATTAAAAAGTTTGCGCATCCTGAAGCAGTTGATGTCTTTCCTGCTGTATTATTATTTGACCAAGGCTAACTCTAGATGTCCAGCTCGCCTTGGTAGCATGGATGGTAGTGTGTCTGCCTCATGTTCAAGAGGTCCTGAGTTCGAATGTCGGTCAAAGTGAGTTACCTGGATAGGGTTTTCTCTGGGGTTTTCCCTTATTCTGAAAGACTAATGTCACATAGCTCTAAGCTCTACAGACCCTGGGCTCATCTGAGCATCATTTCATCCATTCCACTCATCATCCGAAATGACTTAATGTTGGAGGACGTAAATTAAAAAAAAAACCTCTAGATGTCCAGAAACTCTGCAACTAAACCAATGAGCAGTGTATCTCAAGAAAGCTATAGTCAAATTATGAATTGTGAGATTAGAATACATAGAGTACATGTAGGAGCGGGTCCATGAAGGGGCAGTAGAAATGAGTTACCATAGTGTGACCAATACATAGTGAAGTTGATATCCATCACAGCATGTAAGTGTTAGGTACTTGGCAGACAAAACATATACTTTACTGGTGGAGTAGTAGTCCAGTCTGCCTTTCACTGATGTAAGATATTTGTGCCATAGATGTGACAAATAGTCTTCATAAGAAAGCTTAGTTCTTGTGAAGCTCAAGAATTTTTTGTACTTTGTTTAGTGGCAATATTAAGGAAATCATTCATTACCTGATGGTAATGATGGTATTGTGGTGAGATGGTATCCATGTAAAGATGATGTTTGCCGGATTATAGTAAGTCATTGTACAATATATGAATCTCCCATATCAAAATATGGCAAGAGGACAATTGATGTAAAATTAATAGGGCACTTAGAAAATCAGGAAGATAAATTAGCAATTCAAGCTTGTACTCTTTGATATATAATCTAGGGCAAAATGGATTGCACAAAGTTCACAAGAAAAATTGATAAGAGGTGTGACAGACTATAAAGCACAATATGGTTAGTGGCAACCACCACACAGCCATTATCACATCATGAACCACTGTTATAAATTGATTCATAACTGGGAAAAGTTCTACATTGTTGTTTGAACAGAATGAAGAAAGAGTGTCTTGAGTAATAGTTTTAGGATATTTTGCCACAGTGGTGTTGATAACAAGAATTTTAAGTCTCCATGTGTTAAAGGAATGGGATATCATAGAGGAATTGTCAAATTAAACTCTTCAATGTACACAAGTAGAACAGTAATGTAGAATCCTGAGAATAAGTATTGTCATCTAAGTAGGATGTGAGAATCTGAACCAGAGCTAGGTATTGCTAACATAAGGTGTCCTAAAGTTTTATATTGGAGAGAAGAAGTGGTTCATCAGCCACAAGTTATAGACTCTCTGCAGGGCTAGTATGAGAAGCACCAAATTATTCCTTAGTGCCAAGTCTGAACAGTGTCAAGTATTTTAAGACTAGAAGGACTAGTAGAATTAAAAACAACATCAAGAGGATGGTTATTTTGTAAATGCAAAGTTTTCCATGTTTTGGCAAACATTACCCTTAACAAACTTGAACTCAGTTTTAAGAGCTTAATATGGTGGATTCAGGTCAGTTTATGACCAAGTCCACAGCCATTCTCTGGATGTATTTACTACCAAGAACTGGTAGTTAGCAATATCTAGTGGAGGTTTTTGGATAGATTTTAGTAGAAAATGTTGTAAAGCACATTAAAAAAGCTGCCACTGCACTGCTACCATCATCATTGTTTCAATTAATGTTTTATATAGTCATATGCAGGACATGAATTACAGAGCTTAATAATTTATGAAGACTGTTTAAAATAAGTATAGATACATCAACTTTACATGAAGGTTTTTCTTCTTCTTACTTTCAGGGCTCCAAACAAAGTATGTTGCTTGTGATATTTTACCTATTTTTGGGTCTTCCAATATGCTTGAGTAACAAGTGCAACGTGCAAGAAGGTAAAATACTAAAAAATACAATCCATATTTTGAACTATCACTGTATATGAAACTCTAAAATCATAGTCAATATCAAATATAAAGTATACTTTTCCATATGCATAAATTAAAATAATGAAATATGCTACAAAAATACATTAATAAATATTAACTTAGAAGTTAAAGAACCCTTTTGAGATCTATTGAAACATAAGACTCAGTAATCTAACAGGAACCAGAGTTAAGAAAAACGTTACCTTAGTCTTGCTATTTCTTCTTATTTTTCAACAGATTATTCTCCTTTTTGTAGCACTTACACTCTTAAGAATAAGGCAATAACTTGTGACAATAGCCTGTTGAGGAGCAAGCAAACTTTGGATCATAGCACTTTCAGGATGGGTGATGAGCCCAATGCCTAGTATGGCAGTGAAGAAGGAAATGAAATATAGTGATGAAAGGGATGATAGTAAATTTGAAGATCAAATTATCTAAACCAGTACTCGCCTAGCTACTGAGGAAAACTACAAAAAGGAAGCTTTGGTCAAGTTGCTCATGCATACATATTAAATTATGTATGTTTTTACAAAGTTGTTCACATTAATGTAAATTATTTGGTTATATATTATATACATTATTTGGTAAAACTCAAAGTAACTTTTTAAGAAATATAGAATTTCCAAATTTCGAATTTTGAGACTGATTGAAATAATATGAGACCATCATTTTCTCGATTTTTGGGGGATCCAAGCATCTTTCCTCTAAATTATGATTGAAAATATTGTGTATTAGCAGATGACATAAGGTAACAAACTTCGTGACCACACTGCAATAATTGCCTGAGATAATCTAGCTTTTCTCAGCTTTTCCAGGTCATAATTTCAGTAAGAATATCCAATCGTGTTTGTTTCATACCAAACATTGTCATCTTCTCTGCCATATCTGCATCCAGTGACGGACATATGCCTACCTGCTTCAGCAATGATAAAACATGCTTTAATATTTAAACCTCTTAGATATGGCAGAAATATTTTTGACATAGTGAACCCTTAACATCCCTAAATAAATCAAAATATGAGGGTTTGGGCGAAAGTCATGGCAACAATTTTTTTTCTTGTACAGAGATATGTGAACGGATCACAAATGTATATGTGTTTTTTTGTTTTTGTTTTTTTCATTTACGTCCGCCCCAACGTTAAGTTATATCGGACGGTGAATGAATTGGGTGAAATGATGCTCAAATGAGTCCAGGGTCCATTGAGCTTAGAGTTACCCGACATTCGTCTTGAAGGATAAGGGAAAACCCGGAAAAAACCTTATCTAGGTAACTCACCCTGACCGAGATTCGAACTCGGGATCTCTTGAACGTGAGGCAGACATGCTACCATCTACGCTACCGAGGCGGGCGTATATGTGTCGTGTGAAGGTTGTGCGGACATAGTGCATATGCAGGACAACAGATGGCTCTGTGATAGCTGGTAGCAGGACAGCGTGGGCTGTGAAATCAGTCAGTTGGTGAGTGATGTGCGAGATAGAAGTAAACCGTGTTGAGCAGCGTGCTTACATCAAAATAGCTGCCTGCTTCGGTAGCGTAGATGGTAGTGAGACTGCCTCTCGTTCAAGAGATCCCAAGTTCGAATCTCGGTCAGGGTGTTTCCCTTATCCTGAAGGACACATGTCGGGTAACTAAGCTCTATGGACCCTGGGCTCATTTGAGCATCATTTCACTCGTTTCATTCATCGTCCAATATGACAACGTTGGAGGACGTAAAATTAAAACAAAAATTGAAATAGCCATTCTCTGAGGGAGAAATACGACGGAATGTCACGGTGAATTAGTGGAAGCCCTTGGGAACAATGCCCTACCATACCGTACAGCACGGTGGGTAGGAAAGTTTTAGCAAGGACGTGTGTCACCCAGTGATGAGCAACGTTCGGTACGACCTGTCAGTGTGCAGAACGACGTGGCACGTGCGGTCACCGAGCAAGCTCCTGGATGAAGACACGATGGGCGCTACTGGAGTTGGAGATGGCAAGTGGCATCGAAAACGCACCGTCCATAGGATACTGCGTAATGAGCAGCAACTACTCAAAATCGTATCGTGGTGGGTACCGCATGCACTGACGGCAGTTCAAAGGTGGATGCGCTATGCAATATGCTCCGACCACCTTGCACGCTGGCAACAGGATAGCGATCAATTCTTGTTACGAATACTCGCCATGAATGAATTTTGGGCCAGGGTATACGAACCAAAACTGAAACGTCAGTCCGCGGAATGGTGACATGCTGTATCACCAAGGAGGCAGAAGTTCCGTCAGAATCCTTCGCCAGTCAAATTGGTGATCGTCGCGTATGACGTCAGGAGTGTCATTGTTCCACATGGCAGAACAGTGACAGCGCAGTACCACAGGGACTTCCTGGTGCGACAGGTACGATGTGGCGTTCGGGAGAAACGTCCGGATCTTGTGGACAGCGCAATAATCCTGCACGACAACGCAAAACCATATAAAGCAGAATACGTAGGGTAACTACTGCGACGTTGGGGATGGGAAGAATTGGAGCACCCACCGTACTCTCCCGACATTTCGCCCTGTGACTTTGATCTCTTTCGAAAGATTAAGGAACCACTACGTGGTAGGCGGTTTGCAACACGAGAGGACATTGCTAATGATGTGCACGAACAGGTGACCCGATTCACATATGGCGCGGCAAATTCTGAGGCAGATGGTATTCGGCGCCTCTCACATCGGTGGCAGCGTGTGGTGACAGCAGCAGGGGACTACTTTGAGGGTCTTTAGGTCTAGGTTTGTCGTGTCAACCGTATGTGTACTGAGTTGTCATTCTTTTGCGCCGTGAAGGCCATATTGCCCTGTATACTACAGTAATAAATTAGTGTCTTACGATATTTAAGTGCTATTCATTGTCCACACATGTAGTTAACATCTTGTCCTTTCGTCTGTATATGTCACATTTTCCAGCCAGACTGATATCTTAAAGAAAAACATAGTTACCATGACTTTTGCCTCAACCCTCGTAATTTAATGTTTTTACTACAAACTTATAATTTGAAGTGAAAACATAATGACATTAAATAACTGTTTTCAAAATTTACAGCTCTTATGCTCCAGTGGAACTTAAATACATAAATTCAAAACCCACTCTGACTTTCAAATGGAATGATTTTTGTCCTTGAATGCTACCAGACCAGCAACCAATCAGAGTCCTGTGGTGTTGCCATATTGCATTTCCTGTAAGTGGGGTATGACGACCTCCAAGGAAATCCAATATTTTGAATAACTGTTTTCAAGATTTATATCTTTTATGCTCCAATGGAACTTAAATACATAGATTCAAAACCTACTGTGACTTTCAAATGGAATTATTTTCAGTGGCGGCTCGTGGCCGAAATGTTTCGGGGGCGCGGAAACGGTTTTGCTTGCTAATGCCCGATTTCACCAACAAATGTTAAGACTTAACAGGAGTTTAGCAATAGTTAAAACAAAAATTGCATTTCACCAACAAGTGTTAGCGTAACACTCGTGTTAAATCTCTTGTTAAACTAACAAGCCAAATTTCAGATGTTAGTCAAGATGGCGAGCATGAACTCAGCTGTTGATGTCGATTTGCTATATTTAAGACCGTCTAAATGGCATTCGTAATAAAGTACGGCCTATGAGGAGAAATGACTTTGAGGAGCTATCAGAAGAAATTTTTTTACGGAGGTATAGACTGTCGAAACAAGTTGCTATAGGTTACTGCGGAAGTACAAGAGAGGTTAGAACATGCATCGGAAGGAATATGGCGATCTCGCCTTTGCTTCAAGTATTAATAACCTTGCGATTTTATAATTCATCGAAGTATGTGGATAATACACTCTCTACCTCCCGTCTTGAAACGTTCAAGTCACCTGTCCTTCTTCGCACCTCGTTTTAAATTTACGTAATAATGAGTTAGAATGTGTATCGAAAGGAATATGCCGATCTCGCCTTTGCTTCAAGTATTAATAACTTTGCGATTTTATAATTCACTGAATTATGTGGATAATACACTGTCCACCTCCCGTCTTGAAACGTTCAAGTCACTTGTCTTTCGCACCTCGTTTTAAATGTACGCAATACTGACAAGTTGTTTGGTTCTTGTAGTAGTGACACATGCATTTGAATTAAATTCGTTTCCAATATTTTCCCCGTGATATCTTTCTCTTCTACATTCACCGCATTCCTCTTATTTTCCACGATATCCTTACACTTCGTCACCAACCCAATTAACAATTCTTTCTCCATCGATGAGAAATTTGTCTCACGAATTTATTTATGATTTTGCTCATCCACCATTTTTCAACTTGTGCAGACGAAAATGAAAACAAAAGCGCATCGCAGTACGTTCAGGAAATAATACGACTCATCCATAGCCTTCTATAGCTGTGATATTTACAAGTTTCTTGGCGTTAACACAGGTTTGTTAACATTTTCAGAAAACAGGTTGATGAAATGCAAGAAATTTAACATTAGTGTTAGCGCTGTGACAATTGTTACGTTACATTTGTTAACGTCGATTTTAACATTGGTTGGTGAAATCGGGCATAAGTATTGACAGTAGATTATTACACCTGTAAATTTTAAGAAAGTTCTTCTGTTTTCAAATTCTACCCCTATAACGAACAGAAATGGTGGGTTTCAAGTTGTAATATATACCTCAGAAATAAGTATAGGAAGCCTAACGCGATCTTTGCACAAAGCTGCTATATTAATATGCATGCAACATGTAAAAGGATCGTATTAGAACATCATTCAAACACAGCCAAATCCAGAAGTAATATTTGCCACATAAGCTGCCACAGATTCACGCACTGTATGTACACACAATAATACTCGTATTTTGCATATGTCCAGTTTGTCATAAATTACACTTTTGGTCTATTTATATACAAAATAAAGTCTTCTGTTCTTTAAATTGATAAAATTTTCCATCACTCTTTCATCAAAATCCTGCATGTTACTGACAAGGTCCTTATTTATTGAGAGCAATGCTAAAGCATTGAGTCTGTCGTTTGTCATTTTATTGCTTAAAAGCGTTTTTATCCTTTTTAGAGTGGAAAAGCAACTTTCAGCCTCCGCAATCGTCATTGGCGTTCTTATGATAATTTTCAAAAGCTGTGTGACTTTGCTGAACACTGACAACAGGTTATTTTGTATATAAACTGAACATTTTTTTAATGCTCCTTGAATGTTCAAGTCATTTCATCTGTAAATTAGCTCCAATCCTTGTGCACAGTTTTCCTTGCTGTAGAAAAAGACAGTATTGCACCACCCGTGTGAAAATTTCTTCCGGGAAACGTTAACAGAAATCCATAAATAAGTCGTTACACAGCAACGATGCAGCTGCTAGATGTCCATTATGAGCAAAGCTATCTATAACAGTAGTTGTAATGACTTTACACACTTAGACATCTCCAACCCCTGCATATTCCATACATTTTCTTTTCTTTGGCGGCTGCTAACCCTTCACATAAGTTTTTGTGTATTTCATCAATACTTAGTTTTTCCTTTTCCATTTGTTGGTTAAATATAGGGATGTCACTCCAATACGTTACACAACCTTTGCTCTTCTTTTGAATTGCTGGTACAAAATGTCTACATGAGGTAGGATTTTGTGGAAAATATTAGCCAAAACAAAATTTGGATCTTCAAGAGCTCTTTTATAGCTACTTGCTTCGTTTATTGTGGTTGCATAAATTTCAATAATTTCGAAGCAATCTCTCAGGTTTTCTATGTTTTCGTACACAACATTGACGGTACGAATATTGTAATTCCATCTTGTTAATGTAGCTCTGGGCGATCTTGCCTGCACAGCTTTCTCTAAAATACCAGATTGCAAAGAGGAATTAGAAAAGAATGCTGGAATCCCCGATAGGTTTGAAAAGAACACGCACACCTGGGAATCAGTGTTTGTTGGCTTTTGTGTGATTAAATTCAACTGGTGTGCATAGTGGTGGACAAAGTACGCATACGCATATGCTTCCCTTATTTTGGGCCCGCCTCGGTAGTGTAGATGGTAGCGTGTCTGCCTCACGTTCAGAGGTCCCGAGTTCGAATCTCGGTTAGGTTGAGATACCTGGATAAAGTTTTTTCCGGGGGTTTCCCTTATCCTGGAAGACGAATGTCGGGTAGCTCTAAGCTCCACGGACCCCGGACTCACTTGAGCATCATTTCACCAATTTCACGCATCGTCCGATATGACTTAACGTTGGAGGACGTAAACTACAAAAAAAAAAAAAAAAAAAAAAAAACTTATTTTGATTTGTATTCCATTAGTCTTTCCACTAACACTGGCCCCGTTAAATGATTGAGCAATGACCTTTTCTTTGGTATTTCCAAGAAACAGGATAATTTCATTCCTTATGCACTTTGTCAAAGATTCCACATCTCCTTTTTCAGGATTCAAAAAAGCCCAAAATCTCTCATAAACGAATTCCTCATATACATAATGGAATACGACTGTGATATGACTGATTTGAAATGTCTGTTGGCACATTACACTGAATGGCAACAAACTCAGAAGCCCGTATTTGTTGCTCTATTTTCTCCCTACATACTTTCAACATACAGTCTAATATATCATTGTGCGGGGCGCCGGGGTAGCGCGGTGGTTTCGTTCGCGGCTCCCGTTCTAAGGGTCCCGAGTTCGATTCCCGGCTCTGGGGTTGGCAATTTTAAGTCGGCCCTATCCACGCCTTCACCTCTGTCTAGCACACGTGAAGTATCCCCTATGCCCAACGTGGCTCGGAGTCCACGGTAAAAACTGTAGGTCCTCTCACCTCACCGCCATCCTCACTATCACCCTATCATCGGAGGTAATGGACACCGCCCTCTGGGTGCCTCCACCTGAGAAATGGGTCCGCTCATCACTTGGTGGGGTGAGGTTACCCCGAAGGCCAAGGTTGCCATGTGGGGAGTGTTAGTAACT
Organism: Mantis religiosa; assembly: GCA_030765055.1. Classification (NCBI taxonomy): domain Eukaryota; kingdom Metazoa; phylum Arthropoda; class Insecta; order Mantodea; family Mantidae; genus Mantis; species Mantis religiosa. Next base: position 166,639,643 of record CM060947.1, on the reverse strand, counting down.
AACTATATATCATTGTGCACTGTTTTCGTTTAAATACTGTGGTTGTTTCTAAATGTTCCTTCATTACTGGATCAGCTGTACAGTTCAGCTGCATAGTCAGTGAGACTATTTTCATTTTTATTAGTTTCTATTTTTTTCTATCAAGAATTCGGGCGTTGGTCTACCCAACGATTTCAATTGTACTTTTTCTTAAGTAAGTCAATCTTGAAAATTGCATTTCCATGAGTGATTTTACAAAGTTATCCATGATTCTTTAGTCATTGGATTTTATAAAGCCACATTTAACACTCTGTTTATGTTCCTAACTCCACAAAGAACACTAAAATAAGAAACCGTGCACTTAACACTATAAAACTACTCTGGATAAACACATATGCAAGTCCCTCGTCAGCTTCTGAGCTGCATGCGTTTCCTTAAATGGAAATGCAGCAGGCCGGCGCGATTCCTAGAGCCATATGCTCTAGGTATGAAAACATCGTTGTTACACCCTATGAAGCTTTCTCATATTTTAAAAGTAAACTATCCTTAATAGTCGCAAGGCCATGGTTAATTTAATTCCGTAAGATTTTTTAGGGGGGGGGGGCCGCGCCTTCGCACCCTTATGACGAACTGACCCTGATGATTTTTGTCCTTGAATGCTACCAGACCAGCAACACACAGCACAGAGGTGTCGTTGAAGTGAATCCTCCTCCGCAAAGGAGGGTCCTTCGACTAGTGCCATACCGGGACTAGGTCCCTTACTGGCATTAAGAGGGTTTGTAAGAAAAGATGGTGGGTTGATGGTTATTTAATTTGGGATAGGTGATAAACAGTCAGGGATTGAATAATTGTTGAAGAGGTAGTTGGGAATTAAGGAGGTCCTAGGACAAGTCTTGGCCTCTTGTATGACTCTGCAGGGTCTAGGTCGTACTCTCCAAGTACTCGGATGAGGCTATTGAAACTGGTTGGTAATTTTGAGTAGAAGGAGTGGGACAGTTGTAGGATGTAATCGAAAAGTTTTGGAAAGAGTAGGTCTAGATGGATATTCTGATTTGGGATGTACCATTCAGCTGCAACTGCAGTCCGAAGGAAGCGATTTTGGAGGACTTGGAGTTTGGAGAGGTGGGTTTTGGCTGCTGCACCACAGACTTAGCAGGCGTATGTCATTGCCGGCCTCAATACCTGCTTGTAGAGGAGAAGCTTGTTGTGGAGAGCCATTGACGACTTCCGATTATATAGTGGATATGACATGGCCATCCTTTTGCTAACTTTGTTAGCCACCGTTGCTATATGGTCCATCCATGTGAGGCGCATGTCATGGAGCACTCCTAAGTATGTTGCCTGAGTTGACCATGGTATTTCTGTACCACCTATACTTAGGTTGGGTACGTCCTGCAGCTCTCGTCTCGTGAAAGTGATTGCCTGGGATTTTGTGGCATTTAGCTTTAACCGCCAGGTTGCAAACCAGACGTACAACATGTTGGCGAAGGTTTGCACTCTTTGTACAGCAATTTCATGCCGTTTGGACGCAGTTGTTATATCAGTATCGTCGGCGAACAGGTACAGGGTTGGAAGGGTATTTATGTACGCCAGAAAGAGCAGGGGCCCAAGGACACTACCTTGTGGTACACCTGTATTTATGGCATAGGGCTGGGACAGGATGTCGTCCTTCATGACAACAAAGGATCGGTTTTGTAGGTAATGATGTATGAGGTGTACAAGGTAAGATGGGATATTATATTGGATGAGGCGATGTAGGAGGCCTTCGTGCCAGACAGAGTCAAAGGCTCGGGAGATGTCAAGAAAGAGAGCTGCGATAAAGTGCCGGTTGTTAAAGCCTTTAACCACTTCATCCACTAGACGAAGGAGCTGGTGAGTAGTAGAGTGTTTTCTCCGAAAACCAAACTGCTCAGGACGTAGCACCTGATGTTCATCCAGAATGCATTGGAGAAGCTGCTGTACCACCTTCTCAAACAGCTTGCTGATAGACGAAAGGAGACTAATAGGCCTATGAATGTTTAGGTGTCTTAGGTTTTTCCCTGGTTTAGGTAGAGTAATGATACTTGCATGATTCCATGCCGTTGGAAAGTAGGCCAGTAACAGCAAACTGTTGAAGAGGTGCACTAGTAGAGGAATCCAAGATTGTGGTAGTGCTTTGAAGGCAGCATAAGGGAGTTTATCAACTCCAGCCGCTTTGTAGGGATGAACGGAGTTTATGATGTTTTGAACCTCAACAAAGGAGGTTAGGCTAACCTCCGGGACCTTGTGAGGAACACTAAGATATCGGCGTACTGAAGCTGATATTTCTTCAGACAGGTCATCATCAATGGACTCTGCCGGATGGAAGGTGGAGGCTAAGTGTTCCGTCATAATTTCAGCCTTCTCTCTAGCAGACGAAGCTACTCTTCCTCCATCAATTAATGGTGGATCTGATGAAGGTATCTTGAGTAGTGCCTTGGTCATTCTACAGAGGGAGGAGTCCTCTGGATCTAAAGTGCACAGCTTTCTTTCCCACTCTTCATTGCCACCATATTGCATTCCCCTTAAGTGGGGCATGACAACCTCCAAGTAAATCCATCTCTAATAAATAATTACTCTATGCACGATTACAAAAGTTCAAATTTTGCAAAATTGACCCACAAGAAAGATAGGTTTTCTCCAAAATATAACATCATAAGATATTACACTTTTAAATATATTTTAGGAATTCCTTACTTAAAATTCTCAGTAAGTAAATTATTCTACACACTTGCTACTACTATGATCAACATATTAGACCAGGTTAATATAGGTATCATTCAGCACAATTACCTATAGTTGAATAAAAGAGTAGAAACACTGCTTAATTTAAAAAGTATAGACCAAGTCTTATTGTTATTTAGTTTAAACCACTGGCATTAAACTAAAAACAGCTCCATATCAGACTTCATCCATTTAAGAAATTAAGCTGATAGCATTTCATGACAGTTATGGAGGGTCATTTCATTGACAAATAATGACATAACCAACATTAAAAGAAGATCATTGATCATAATTAAAAATAGGTATGGATCCAAAATTGAACCTCGTCTATACCACCATTGACAACTGAAACATGTGAGTAGTTGCTATCATAACAAAACACATGATGACAGATAAGAAGATTGCAATTGTAATTCTGTATAATTATATAAATTATAATTCTGTTCCTATTATAACATAAAATTTAAGTTTTGAAATCAATATGTTGTGATTAAAAACAAATTAACAGCCTTACAGATATATAGAATTGTGAACCTGCTTATAAAATCTAAGATAACTGAAGATTTAAGTTTCTTATCTGAGGATATAAGATACTTATCTAGTAACCACTATTTCATAGAAGTTTCAAGTATCTTTGAAGCTTAATTATCTTAGAAAGAAATAGTAAGGATTGAAATGGGTCTATAGTTCTGTAATATTGTTTTGTGAACTCTTTTTTTTAAAATGGAAATTGGCACAGTTTTAGCAACTTTTAAAGAATTAGTAGAAATTTATTTCATGAATATTGATTAAGAAAATTTTAAGGAGTCAATAACCATATCAATCACATTTTTAATAAGATCAGTTGTGAACTTATCCAAGTATGTCATTACTCTAAGATTATGGGGAGATGCAAAGTATGCTCTGTAATTTAACATTGCATATATATGATCATATATATATTCTAATAAAATATTGCTTTCTTCTGAATATTATGTTTATCTGAATGGCCATTGCTTCCTGGATAAGGCTTGTATCTTTAAATTTCAGAACTAATCTTTAACAAAATAGAAATGCAAAATATTCCAGATTTTAACTTTTAAATATAGCAAGCATACAAAAGATGGTCTTTCTGAAAATTTGTTGTAATTGTTGGTTAGGTTGTAACGATCTTGAAAAATACTTGCAACCAGATGAAGTACTGGAATATGACAATGAAACCTGTACCAGAGATTGCAGCGGAGCTTCATCACGTATTTGTTACTACAAATTCTACTTAGAAGAGTACAAAACTCTTTCACAGTGAGTTACTAACCATGACTTTTGAAAATTTAAAAAGTTAACTAATTTTATTTATTTTAATAAATAAAAAGTGGAGTAATAGATTTACAAATCCTTTTTTGTAAGGTTATGTATGAGTTTTCTCAGAATAACACTACACACACAGTATGATTTTAAGAATAAAATAAACAGGAATGTTCATTGGTATACTCTACAGAGCTTGTGGAAACTGCACATCAAATATAACTGATTGCTTTAAGATCGCCTGTGTCCCTGCAGATGGCTATGAAAGAGGCATCCTTTCAGTAAACAGGAGACTTCCAGGACCATCTATTCAGGTGAATAATTATTAGCTGTATTTATTTTTCAACATATATCAATTTCCTGGTGGTTGCATCATAGTCTCTTATTAAATACAGGCAAAATACTTAAGCAATCTTTTTTTCTAATTTTGGAAACTCATAGTTTATAAATTATACCAGCTGCTATATGGAACAGAGCAAGTAGGGCAGCTTAACAGTAGCATAGGAGAACAGTCTGACCAATTATTCTGAAATGAAAAAAGCCTGTAATGCTACAGTATGTGTAACTGCAGGTTTTAAATTAAATTGTCTTTGTAATGCCCAAGGATAAATTACATTTTATTTATCAAGAGCACACATGAAGGTCATTGAAAGAGTAGAGAGAGAGAGAGAGAGAGAGAGAGAGAGAGAGAGAGAGAGAGAGAGAGAGAGAGAGAGAGAGAGAGAGAGAGAGAGAGAGAAGGGAGCAAAATGGAGAAATATGCTTTTCTTTCAGTCTCATTATGTGCTAGCTGGCAAGTCTCTGACTTTGAGAAATCTACACATTCTGCCCTTAAATATGCACATGTGTGCTCCTGCCTCTACTAATATAAAGACTGATTTGATGCACTAAGAAAAATGTAGAGGAACTTGGAAATTTTGAGGGATCATAGCTTCTGAAGCGCATGTAAAAAGAGAAGACAACCATAAAAGAAAACATTCACTCTAGCATGTACACTATAACTCAAATTAAAAAGAGAGGGTAGCTCAGTAAAGCATTGTGGATGCTACATTAGTTGTGGGTTGGCCACTCAGTAATGAGCTCTGGAAACCAAAAGAATGTAATTAACCACCATAAGTAACTTGGAAACAGATGTAAACCTGAAGTTGCAAGGTGTAACCTACCATTTTTACACTCTCCATTTTTTTTAATATATATCTATGTATATAGATATATATTCTTCTTTTCCCTATTTAACCTTTCATTTATCGTTTTTTGCTTATTTTACTATGTTTTCTTTGGTTTCACACATATACACAATACACATAAACACCCATGCCCAAGGCGGGACTCGAACCTGCGACCCTCTACGCGGCGGAACACTAGAGACACGCTCTAACGACCGTGGCTACGAGGGCCGGCAATGTTTTAAAATTGTCCCAGAATTTTATTACAACAAAATATATTTGCTACAAGTATACCAATGTACTAAGTATTTATGTACAAAGGGTGCTCATTTCTTTAATTAACTTCTCAGAACTAGTAACCTAGGCTAAACATATTGCATGGAGTACATATTGTTAGTGCTGTGCAAAACAAATTATGAGAGTTGATTGATAGGTCTGGTAAAAAACCAAGAATAACTTTTTTTATATGAACATTTCACCTTATATCTCACATAGTCTCCATTGTTGGCTATACACTGGGTCCATCAATGTTCCACCTTTTTCATCCCATCGGGAAAATAGGTTCCATCAAGGTCTGCAAAATACTCATTGACAGTGACTATCACTTCTTCATTTTATGAAAATTTCTTACCACCAAGCCAAATTTTCAAGTTTGGAAATGAAATGTGTAGTGTTTAACGCCCGCTTTTACTACATATGGCACCGCAGGCGGTATTTCAAGTTTGGGAATAGGAAGAAGTCACTTGGGGTTAATTCTGGTGAATAAGATGGTTGAGGAACCAATTCAAAACCCAAATCATGTAATTTTGCACTGTGATTGCTGATGTGTGCAATGGTGCAGTATCCTGGTGAAAGAGTTTTTTTTTTGTCTCAATATCAGTCTGTTTTCAGTCAACTCATGTTGCAAACAATCCAACAGTGATGCATAATAGGTTCCAGTTTTGGCTCTGCCTTTTTCTAAGCAGTCTATGAGAATTATTCCTTGAGAATCTCAAAAAACAGTGGTCATCACCTTACCAGTTGACAAAATGGTCCTTGCCTTCTTTGGTGCATTTTCACCAGCTTTTGTCCATTGTTTTGACTGCTATATTGATTCTGGTATGTAATGATGTATCCAAGTTTCATCCATAGCCACAAATTGGCAAAAAAGACTTGTGGACTGCGATTAAACATCACCAGACACTTGGAAGAAGTGTCTTTCATATGCGTTTTTGGTCGATTGTGAGCAATTGTGGCAACCATCTTGCACACAGCTTTCTCATTGCCAATTTTTCATGCAGGATATTGTGCACTCACTCAGTTTAGATGCCTACAGCATCAGCAATTTTGCAAATTTTGATTCGGCGGTCTTGCATAATCAGATTGTGGATTTTTTCAATGGTTTCCTGCATGGTGAACTCAATTGGGTGAACAGAGCACAATTCATCTTTGGTGCTTTTACGATCAAGCTTAAATTCATTGTTCCAAAATAAAATGGTCTTCAATGTTGGTGCAGAGTCTGCGTGAACTTCATCCAATTCAGTTTTGACTTGTGAAAATGTTTAGTAACAGCACAGAACTCTGTTTTTCCATTTTCAATCGCAGCTATCACATTAACCAGTTCAGATAGCTGTCAATAAACTGTATATTGTAGCACATTCAAATTTTCTGTACAATCTTTTGAATAATCAAGCTTACCACCCACAAAGATGCAAAAAGAATCTCCATCCCTTCATTTACCAGACTTAGCAAACGACCCTCGTGCTAGATGAGAGGAATTAGTAAATACCTCTACCTGGTCTTAGGTGAAGCTAATAGCCTTAAATCTGCAAAACAAGAGTCCAAGTAGCAGAATTGCTGTTGTGCCACTTCACTATTCTAGAAGACTCATTTAGGGCATTTTGAATAGGTTCGTTATCCAGAAAGTTTTCGTTGTTCTGGCCCTATATAAGGAGATGGCTAGCGCCTGTGGCGTACCAACTCATGAAAATGCATCATGATAATACTTTTTCTTACACCTCAATGCTTATTAAGCAATTTTTTGGAAAGAAAAAAGAAAAAGGAAGAAAACAAAAACTATACTGTTGCATTAGCAATTGTATTTGCCAAACATGTGCCCCTGCAACTTCCTTCTGTTCTTGTGGTTGAAAAGAACAATGAAAGGATGTAGTTTTACAACCATTGATGACATAAATACAATTGCTGATGGACCTGAGCATCATAAAAGAAGTGACCTCCAGAAGTGCTTCCAAATATTGAAAAAGCACTGACATAAGTGTATTATATATGAGAGGGTTTACTTCAAAGGAGACAAAATTGATGCTGGTGAATAAATAGATTCCTTAACAAAAAAGAAAATTATGTGTTTGTATGATTAATGTCCTTAACAAATGTGTAGGAGATATTCAACAGTGAATGGAAAACATGGTTGAAATGATGCTCGGTTATATGATACAATACATACACTACCAATAATAGCAACTTTTTGTCACTGCATATTAACTGGCACCAATTGTAACCTATAATGACAACATGGAACTAATCACAACTTCAGACTTAGAAGTTGAGCTGACTTTTCCTCAAGCACATTCTGAGATACCATAAAATTTTCAAATAAAGTACTGAAAAACATATCAATTTAACTATTCTCACAGCTAATTTAATGTTTACACATACATAAATTAAATCCACCATGCTTTTTTATTTTTGACTAGTGGTTATCGCTACTAAACATGGAAAACAGAATAAAACAGAACAATTTATTTTTCCTATAAATGTTGATTTAGTTTTTCTATGCATTATATATTGTTATATATTTATGTGCAGATAAGAAGCAGTACTTTCCATGCATTTCAATTTTACCTTGTCTCTAAAGATAGTGTAGAAAATGGGCAATTTTATAAACCACTTATATATTCATGTTTATATAATTTTGAGTCAAACTAGTACTCACTGCTCTATTTATTGCTAATATTTACCTAGAATGCATTTTGTTAGGTCCTTCCTAACATCCTCAGCTAATGTAGACTATTGAATATTTGTTTTGGTGAACTTCTTGGAGGCGAGAAGGGCATCTCTGTTGGTATCTTGATGAACTTGAAGTTTGGGTTCTCTTCTAAGGTAATGTTGAAATTGAACAGTTTCCTATCATATTTCTTTATGAATATTTTTTCCCACTTAGTTAATGCAGTTGGACCCTGAACACTTTCTAATAAGTGGATTTCTCATTATATATTGTGATTATCATTCAAAAATGGTACGCTACTGCCCATTTATCTATTTATCTATTTTTTTTATTATTTTTTATTATTTTTTATTTATTTATTTATTATTATTTTTTTTTTTTTTTTGTTTGTTCCTGATGTTTCTAAAATGCTCTTTAAGCCCAATTTTCAAATTCCTTTTAGTTTTTCCAATGTAAAAGTTGTCACAGCCTTGCAGTATATCCGGTACACAGCTGATTTTTTTGTCTGTAGGTATGTAAAAAAGGACAATGCAGATGTTTGTTAAGTGAAGATATGCCTCTAAGAAATTTAATGAAAATTGTTCAAATAAATATCATTGACTCTATTGGCAACCCATTGTCCCCATTTCTGACATAATCTTCATGAGCTTTTTGGAAACCCATATCACAAAGGCTTTCCCACTAATTTTCAAACATTGGATAGATATGTGGATGATATTTGAGTGATAGTGAATGAGAAACAGGTGGATGATGTGTTAAAACTACTTAATTTACAAAATACTGCAATAAAATTTTCCATAGAAAAAGAGACGATCAATGAAATCCCTTTGTTAGATTTGAAACTAATCAGAAAACATACAAAATTAGTATATGGCATATATGGGAAAGAAACACATACAGAAAATTTCATAAAATCAGATGGATATAACCCAAGACAACACAGACATGCTGTTATCAACAATTTAGCTTACAGGCTGGTTAATGTACCCTTAAACAAGATGGAATATATCAAAGAGTAAAATAGTATAATGCATATTGCAGAATACAATGGATTCAGTGCTGAATTGATAAAACAATTAATTGAGAAATTCAAGAAAACAAAGATGCGAACAAGTAACTACTTTTTCCCCAATCACTAATAAAACATATACAGCAAATTTACATATCATCCCAGAGCTACACACCTTTTCCAAAAAGTCTTCAAAGAGCACAACATTACTTTAGCCCCACAGAACTAATTCAGTGTACAACACCTTTTGAAATCATATAATACAGAAATCAGGTGTGTACCAGATAAACTGTAAAGGCTGTGACAACTTTTAAATTGAAAAAGTTAAAATGAATTTGAACATTAGGCTAAAGAGCATTTTAAGAATATCAGGAGCAAAGAAGTAGATAAATTGGTGGTAGTGTACCATTTTTGGAATGATAATCACAATATAGAACAAGAAATTCACTTATTAAAAAGAGTTCAGGGCCCAAATACATTAACCACATGGGAAAAAATATTCATAAAGAAATATGAAAGGAAACTGTTCAATCTCGACACCATCTTTGAAGAGAACCGTACTTCAAGTTCATCAAGATACCAACAGAGATACCCCTATTGCCTCCAAGGAGTTCACCAAAACAAACAATCAATAGTCTAGGATGTTAGCGCAGGATGTTAGCAAGGTCCTAACAAAATGCATTCTAGGTAAACACTAGCAATAAATAGAGCATTGAATACTAGTTCAACTCAACATTATATTAATTTTGTGCTTCATTGTATCATAGTCCTTACTCATAGGAATATGCATGTTAGTTAAATAACTAAATGTCACATCACAATACTCTCCAGCAGAAGCAAACTTTTCTTTTAATTGTCTGCTGCACAATGCAGCTAACATTAGAAAACAAAGATTAATTTAATTTTAAGTATAAATAAGGGGAAATGACGATTGTAACATAAAAAGAGAGTTTTCTGCTAAATTTTACATTGCACACTTTTACACTTATTGATAAGTGGCTTACCTGTCATTTTGCATAACATGTGTTGCCTTTGTGTGAGTACCATTGGTACAGCTGATTGTCATGTGCTGCCAATGATAAGCATGGCAATAACTAAACAGCATGGGTTTCTCCTATCCTTTCGCTGCACCTCTCCCTGCCAAAATCCTGAATAATTGTGGAGAAAGACTAAATTTCAGGTCATATTTCATGTGGAAGGAATTCATAAAGTAGTATGCAAAGATGGGGTTATAGATGCCTAATAGAGGCATAAAGGAAAGACTGGGAGGAGTTTATAAAATGGATGAGGCAGCAAAATATTAGAAGAATACAAAGGCAATATGGTAGATGGTGAAACAAATACATAAGAACAAATGCAGGGTGATCAACATACGTTGATATGTGGTATAATTACTTCAAAGGCTTATATGGGGTGCAAACATTTGTTAAAATCAAAAAGGTTTCAAAGAATGGATGCACTATATCAAGGAAATGATAGGAAATTAAGATAAATGAAGTCAAATAATAAATATCTAAGTTAAAAAACAACAAGGCAAGCAGTATTGTTGTGTTACCAGGGGAGTTCTGGAAAGAATGAAGTGAAAACAATTCTAGGTTGAGGTTAATAGTAAAGTCGTTTATGCAATATGTGAAGTGGTTACAGTACCAGAAAAATGGAGAAAGGGAATAGTGGTACCAATTTATTAAGGCAAAGTGGATATAGAAGAGCCAACAAATTACAGTGTATTACTGTCCTCTCTGTGATAAAGTATATACAGGGATACCTACTGATAGAATAAGGAGATGGTCAGAGAAAGTGGAAAAGTTAACAGAATTCCAAGCAGGATTTGGGAAATGGAGGAGGACAACAGATAACATACTAATCATAAAAGCAATTGTGGATAAATATTTAAGTATTAAAAGGGGTAAAGTGTATATGACTCTTATTTGATTTAGAAAGATAATTTAATACTATTAACAAGGAGGTACTTCGGATGAAACTAATTAAGAAAGATGTGAGTGAAAAATATAAAGGACATATGCAAGTAATGAGTGTTGTGTGAAAATAACTAAGGATAGTTCAGGGCTTAGACAGGGGTTTAAACTTAGTCTAGTGTTATTTAATCTATTTATAGATCATATTATACAAGAGATAGGAAACTGTAATAATTATTCACCAGCCATTATTAATAAGGAAATGCCAAGGCTACTGTTTGCAGATTTCTTATTAGCAGATGTATTTCGGTTGTGGGGCTAAGTAAAGCTATTGAAATAACTGGCAAATACTGCTAAGATTGGGGTCTGAAAATAAACAAACATAAATTGAAGTGGTGAAATAGTGTCTCTTGGTGGTGTAGTCAGCATGGAGAATAGAGCTGCAACTGACAACCCTGGGTTCCTCTTACTGGTGAGGGGTCAGACAAAACACCTACCCACATGTAGGCCGGCCATGCGTGGAGACCCGTGTCGGTGTATAGGTTTGTCCTAGTGGTTGAGGCATGCGCATGTGAGCTCGTTCAAGTCTTCTTCTGATTTCGGGGAGGGTACGCATTTCCAATACACTACTTTGGTTTCTGCTTCGCCTAAATGGGAGGTTAGGGACTAACCTAATCAATCGGCCAGGACTAGGTACTGTACCGAACTCCAGTGTGAGTGGGACGGTGAGCCCACTATATCCCCTGTGTAGCCCTGTCATCCCAGTGGGATGACCCCTTGTTGGGCTCCATGGTGGGAGAGGAGCACTGGGGGATGAAACACATTCATTTTTTTTATGGCAAACCCTAAAATTAAACATGGAAAAGAAATTGTGGTCCTCGCTATTTAGTTATTTGTAGAACTGAGGAAGGTCGAAAGTTTACTACCGTGAACCCGTTCATTATTCAGAAGGGTTTAGATAATATTGCCGGTCCTGCAAAGTCATGTACTCAAAGTTGCAATGGCACGCTTCTGGTCGAAGCAGTTTCTCCGACGCAGGCTACAAAAATCTTGAATGCCAATATGCTTGCGAGCTATCCGGTGCACGTTGAATTGCATAGGACCCTGAACTCCTCGCGTGGTGTTGTAAACACCAGCGCATTGGACAGCATGTCCAGTGAGGAGATTCAGGAAAACTTGGCAGAACAAGGTATGACTAATGTACCTATATCGAGTTCACCGCAAAGAACGAGGTGAATTAGTGGCCACTCGTACCCTGTTTCTTACCTTTGATCGGGTAGATCTCCCGCAAAGGATTAAGGCAGGGTATGAAGCTATTGAAGTGAGGCAGTATATACCCAATCCACTGAGGTGTTATAAATGCCAGCGCTTTGGCCACAAGAGTGATTCATGTAATGGAGTTGCCACTTGCGTTGACTGCGGGGAAGTCAAGCATGACAATGCATGCACTTCACCTGCAACGTGTGTTAACTGCAGTGGTAATCATTCATCAAACTCCAGAGAATGTCCCCATTTTATGGAGAAGGCAATCCAAGAGATCCAGGTAAGAGAAAGGGTGTCCTTCGTGGAAGCCCGGAAACTCTTGTGTATGCACCAGCCTTCGGTACCTAGGACCGCTACTTATAGTGCAGCTGCAGCTAAGCCGGTACCTAAACGTGAAATCGCAACACAAACCAGTGACATAAACGGGGCAGTAATATCCGAAAGATCAATTACATTTAAATACAGAGAAACTACTCCCATTAGTCCTGGACCTGTAGGACCAAGGACCCGGGCCTCCTTCTACCCGGGAGCGAAGGATAACTCCGGGGCTCTTTCTATAAGGCAATACCTGGAGTCTAAAAAGCCCTCCCACTGAACACAACATCAAGACGGGATGGAAGTGGATACGCCACTTACGCGCATCAACAACGCAGGGATGACTACCGATAACCTCGGTGGGGCCGAATGGTGATGTAGCACACCATCTACTAGCTCTGCAGGCTAGTACCCGGGACTTTCAGGCAACCCTCTACCCCCTCCGGGCGGCCGTAGCCTGGCCGTGGGTGTCGGGAACACACTGCCCCCTTGAGTCCAACCCAATCCGAACAACTCCCCTACGGGAGGGGCTCGGCATGTTCGGTCCGAGGTTCCTCTAGTAACGTCAGAGGTACCACGAGTGCTAAGGGTCCGCAGCGCCCGCACCTCGGCAGCTGAAGGGGACGGATCCCCTCCCCTACGGAAAGATCAATTACACCAAGATCACAGCCAAAGCAACAAACACCAGAACGAAAAACAGTGAGCGCGCCGACCAAAATCAGTCCTAAGAAGAAGGATTCAGCCAAGTCATTGCCGAAAGCATCTACTTCAAAAACATGTGGACCGGTAATATATAATGTATCGCCAAGGAAATTTAAGACTTCTTATGACAGAACGGACTTCCTTAAGGAAAATAGTAAGACAAGTGAAAGGCAAAAAAGTCTGCGAACATCTCCTCCGTCAACATCTGAGGAATCATCTGGACAGGATGCCGATCGGCGACTTTCATCTTCGCCGGTCGCAGTTTCCAATCGTCTCGAGAGACTCAATTCGAAGTTACCAGTATGGAAGCCGCCCTGCTCCATTGAGGTTGTGAAGCGGGTAGACCCTGTCCTCACTGCCCAAACGACAGTGAGGAAAAGGCTGGAAAAACCTGCTGAAAGTGCTAGCCCAGCCCCAAAGAAAAGGAACAAATTGGTTCGACCACCACTGGGCAGGTAGCTTTTGTCATGGCAAGTTGATATTAAAAGTAGTAATTTTTATGCCTTTTGGTATTTTATTGGTACTTATAGTTTTTAATTATTTTTTACCCATTTGCACTTATTTATTTTATTGTCATTTTGTTTTGATCTGTTTTTTAAATTTTGAATAATTTATATCTGGCTATTTCCATGAATTAGTTTTTGTAAGGGTGCTGATGACCGCTGCAGTTGAGTGCCCTTATACACATATCATCATAACTGACAAACCAAAAATTAAAATTGAGTTTTTATTTATGGGCTGCAGCTCTCAGTGTCCCATTCAAAATTGCCCATGAAAGACCACTTAATTTTGCTCAAAGTCCTCTTTATCAGACTTGAGATTTTCTTATGTGCAGTAAATATGTGACACCTTTACTTCCCTTCTGAAGGAAGCCATGGTGAGGAATTTTATGCCCAAAAAGTACATTGTCCTCTGCTGAGTTTGAACTCTTGATCTCAGGAACCAGAATGTAGCACTGAAGACCACTCGATCATTGAGCAAAGCATTATGAGATTGTGGATGTTCTTTGCCAACATTGTTGAAGACATGATAGTGGGACTAGAAGCCTTCAGGAACCACAATAATTGACGTTGGCAGGAGCATCTTGTTACTTGATTGATGGAAGTAAAGTGAGCTTAGGAGCTTCAACAAACAGCTGGGAACCTGCAGAGTGATCCTGGTGGAAGATATGGTAGTGCATCTAAGAAGAGATATGGTTGTGAAGTCAGTCTGGAAGGATAGCAGACAAAGAATTGGTTTTGGACCAAAAGATGCAATTGGACAGATTATGTGTTGACACAGCAATGTTGTGTTGCAAGGAGGAAGTCCCTGTGAGGCTGCTGAAACCACCGCACACGTTTAGGACGTACAAGCTGGAATGGAACTGAGGAAATATGAGCCAGCTACAAAATATCGTGCAACTGATCTATGGAGCTAGCATTGCTGGAAGACTTGTTAAGATGGTTGCCTACACCTGACCATGGTATCAATTAGTACTAGTACCCTTTTAGCCCAGGGGACAGCAATTAAAACTGCACTGATGAGTGTTCTACTCGTCACATTGAAGACTTCTTCAAGCAGAGGTAAGTGACATGATGTTGGATCTGAGATCCAAGAGATCATTGAAGAGTCTGATAGCCCTTGGCACCTCTCTGTAGAAGAGGGTGCTATGCATCTGCTGATCTATAGAAAGCATAAAGTTCTCACCCAAAAGGACTGTTATCCTTATCCTGGATTGAGGACAGCTTGGGCATCCTTAATCAGGATATTGGAAGTGATTCTAGATCCCAGAGAGAGAGAAGACTGCATTCTCTACAGATCAAGGGCTTTGGCAGTTTATAAATATACACCTTGGGATCTGCAATGTGCCAGTCGCCTTCCAGCATCTTATGCAGTCAGTTGAAAAGGGCGACTTATAATGCCCACCTACTGTACCTGGACATAACTGTCATTTGCAACACCTTCAAAGATAATTTTGAGAACTTGACCAAGATATTACAGAGACTAAGGCAGCCAACCACTGAAAGAGAAATGCCAACCCTTCTGCAAGAAGATTAATGACATGAGTCACATGGTCTCACATGGGGTGGCCATGGTTTTGAAGAAGGTTCGGGCTGTGAAAGAGTGCATCTGTTGGATTCAGAGACTCCAAGTGTGCAACTTCACATTGGAATATTGGAGGACAAGTAGCCTGTTTCCAATGCAGATGCCAAGTCAAGAAAATCCTGCTCAGAGGAGTGTCTCTGCAATAAGGTGGGTGAGAAGGATTACTCTGCAGCTATCTGGTTTCAGCAGTACCTGCAGATGGATGACACAGCCATGCCTCTATAGGGATACTTGATGAATATCTCTAGTGTTTATCTGCCTAATGTGCTAGTTTAAGAATAAAAATAATAATTGAATTTGTAAGAATTTAATACTTTTTTCTTTGTGTAATTTACGTCCTCCAACGTTAAGTCATATCGGACGATGAATGAAATGGGTGAAATGATGCTCAAACGAGTTCAGGGTTCATGGAGCTTAGAGTTACCTGACATTTGTCTACCAGGATAAGGGAAAACCCCGGAAAAACACCTTATCCATTAACTCACCCTAACCGAGATTCGAACTCGGGACCTCTTGAATGTGAGGCAGACACGCCACCATCTATGCTACTGAGGCAGGCAAACTACTGTTTAGGAATAGAAAATAGAGGCATGGGAACTACAGCTAAAATTATCTGCATAAAGCTCTAGATGCTTGAAAATGGACTCTGGTAATGGATATTATCTGGACGTAATTTTTATTCTGCTAATGATGACAATGTGTACTATTTTAACACCCACTTTTAATACATGTAGTACTGCAGGTAGTAATGATGACAATGACATAATTACCAACAAATGATACTTTTAATAAATTTATTTGAACAATTAAAAAAGAATAACTTGTCTCATATAGTTGTAAAAAAATGCATTCCTTATGTCCATGCTCCCTGATTTTGTTTTATTTCCTGAATGTTAAACTCTTCTATGACAAAGGTATAATTAAAGAGGTGTGGCAACCCAACATAAGCTTTAAAAATAAATACATTTCAGAAATATGGAATTATAGTATTCCATGCTAAGAGATTGTTACTAGTAAATATCTTTACAAATAATAATTTGTTTTAATGAATTTCCAGGTTTGTTATGGTGACAGGATCATCGTGGATTTAATAAACAGGGCGCTTGGTCAAGATGTAACCTTCCATTGGCATGGCCAGTGGCAAAAAGGGACACAGTATAATGATGGGGTACCAATGGTTACTCAATGCCCACTTTTGGAGAAATTGGTTTTCAGATATGATTTTTATGCTCATAATGAAGGAACTTTCTTCTATCATTCCCATTCTGGTAAGTCTACATATTCTTCAATAATACCTTCCAAGAATATGACAGGACTTTTGTCAAGAAAGTCACTCCACCTCAAATCATTCTTTGGAGGCAAAATTTTTTAAAATGCTTAATTTCTCTAAAATGGCTCTCTAAAGAGTTAAATTAAAATACCATATGTTTAAGATATTTTCATTTCAAATATGTTGACCTATTATGGAATAATACATTCACATCTACAACATGCAGTTGAGATATGGGGCAGCACATGTAGGTATGAACATATCACTAGTTTTGCAGAAGAAATGTTTAAGATGTATATATATATATATATATATATATATATATATATATAAGAGAATCATGTAGAAATGTCTTTTTAGAAAACAAAATCCTAACAGTAGTATCTTTATACATTTTTAAAGTAGTCATGTTTGTAGTTAGCAAAGATGAAATGGGTAACTTAACTAAACACACAAATACGAAACAAGGACACAAAATAATTGCCATAGAATAACTTTAAATAAGAAGTCAATAGTGAAAGATCCCTTACTAATGTGAAAAATATTATTTAATAAACAAGTTTCTAATACAAAAATGTTTGTATAGACTGGGAAAATTGTAATTAAAAGTATATAATTGTTTTTTGATGTAAGTGTTATTATGGAAAGAAATGATTTGATTTGATTTGATGAAGGTATATTTTGTATTTTCTGGGAATAACTCTGAAGTCCTCTTCATTCTGAATGACTTTTGCTTTACCAGTAAACCATAAAGGATAGACAAAATCTTACTTCATAAAAGTATTGATCTTATTAAAGCACAAAATTTATATAACATACAATTTTTCTGGCATAGTTACACCATCCTGCAACACTTTCCTGGTTTTTATGAAAATGGGCTACTTATATGGAAGCAAACACGCTGATTTTGAAAATTATAATGTTTTCACATAATGCATCCATTTTATGAAATTCGATACCTTGATATATTGGACACTATATATAATTGGGATTATATGTTTATATTTTTGCAGCAAAAGATGAATAATAATGTATTATATTTTGCATCTTCATATATACCTACAAACAAACCACCCCTTCTGTGCTTCCCTACCCCCTGTCCATTATCTTCTGCAGCAATGGGCTAGTGACTGACACTGGGTAATAAAACTGTCAATGTTGCACGATAAACAGACATGTACATTCATCCTTTAGGGGCTTATATGTCTTAACATCTCAGAGTTTTAGTTGCTTTCTATAAAGTGCAGTGATTGGTAATGTGGTTTCTGTGATATGTCATGAACAAAAATGTCACTATGGTGACTGCTGCTTCTGCATGATTAAAGTATCAGAATACAATAAGGCAAATTAAACAAAAATGAAATATTTAGATGGCTTTACTTCGCTAGAAGACCTGTATAGATGTCCCTATTCCTATTTCACCACCTCAACTAGAGGATAGTAAGAATTCAGGCTCTGTGTCGACAGAACATTTCAATACAGATGAAGATAGTATAATAGTCTATGTATAAATAAGGAGAAATGTTTAGCTATAGAATTTCATCACATAAACAACAAAACATTAAATTTTCCCACTATATTGCTAGAAGGAACAAATGTGATATATTCAAGTAAATCAAAATTTTTAGGAATAGTTTATTGATGAAAATCTCAGTTGGAAACATCATATTAATGAATTAATTTAAAAAATGGGACAAATCTGCTTCCAAATTAACATTCTGAAACACTCAGTGAGTAAAAATACTTTTAAGGTCATGTATTTCTCCAAATTTCACTCATTAATTTCATATGGAATATCCTTGTGGGGAAATAGTAGTGAAGCTATTAAAGTATTCAAATTACAATAAAGAGTCATTAGAATTATTCTCAATTTACCTTCTGTTGCCAGCTGAAAACCATTCTTATATACCCTGTATATATTTATATGAAACAATTGTATTAATGCAAACACGCATCAAGGATTTTACCATAAATTCTGAAATTCACTGTCATAACACAAGAGATAAAGCAAAGCTACATATAACCCCACATAAAAAAAAAAATTGTTTCTAATATAGAGGCATTAAATTTTACAACAAATTACCTATTGAAATAAAAAATATAAATTCCTTTCCACGCTTCAAAAAACATCTCAAGCAATTTTTAATTGAAAAATGTTATTACTCAACTGATGAGTTTTTGCATTACTGAAGTATTCACTTGTATTTAACAATATATAAATTTAATCTACATGTACAAAATAATTTTTTTTTATTAATATTGTTAACTCTCACAATATTACAATTAACTGTTTAAAATACTGACAAATCCACAACATGTATATGTTAAATTGGATGAATAAATAAATGAAATGAAATGAAATGAAGATTTCTCAGTGCATACTGCTGAAGATAAGTCACAGCATTTTTGTAAAGAACATATGAGTGAACGACTTAGTAAGAGACTCAAGTGTTACCAAAGACAAAGCATATTTACTTGGATCAAAGTTTAAAGAGAAGATTATGCTGGCTTCAGACATCACATTTTCTGGTATGGGGATTGAGGCAAAGAATTTACAAAGTTCTGATGAAGACCAACTTGTTTCTTGTTATGCTGTACCAGGTTTAATTCAGGGGAGATGAACATATGGTAGTTAGACTAGCGTTTATTGATGCTTCAAAAAGACGTCTAAAAGCTGTTTTGTTGCACAACAGAAGTGAATTCCCCTCAATACTAGTTGCACATTGTGTATTTCTATAAGAATCATATGAAAAACTTGAACCATTTTAAAAATAATTACAAGGAACATCAATAACTATTGTGCAGAGACCTGAATGTATCCAATATCTTATTGGGGCAGAAAGGAGACACATGCTTTTTATAGGAACAGAATGGTAGAAACAGGATTAAACACTGAACAGTGAGAGAATTGCCTAAGGGAAAAAACTTAATACCAAAAGTGAAAAATGTCATTTATACTAGTTTTGTTTAATAAAAAGCAAGTTATGGTCTCTTTTTGATATACGAATACTTAGGATTATGAAACGGTTCATGAATACACCAGACAAGAATGGTTAATGTTTCAAATACCTGAGGAGCCTGAAACTAAGATAAAAGAGGGCATATTTAATGGCCATTGATAAGATAGTTGATGAAGATACTGCATTCTTGGACACCATGAATGATAGAAAACTTCAAATGGTGTGTACATTCAAAGGAATAGTCAGTAAATTTCTTTGAAATATAAAAGATCTGCAATAAAAAATTATGAGAAATATGCTGCAAAAGCCATGAGCGTCAGGGCCAAATGTAAGTTTAAAACTTCACTACTTGTGCTCTCATCTAACTTATTTTCCTGATAATTTTGGATCCCTCAGAGATGAACAAGATAAATGATTCAATCAAGAACTCAGGAGATGGGCAGGAGATATCAGGTTAGGTGGAACATTAGTTTCTTAGTGATGACTTAAGTCGAAATAAGCACAATAAACTTTCCGGTCTAGGAAAATGCAGTTTCATACTTTATTTTACAGATATACAGGTATTTTTATATATTTGTCACTCAGAAAGTTTGCTTTTTGTATTTTTGTAATGCACGATTTTTTATATAAAAATACAATTTTAAATTATTATTTCATGATTTGTGAGAAAACTGTATGTGATAGAGATAAATGGACAATTTCATTGAATTTAGCACTCCAAAATTAGTTAACATCACTTTTCAGATTGCAAACTGGCAAATAAAAGTTTTATTTTGCAGGGCAGTGTTATTTTTGAGATATTTTTATATTCCTTTGAATTTTCAAACACTTTATACTTCTTTTAGCTTCACATTGTTTCTTTTTTACTTCCTTCCTTTTTCCTTCCCTTTCCCTTTCTTCCTTCCTTTCTTTCATTCTTTTTCAAGTTCATGCAAAGAGAACAGAATTTCAAAGGTATTACAGTGAGTAACTTTAAAACAATTTGACTGTTGCTTTAGTTCACTGATTTCTTCTTATTCCTACATCAACATATGTAAAAGAGTACTGGACGTTTATTGTATAAACAAGAAATAGATAGAAGAACAAATGTTTGTAGGAATCTGTGCTGAAGGGCAAGTAGAGAAAGTAAATGCAACAGAACAAATTTTTCTATTTGGCATTAAATTGATTGTTATGGATGTAGAAAATACTAATTTTACAAGAATATACACCATGCACAGCAAGTTACATAATTAAGTAGAGGACATACTAACTTTCAGCCAAACATTTGAAACTGAGATTAGGCCATAAATACATGTTTTCTGTGTGTGTGTGTGTGTGTGTGTGTGTGTGTGTGAGAGAGAGAGAGAGAGAGAGAGAGAGAGAGAGAGAGAGAGAGAGAGAGAGAGAGAGAGAGAGAGAGAGAGAGAGAGAGAGAGAGAGAGAGAGAGAGAGAGAGAGCATGGCCATGTATGGACCCCTGTTTGTTTGTCTCTGAACAACATAACTCAAAAACAAAATGTGGGTTGGTACATTTAACCAAACTTGATATTTAAGTTAAATATCTTTCAAGATATGATATAAAAGTTTTCTAGAAATTTCTCCACTCAAAACTACCTTTATATGAAAAAAAGTTTAAAGAGCTTGATTTTCCCAAAAATGACTGCAATGTTTTGATAAATGCCACCAAGGTGTTTTATAATGAGTAAAATATATCTTAAATTTTTTAGAAATTGTCTCTGAAGTGGTCATCACCATCCCCATCACTATCATCAATCATACAATATACAGATAAATATCATGTTATTGTAGATCACGTCAATTATGTCAAAATAGTATTCAAATAAGTGCATTTGAAATACAGTAATGGTAATAACAATATTATATACAATTTAATAATAGTAATTATATCTACATACAATGTAATTAATAAGAAATGAAATCACATACATAGTATCAGCAGTTCTATAACGGATCTATGGTTTGTGGATGACATATTATTGGTGGCTGGGTCCATGAAGGAACAGCAATCGATACTAGCAGAGCTAACTAAACAGAGTTAAGTACTGAGGTACGACTAACCATGAACCCAAGGAAAACCAAGCTGATGATGTATACTGATAAGGAGCAAATAAGTGTCAATGGGGAGAACTGGAATATGCCAGTGAATATGTCTACTTGGGGCAAACAGTATCTTTCTCAAACAGTTCCACATTGGAGATAAAAAGGCACATCAACCTGGCATGGAAGAAATTTTAGAGCCTCAAATTTATCTTAGAAGACAGGTCCCTTAAATTAAGCTTAAAGAAGGAGGTAACAGAAACCTAAGTGCTACCAGTATTATTGTACAGCGGCTAAACCTAGTCTCTAATGAAGACAAACAAACCAATGCTTCAGATTTTCCAGCAAAAGATTGGGAGGAAAATACTGCACATGGCAATATAAGACAGGATATCAAACAAGACTATAAGAAAGAGGACAGGTATGACTGACGTAGTTGTATCGGCGGAAGAGCTAAATTGGAGATGGGGAGGGCACATGGCCAGAATGGACCCTACCAATGGACCCAAAGAACAACAATATGGGATCCAAGAATAGGACCAAGATCAGATAGGGAGACCCAAGACATGGTGGGCATACGACTTTAGGAGGACAGAAGGAACACTATGGATGAGACAAGCTAAGGAAGCAAACATGAAGAAAACTAGAAAGAGGAGTCATCCACAAATACACCACCTCCTAGTTTGCAATAGAAGTGTATGTGATAGAGTTACTGTGAGTGCTAAGTTGAAGTGCAGTTCAAGGACAAGTAGGATTAATGTAAACTACAAACATCAAGCTGCGCAAGAGGGAACTTAAGATGATGGATCACCAAATTTAGGAGTGTTCAAACTATAGATATATCACAGATCTCTCACCTTAAGCTCAGTGAACCATAGGTTATAGAACATGGAATATAAAACAATCTAACATACATCTAAGTAGTACAAAATTGAATCGAGAATATATTGACACATTGCTTCACTCACACTGTTTATTCACAGGACATGTTTCAAG
Source organism: Mantis religiosa (assembly GCA_030765055.1). Classification (NCBI taxonomy): domain Eukaryota; kingdom Metazoa; phylum Arthropoda; class Insecta; order Mantodea; family Mantidae; genus Mantis; species Mantis religiosa. The sequence goes on along the minus strand of CM060947.1, from coordinate 166,616,972 downwards.
AGCTCTTGCTCCTATCCTCAGCTGATACTCGATTAGTGCAAGTTGTAGTGGTTTCTTCTTTCTCCGTATTGTCAATAGATGGCGTGATGTACTTGTCAAAGATGTCCGGTGGTGGAGTTTCAAAATTCATGACTCTATGACGATTTTTGTTAATGAAGATTTTTTCCCATACGGAAAGGTCTATGGGGTGATTAATGTATTTTATTAGAGATGTTTCCAAATTGATGTCATGTCTAGTATTCAAAAAATGAAAAGCCACTGCTGATTTTTCTGTTTCACCATTTTTAATGTTTCTCATATGTTCTTTAGTTCTGATGTTAATATTTCTTTTTGTTTTTCCTATATAAATTTTAGGGCAAGTTTCACATTTGATCTCATAGATTCCTGGTTTTTCTTTGGTAGTGATTGAATTTTTGGGAGGGCCTTTTAACAAATTTCTGATATTAAACCTGTTTTGAGGTGCAAGAGTTATGTTGTGTTTTGAGAAGATTTTTTGGAATTTGTTATAGGCTGATGGGTGGAAGGTGAATTTTTTAAAAAGTTTTTTCTCTTTTTCTCCTGTATGTTCTAGGGTGGTGGTTTCTTTTATTTTCTTAGCTTTGTTGAGTCTGTTAACAGTTTTGTCTATTAAATTTGGGTTGAAACCGTTGGATATAGCTACTTTTTTTATGTGTAGGTATTCTTCTTGATAATCTTCTCTGTTTAGTGGAAAGTTGATCATCCGAAAGATTAAACTGTTGAAAATGGCATGTTGGTGTTGTTTTGGGTTGAAACTGTTGTTCTTAATGTAATTATCTGTGTGTGTCGGTTTCCTGTAGATACCAAAAGTGAGTTTGTTGTTCATTTTTTTGATCTTGATGTCCAAAAAGGGGAGCACACCATCCTCTTCTGTTTCCAATGTAAATTTTATAGCTGGATTTTGTATATTCAAAAGTTTAAGACCATCTTGTATGAGTACATCTAAGTACTCGGTGTATAGAACATTAATAGTCATCACTAGAGCCCGGATTTTGATAAAAAGTCATCTTTTTTTCTGAGTAGTCATAGACGATGCTTATTGGAAATTAAGTACATTCTGGAACAAATACATTAGATATATATGATTTTTATAGGTCATCAATATGCATTTTTTCCACATTTTTATAATAAAGTCATTTTTTAACATTTAAATGCATTTTCCGGTCATTTTCTTTCTTTTCCACAAATTTCTAGGGCATTTTCATCTAGCCCGCATTCGGGAGGCCCGGGTTCGATTCCCGTGGCGGACTTAACCTTGACCCATGGGCCTTTTGGGGGATTTTAAAATAATCTGTGATTAAAACTTCATTTATATATATTTTATGAAACAGTAACTTTATTAAGTGTAGTAAACATGTAATTAACACAGGTCAACGTCCTAACAGTGCTGGTGAATTTATGTCACATCAATTCGAGGAATCGCCGATTACATCATGCAATACGTGTGGATTGCTTCAGTCAGGACTTTTGGAGCTAGAAGTGTTGCAGTGAGGAGAGTAATTTGTTGTGTTGTGGAATTGAAATGCCGAAACAAAAACAGTTAACTGCGTCCAGTTTGAAACAGTAGGTATGTTTCAGAATTTGGCGGAAACATATTCTCTGCTGATGGAACTTATTGTTCTGTAAAGTGTGCGAAATTACAGCCACTGCAGACAAACGGTTCACCGTACATGTTGGGCGGGAAAGAAATTTGCGAGCTCTTCAAAATGTGAGAAAAAAAAAGACAAGCGTCTTAGTTACTGTTAAAAGAAACGGCTTGGACGTCAAGTAACAAGTCATCTTCCTTTTATAAAGAATTATGTCAAGTGTTTGTTAGTGTAAATATTCCACTAGGAAAATTAAGTGATTAAGTAATTCAAGAGATTTTTTTGAACGTCACACTGGTCATTCAATTCCAGATGAATCAACTTTGTGTAAAAGTTACCTACAAAAATGTTATGAAGACACGTTAAATCGAATACATGAATGTGCGAATGGGAAAAAGGGTATATATTAATTTATGAGACAACCGATTCAGAGGGGCGTTATGTAGCCAATGTAGTGATAGGTACTCTAGAAGTACTAGTGCCGGACAAATGTTTCTTCTGACCTCAGAGGTTATGGAAGCAGTTAACCACTGTCAGATAGGCAAACTGTTCGATAAATCCATGTGTTTATTATGGCCTAGTGGAATACAGCATGACAACGTACTCTTCCTAACAGACGTGGCACCTTACATGGTAAAGGCGGGCAAAATCGATCCAATCATTTTACAGTAAGATTGTGCATGTTATGTGTGTGGCCCATGCTTTTCATCGAATTGCGGAGCAGGTCAGATCTCCAGAAGTAGATACAGCTGCAGCAAGGTCTACCCGAAAGTCCAAAGACTCCGGCCTCTATCAGCATGGGAGAGATGGAAAACTCAGAATTTCTTTCCTTGGGGCAATACCTTGAATCTGAAAAGACCCACATCGACAACAACGTCAAGGTGGGTGAAAGTGGATACGTCACTTACGTGCGTCAACCCCGCAGGGAAGACTACCGAATAACCTTAGTGGGGCTGCCTGATGATCTAGCACACCTTCCACTAGCTATACAGGCTAGCACCCGGGACTTCTTAGGTAGCCCTGTGCCCCCTCCGGGCTGCAGAAGCTTGGCCGGAGGTACCCGATCTCACGCGGGTGTTGGGAACACACTGCCCCCGAGCCCAACCCAATCTGAACAACTCCCATTCAGGGAGGGGCTCGAATGTTCGGCCTGAGGTTCCTCTAGTAACGTCAGAGGTACCACGAAAGCTAAGGGTCCGCAGCGCTCGCACCACAGCAGCTGAAGGGGACGGATCCCTCCCTTATAGGGCAGAAATAGATAGAGGCCGCGCCGTGGCTCAGTGGTTAGACCGCTTGACTCTCACCAAGGTGGCCTGGGTTCGATCCCAGGCGACCGCAAAGTGAGATTTGTGGTGGACAACACGGCGCTGGGGCGGGTTTTCTCCGGGATCTCTGGTTTCCCCCACCATCTCATTCCACCGGGGCTCCATCTTCATCTCATGTATCATCAGTGTCATCGCCTGCGGTGCCCCATGTAGTAAAAGCGGGCATTAAACACTACACATTTCATTTTTCAGAAATAGATACACTAATTTCCACAGTAAAGAAAATAGTTTTGAAAGCGCCAACTTTAACTATGTATTTCAAAGAAAAAGCCCCTAATATAGCTTTGCCCCCGGCACCAATTTTAACATGCTGGAGTACATGGTATATACCACTGTGACAATTTTCAAATAGCTAGAGAAGTGGTGAATAGCTTAGATAGGGTAGATTCTAAGGCAATTGAGAGCGCACAGGATCTGTTTAATGATACTCAAATCCAAAGTAAATTAGGTTTCATTACATTAAAGTTTACATTTTTGATGGTTACAATAACCCGCCTTGAAGAAAGTGGCATGACATTAGATAAGTCGATTGAGTTAGTGAAGATTGTGGAACAGAGGATAAAAGATGTAAAAGGTGAGATTGGGGACAAAATTAGACAGAAACTAAAATTAGTGTTGGACAAAAATGAAGGATACCAAGCAGTTTGTCAGATTGCCGATATCTATCGGGAGAAAACTTCAGAACTGATATTTTTGAACAGGATTAAAATGTGACATAGTGCACCTATAACCTCTGTGGAAGTGGAAAGAAGTTTCTCAAAGTATAAAACAGTTTTAGCTGCCAACTGCCATTCCTTTACTTTTGATAACTTGAAGATGACTGTGGTGGTTTATTGCAACACTAAGTGAGGTATGTTTCGGCTAATGAGTACAGTAACTTATTTTTTCATATTTTATAAAATTGAAAGTGACCTGATGAATTTTGAATTTATTTATTATTTAGTGGCAATAATTGCATTATTTACTAAGAAAGTTAATTTTAAAATGTGGTTATTCGAACCATATATTGGTTAATACAATTTTGTGCTTCATTGTATCATAGTCCTTAAACAACGGAATACATATATTGGTTATTTGTCTGTTATAGTTATTAATTTATTATCATAAAAGAAATTGTTAATTTTTGTTAGGTATTTTTTTTTTTTTTTTTTTGCATTTTATGTGAATTTTTTTTATATTTTAAGGGCAATTTATAGCTCATTTTTAGAGAATTTTTAGGTCAACAACTTCCGGGCCCTAGTCATCACATTAATAGTCATTAATAGGTATCAGCAGGCAAGCAAGCATGAGGTTCTTAGGAGATGCTACCCTAATGAGCCCATAGCAGCAACTCTGTGCACTGCTGGAGGTCTTTGTTCTTCAGGGATGGATTGACTATTCTTTCATTTGTTCGTTCTCTTGTTCATTCATTCGTTCATTCATTCGTTCGTTCATTCCACTCACTCACTCATTTATTTAATTTATACCGCTTGGCTCTCACCATGTCGGTTCGATCCCAGCTACAACATGGCGCTGGGACGGGTTTTCTCCAGGTCCTGCGGTTTCACCGTCAGCATTTTACCAATTGCTCCAACATCATCTTTCCTATCATTCATCTCCCCCTCATATAAATCATTCACTTCCTTCACACAAGGCATTGGGCTGATCACCTATCCTGGTTCTCTATCAGATCCAAAGCTTTGATTCCTCAGGCCCAACCTTAAAAGATGAACAAGAATCCCCTAACACCATGTTAGTGGTGCAACTAGGAAAATTAAAGAAGATTTATTCATTTGTTCGTTCATTTATCCGTTCGTTTGTTCATTCATTCATTTATAGGTTGTTATTACCACAAAAATATATATATTTAGAGTTGGTTTGTGCTATGATTTAAAAACTCTTCAGAATCATAAAAGCAATATGTTAATAAATAATTTTTAACCCTTTTTTAAATTGATTTATGTTAGTTATTCTCTTTAAATTGACCTATAGTGAGTTAAAGTATTCACACCCAGGGGGGTTCTTGATGAGAGATATTTTTATTTTCAAGGGTACACCTATATGCATTATTTAAAAATAATCATTTTGTCTGCATATAAAATGTGTGTGTACATCCTTGTTTAGTTATGGGGATTCCCCAGATCCTTTGGAATATAAAATAACTTAATATATATATGGTACGAACCATTGGAAAAGGTAGCATACTGACTGATGTAGCAGAAATGTGGATTTATTAAGTCTGGAATACATAACACTAATATGATTTTGATGCTAGAGATAGTCATCAATGTATATGCCTAAAAACTTTGTATTTGGAACTCTGGTTATAGTCTGTCATAAGGCAGTTTTAAAGCTTCACAGCTGAGATTATTTCTATTTAACATAAATAGTAGATAGTTTTTCTTACTGACATTTGGACTGAGATTGTGGATGAGAAAATAATTTTCCAAGTTTTACAGTAGTTACTACTTTACATTTATTTAGATGCTCCATAGTGTTGGCTGAAACTAGCACACATTGGCATAAAGTGTGACTTTGGAACCTTGTATTTTGAGATGATCACTTAGATCATTAACATACAACAAAAATAATACAGGTCCATGAATTGATCCCTGTGGCACTTCATAGTTGTTGGTCTGTAATAATGATATATGAGATTCTATATTACCCTTCCTACTAAGTAATATTATTTCAGTTCCATGTTTTCTGTCAAAAAGGACTCTAACCATTTACCACAATTCCCCTGATTCCATAACTTTCTAACTTACTTAATAGTAGGTAATTGTTGGTCAACACAATCAAAAGCCTTAGAGAGATCAAGAACGAGTCCTACCACCAACTCTCTTTTATTCAGCTTATTAATAACACTATGTTTCCGTTATTGCATCTTTTGTAGATTTATTTTTCTGGAAACCTACTGTATGTCAGTTAGCAATTTATGAGTATTAATAAATTTTAACAATCTATCTAGCAATACTTTCTCCAAGATTTTCGATAATGAAGATGTGATAGTAATTGGATGGTAATTACTTATGTCCTCAAGATTTTTTTATATAATGGTTTGGAAAGTTCCTTCTGCCAAAAAAAGAAAAGAATTAACTGTATTTAATAATGGTTCTAAAATAGCATTTTTAAAATTTTTAAAAAATTTAGTTGTTATATTATCATATCCTATGGGCAAACTTAGATTTAATGAGTAAATTATTTTAGCTAATTCATTTTTGTCTGCGAACCTTAGAAATAGCTTATTTGGGTTATTAAATATGTTGATATATTCACTTATGTTCTTTTGTTGTTTACATTTTACTAAGTTTCTTATCATATTTGCGTGATACAGATTAAAACATTCAGCCATTTTATTGTGATCCTCCAGTAGTTTCTCCTCATAATTTATGTGTGACATGTTCCAATTTAGTGGAATTTCCTCTTACTTTATTAACCAAGTTCCAAGCTACTTTAGCCTTATTTTTCAGTTTTCAATGACTTTATTGTTGTATAACAATTTTGCTCTTTTACTACTTTTACTTGTAAACTTGTATATACTTTTTAACATAGGTTTTGAAATTTGGACAACCTAGAGTTTTTATCCATTTTAGTTTGTAGTTCAAGACTTTTTTTGGATATGGATATCTCTTTTGTTATCCAACCCAATTATCTACTTGATAGCCCAACATCACTTTTTATATGGGAAAAAACTTCTATATGGTAATTGAAAATTTTTTGAAGTTCTAAACATTTGTTGTTTACTGTTCCTGCATTTGTGTTCTCCCCCAGGTTTCTTTACCTAATGATTAATGCTGGACACCAAGATTCATCAAACTCTGCAATAGATGTATGTATCACACGTTTTCACTTTCTTCTTCATGATATGCAATATCTGACCTTTATGGTCTGAGATGTTTGTTTCAATAACTTCTACTTTTAATAAGTTAGTATATGTTATTATATTATTAATGCATGTCACTGAGGAATGTGTAACCCTTGTTGACACTTGGATAGTGAGAATAAAATTAAAATCTTGTATAGTAACAGTGAGGTGAAAGTGTGAGTGCATTTGTTTGGTTTCAAAAGATCAAGATTAATGAAGTCTTCTTCAATCTAAATAAATTTTGCACAAATGGTAAATGTGCAAAACCTTACTACACAAAATATGTAGATCTACATCAAACACCCTTTTCTGTTGAGTAAACCATTCCAAAGCTATTCCTAGCTATTGGTTTGAATTGTGCAATACTTACACCTTTTTCCCTGCTCATAGAAAGATACAATGAAATTTTAAAGCCATTATACAGCAACCAGCTCTTAAAATTTGACTATTGTTTAAGCCTGCTCTATTTCCCTATTTCCATTCTGCTATAATGAAACATGGAATAAAAGGATTTCTACAAATGTTTGTCTTGATTAACATGCACTCAAATTGTAATAGAAAGAAGAAACTTTTATAAGAACAGTTCATTTAAGAATGGCTAGGGAAAGTGACGTGAATGTAACAGATTTTTATTCTATTATGTATAGAAGTTTGCAGTTATATGAATTGGTGCAATGATTGAAGAAGGCCATATTGAACTATTATTTTGGCATGATGATATATAAAAATTAACATTGTTTCCTATGTCTTCAGAGGATCTGGTGAGATTGAAAACACTTTATATTGCAAAAGTGCAATAACAGAAGTATTCTTTCTTCACCATGCTCATGTTTCAAGAAAAGCACTACTGAGTGACACCACATAGTATTATGGTTTGTGTTTCCTACTTTGTGCTTCCCTAACACATTATATTAAAATGTTTATATTCCATAGCAGAGTTACCTATCCATCCACACTTCTGCCTGATCAACAGGTTTCTCACTAATAGCATTTTGTGTGACATCAATTCTAATAATTTAAATCCATATTTTTCTTTTCATGGATGGAGGTATATGATATGCAAAATTCTATTTACAGGTCACCAGAAGATCGATGGCTGGCAAGGCTCACTTGTGGTACGTCGTGGAAAACAAGATATCAATGCCCCTCTGTACGACAAAGACCTACCAGAACATGTGATATTTCTACATGATTGGTATCATCTGGATGCTGGCCAGCACTATCCTGGCCTTAGAACCCATGTTGAAGGTCAAGATCCTAGATTTCTGCTGATCAATGGCTTAGGAAAATATCGTATGGTAAGTGCAATTGTATGAGTATGCCAGTGTCTAAGCACTAGAACTTGGATTTATATGCACTGTAAAGAATGAATATATGCACATTTCTACGCACTAAACATCTGGTAAATATGTTCTAAAACTTTATAATATGCATTTAAATTAAATCATCTTCACATTTACTAATCTTTATGAAATTATAAAACTATAAATTTATTTATAAACTCAGGCATTAACAAAATTAATAGTTTTAAATCTCTCTTTCTGTCTATTTTAACATCAGTTGTTTTATTGCAATAAATAATTAAACATTTACAGTTTTCTGCAAGAAACTCTTTCCTTCTGTTGCTTCAAATATTTCCATATGAAGAGAAAGATCTATATTGTGACTTTGTGGATTCGTAGAACTAAAAGTTCAAGTTGCAGAAGTACAAGACATTCTTTATTTCCGTAGAGATACACTCTGTTCAATCCTTATGTAACAGAATTACGTCACATGAACACAGTCTACCAAGGTCGATGATCACAACAAACGTTCTGATTACCTCTGTTTACAACACTCGTGTTACACAACAACTGTTCACAACTGACTCTTGGCGAATCGTCGCCTTTTTAAATACCTCATTGATAAATTCGACACTGTTGCAGAACAATAAAGAAATAGAATATTCTATCACCTTCCAGAAGCGTAACTTAATCTATGCCGGCAAGTCCTTTATCTCAGCTATCTTTATTTGCCAGCTCTTTGTGTACACAGGCCGCACTATCATAGATAACGGCTTCGCGACACTGCTCCCTTCTCAAGGCTGGTCATCCCAAACAGCACCATCGTAGTGGGCCAGACATTCCAAGTGTACCACCAACATCTTCCCTCGGAGCACCTTCTGGATGCGGTAGACCACGTCGTTAATCCTCTTCACCACCCGGTACGGTCCTTGCCATGGCTTTGAAGTTTCGGGCAGCGTCCCTTGGTCCGAGTAGGGCGATACAACCAGACCAGGTCACCTTGCTGTTGGCTTGCCTGTCGCATTGGGTCTTCATGCGGTCGCTCGCCTTCTGGATGTTCTGACGAGCCATCTCATGCATGTTGTGGAGATGGTCCACCAGGTTCTCCACATACTGGCTGTTTCGTGTCCGGGGGGGCTTCCAAAAGCCAGATTACAGGGGAGGTGTAACTCTCGGCCGAACAAAATGCTTTGCAAAAAAAGAGAAAAGAAAAAAATATCCATATGCTCTTTCCAAATACAAGTTTATTTTTATAAGTGTTTTAATCTCTCATTCAAGACACACACACTGTCCACATGCAAGATGGGACTAATTTCCATAAAGCAAGGGACAGATTTGGAGAAGAAGATATCAAAATAAGCATACAGATTATTAATTACTAGTTTAATCACTTTGTATTCTTAAATTTCTACATTTATTAATTTAATAATTTTGTAACCTTTTATAAAATTTTCTATTATTTCTGTAATGCAACAATGTTGATTTAGCCATTTATTAAATTTGTATACTGTACATAAAAATAAATTATGAAGAAATGAAAATCAAATCAAAACAGTAATAAAAATAAAATCAAAACAGTAATAAAAACAATAAAACTAGTTGAAAATTAAGGTTCAGTCAAATTCACTTGTTTCATAGTCCATGTCCTCTATGGAGTTTTGAAAAAACAAGCAATTTTTAACTGGCCAATACTATGAAAAATATGGTTATCCTCTAGGAGTTTCACTGCTCTCTGAAATTGTCCCATGATAATGCTTAGCATTGCTAAAAATAGCCCGCCTTGTTAGCATGGTGGTAGCATGTCTGCCTCATGTCCAAGAGGTCCTGAGTTCGAATCTTGGTCAGGGTGAGTTACTTGGATAAGGTTTTGCCCGGGGTTTCCCCTTATCCTGAAAGACGAATGTCGGGTAACTCTAAGCTCTATGGACTCTGAGCTCATTTGGGCATCATTTCACCCATTCCATTCATCGTCCGATATGACTTAATGTTGGAGGATGTAAATTACAAAAAAAAAAAAAAAAAAAAAAAAAAAAATGCTAAAAATAAAGTTTGTGTAATGAAAGGTTATGTACTAGAATAAAAAAATGTAATTTCTGTAAAAACAACTTTTTGTCCTCTATCAAATTTTGAAAAAAAAAAAAAAAAAAATGCTCCTCATAGGTCTTAGCATCTCAGAACTTTAGTTGCTCTGTGATTGGTAATATGGTTTCCTCAAAAAATTCATCAGTGTTATTTTGTACTTTTAGTATGTGTTGTGCTATAATGTTCACAATGGCTTCCACCTTTTCTAGGAGAAAATGTATGGTCAATTCAAATAACTTCTGTTATATATGTGGTTGCTGCAGAGAAAACTAACACTACACAGTTTTTGAAGAAAATGTATTTTGCATATTTTAAAGTTAAGCTAGGAGATCAAAGTCAAACTTGGGCTCTGCATACTGTTTGAAAAACATGTAGTGAAGGGCTAAAGTAGAAGTACAATATAAAACAGAAATCAATGAAATTTGGGAATCCTATGAGTGGCATGAACAAAATAATCACCATCGGACATCACGAATGATAGACAACTGTAACTGTCGTGTACTTTCAAAGAGTAGTTAATAAGTTTCTTGGAAATATCAAAGATCTGTGATACAAAAAAAATTACAAGAAATATGCTACAAAAGCTATGAGCTTCAGGGCAAAATATGAGTTTAAACCTTCACTTCTTGTACTCTCATCTAAACTATTTTCCTGATAAATTTGGATACCTCAGAAATGAAAAAGGTGAATGACTTCATCAAGAAATCTAGTAGATGGACAGGAAATATCAGTGTTGATGGAACATTGTGAGCAGATTATTGTTGGTGCTTGAAAACGGAAGTTCTTTATTCAGGACTTAAATGTGAAGTAAAATGTAATTTCACACCTCATTTTACAGATATATAGATATTTAGATATATTTATTACTTAGAAATTTTGCTTTTGGTATTCAATTTTTAATAAATGATTTTTACGTAAAAACACCATTTTGAAATTATTATTTTATGATTTGTGAGTATACCTTATATGATAGACAAAAATGGACAGTATCATTCAATTTAGCACATCAAAATTAGTTATAATCGCCTTTCAGATCACAAACCAGCACACAAAACTATATTTTACAGGGTAGTGTAATTAATAAAGAGAGAATTTTACAATATACACGATTAATTTTAAAACACACTCCCTTCTCTATGTTTCCAATTAATTGTTTTGGTAAATGAAGTATTCTTTTTTGTTACAATGCTGTGAATCTGCTCATTTCCATGAGATCATGTCTACAGGAATATGTTCAGAAATATATGCCATCTCAAGAAAATTTAATATTATCTCATTTTCACATGTGCAACCTTCTTATTTCATTCACTTCAATCTCGTGAAGCATGATTCCATTGCAATTTTATTTTCTCTTATTATGGATAGTAAGATGTAGATGGATTCTGATAAATTTTTTAGGCTAGAGAAACACTGTGCAGCTATTCATGGAAAATTAAATACTAATCATTTTCTCCCAGTGAGGGTTTTGGTTTATTGACTGTGATTGAAACACATGAAGTAACTTTTCATTCAGTAACCATAATGATCCAAAATAAGCAATATTATAAGCAATATATTTGGCAAACATAATTTAGAGATCCTACATACTCTCCTTAAGAACTCTATTTCCATTATCCCTGATAATTGCCAACTTCAGAATTATTAGTATAATATCAGTTTCTATGCAGCATTTTATATCCTCATTCTTTGTATTAATTTTCATCCATTAGACCCCAAAAGCCTAATTAACAGCTTTCATCCCCGGTTGTACTCCAGTATGCATGTCTTTCCTGATTATTCTCTCTGCCAATATAATATTTTTAAAATATTAAGTTCATTACATTTCCTGATGTTCCAAGTATATAATTCTAAGTCTTTTGGTCCTATCTCAGGTATTCTGTTTTCACCATGGAGGCTCCATTTTCTTTTACTGCTCTTCTAATTTCTACAGCATATATAGTCATTGTTATGTTCTTCATTAGCTATAATTACCTAATTATCCATATACAAATGTCTTGTATAAGAAACCTCCATCTGAATTCTTATTCCTGAGATTTTCTTCCTCCAAATTTTAAACATTTATTCAATGTTATTTGAAATAAGATAGGGGATAAGCAGCAGTCCTGTTTAATTCCTTCACAATAGGAAATGATTCTGAAATAATGTTTTCCTGTTTGACGACACTCTCCATAACTCTATAAGCTAGAACCTCCAAACAGCTTTAACCAAAGTTGATTTCTGTCAGTGCTTCAAAAAACATTTTCAAAGGTACTGTGTTGTAAGCTTTTCCTGGATCAATATATACCAAGTGAGTAGATAGATTTCTTCATTTCCTGTTTCTAATACCTATTACAACACAAAAATGATTTCCATGCATTATGTCCAAGCATCCACCTTATTTTCTTCCAATTCCTTCTCAACCCTGTTTCTTATTACCTACCATACAACCTCCCTATTACACTTGTTAAACTTAGCTCCCATAACTTTTACAGTATCTCTAATTTAGTTTCTTATAAGTCCAAGTGAAATACACTAAATTACAATCTTCAGGGATATTATCCTTTTCATATAAGTATTTATTGAACATTTCTGCTAAGATGTCCAGTAGGTACTTTGTCTGGTGTCCTGCAACATGGCGTAGTGGGCTAGGCATCTGACTTGGTTCCCTGCCACAGAATGTGACCCAGATTCGATTCCACCCCTGGGGTGCAGATTTTAAGTTGTGGGTGTAGGACTGGTGCCCACTCAGCATCGTGAAGAAATTGGGGAGCTTGCGATAGGTAAGTGACCTGGTCATGAGAGCCACTTTCCGGCTGGGGGTGTCCAGATGCTGACCACATCTCCTCCCAGTATCTGTTGGATGATCACCCACCTTTACCTGGCTTATGTGGACATGAGGCCAACAGTTGGGTTGGTAGGCCCTAGTCCGATATGGACTGCATACTCCATACTCCAATATGGATCCACTTCAGCTTTGATGACATATGAGTAAATTGTGTTTTTGTTTTTCTGAACTTGAATTGAGCAAGTACCTTACTGATTAATTAGAGCCAACTGAAAAATTCAATGCGATGGCCGGGATTTGGCTCTAATTAATAAAAAATCACCCATATACCGGAGTAATATATTTAAAAGGATTAATTCTTTAAGGATTAATTCCTCAATATAAATTTACATTAAAAATAATGTACGATAAAAATCCTGGTAATTAAGTACTTACAATAGTAAGTCGCCACAAGTGGTTGTTTCAAATTTGAGAACCCTAAAGTGGTCTACCGGGAAATATGATGAGTCAATTGGAGAATTTAATGTCAGGAAGGCACGTTGACCATGGTAGCTCAAGGGTAGAGCAACTGGACGGAAACCAGTAGATCCGTGGTTCAAATCCCGGCCATGGCATTGAATTTTTCAGTTGGCTCTAATTAATCAAAAATCACCCATATACCGGAGTAATGTATTTAAAAGGATTAATTCTTTAAGGATTAATTCCTCAATATAAATTTACATTAAGTACCTTACTGCTTACGCCAGTATAGTGGTTTCTAGTTTGTGCAGATGTACATTTGATTTTCTCAGTAATGCAGAAATCCGCACAACAAACAAGTTTCTCAAGACCTTATCCATGTGAATGTCAAATTTTCTTGGTATTGAACATCACCATCATCAAGCAGGTGGTTGGTTGCCTTCATATAAGATTTCTTTAACATTTATTATTATAAATGATGTTTCATGTTCTTTTTATGTTCCATTTTATAAGATTCAAACTGCCATTATGTGTGATCAAGCCTGTAAAGAAAATATGTATCATGACTTGTGCAGGCAAATTACACAGTCTTGATAAATCTGTAAAAAACAACCAAATTTTCAATCATTTTTATTTAAATAATGTTATCACATAGTTGGAGTATAAATTGTATTTATATAATAAAGATGGAGTATAAAGATTGTATTTATGATTAGAAGTCCTTCATTCTATATCTCAAAAACTTGTTTAATAGTGAATAAGTAATACAGACTTATTAAACTATAGACCAATCACACAGTCCCAGGATTTGGGCAAATGTCAATTTACTAGATATTTTTTAAATAGTTAACACCCTGAACTCTATCATTGAAGACAAGTTATAATTAATTATGTATACTTCTTACTGCAATCCATTTCTGTTGACTAGATGTCTGAAGATCCAATTTAAAACTTCAGGTATGGATAAGCTGTTATATTTATGTAAAAAATGAAGCTAGTATCATTGAAGCAACAAATACTACACAAACATAATTATTTCTAACAAAAACTTCACTTATCTTTAAAGAAATTGGTGGAAATTTCAAGAAATTGTGAGAATGCAATTTTGTAAACACTCATTTGCATTATCAACCACTGATAATTATCATATATTGATAATATAAATGAGTGTATGAGTTTACAAAATTGCGATCTCACAATTTCTTCAAAATTCAATCAATTTCTTTAAAGATAAGTGAAGTGTTTGTTACAAATAATTATATTTATGTAGTAAGCTGTGATATATTTACATTCAATCCAAAATTTTAACACAATTTTAAAAGAATTTATAGCTTTAGATTACTTTGATTTATTTAAAATATTACCTCTTCCAAAGTAAGCAAAAAGCCATTTGAGTAGAATGCTGAAGTTCTTTAGAATTTTCATTTGAAATAAACAAGATGTCGGATTTTAAAGAATGAATATTCCTCGTGCTCCTCTTTTTCATCATTGTCGTCATTGTGATAATAATTAATAATAATATAATAAATTATTATTATTATTATTATTTTTAGCATAATTATTTATTTATTATTTACTTATTTATATATTTATTTATTTCAGGAAAATAACACATTTTCCCCTACACCTCTGAAGATTTTCAGAGTTACTTCTGGAGTGAAGTATCGATTTAGGCTAATTGGCGCATTATGTCAGTGTCCAGCTGTTTTCTGCATCGAAGGACACACCCTTCTTGTAATTGCTACGGATGGTGTTGCAATCAAACCTGTAGAAGTAAACTGCATTACAATACATACAGGTAAATCATTAATGGGTCATATGTGCTGTAAATCATTCTCTCCAATACTATTCTAATACATTTGTAACTTCTTCAGCATTCAGATAAGTACTACTGCTTTTTTCTGCCTACAGCGTAAACAATATACTTATTACAAACACATTCCTTTATAGCAAATCTATTCAGCAAGCAAGTGAGAATTCAAACATAATTCATTGGCTGTTTTAGTTTCAAATGCTGTACTTTGAACCTTACCAGAAAACCTTTTCTAAGTCTTTGCATATGCTGAAGTCAGATTTTTGATAAACTTAATGTGATATAAATTAAGAGTTAAACAATGTCAATTTTCTCATATCCATTGTTTAAATTTGGATGTGATTAATTTGAACCAATTAATATGAGTAAGTCCCATTGAATGATAAAATCAACTATTAATAACAGCATTGTTGTTACCCTGAACATATTCTACAAGAGCTTTAGTTTATAATCATTATCTGACCTCATGTTACGCTTTGTTATGTTTCATTAAGTTTATGATAATCACAGCTTAATTATAAATTTGTTTTATTTGTTTTATCCCCTACTGAAAAAGGTTTGATTATCATCTCAATAAAAAGTTGACATCCTAACATGGAACACTCATTATTGCTCTAACAGTCTCTGAAGCTATTTTTCTGGAACTCCAGGCAGCAACAACTTTCAGGTGAAAAAATTATGTGAAGAAGGGATTTCAATAATGGTTAGAAGATTTTTAAATGTGGTATTTATATTAGTAAATTTGTAATTTGGTAAATAGTTTATCTGCTCTGTTTTAGAATGGCTACTATTTAAGTTACAATAATTCACTAAATATTACATATACATACTTGCCTATTATTTTGTATTCATATTTATTTTGTAGGTTAAATCAATCTTCTTGACTAAACTCTGAAAAGCCTTCATTGTGTAACATTAGATGTACCTGTTAAAACCATCAGTATCAGAAGCATGATTTTTTCCAAGGATAGATTACAGCACACAGACAGGTATTAGAACATAAATATGCTTAATGGTATGCATTATAAGACTTGAAAGTTTTACTTTTCTCATATTAACAGTAATCAGAGGTACTATAAACAGTCCAATCAATATTTCCTCTGCTTTAAGGGAAGATTGAAAGTCCCTCTCAAGAAATATGGTGTGTCTAATGCTCAGAATGTGATAGTGAAACCATTCTCCTTGATTCACAGTATTTAGAGATTAGATGTTCTTGATTTTTGAGAATTTCACTTATAGTTAGGTGATCAATTTTCTTTGTCATCTTTACTAATAAAAAGCACTATAGGGAAGTAATTAATCCATTCTTGAATACATGTCCACTTAGAAACCTGCAACAGATGATGTTCTAGGTAGTCCTGGAATTGTCTTAAGTTTATTTTAGATTAGTGCAATTCAGTTCTTCAGAGGAAGTAAGATATTTACCATATTCAGTTATGAAAATGTTATGTTGCATTTACTAAATTCATGATCCATTATCTTTGAAAAGGAGTGTCATGGCTGAACAGTTAGATCATTTGCCTCTTACCAAGATGACCAGCGTTTAATTCCAGGCAACTGCATATGGGTTTGTGGTGGATGAAACAGCATCCAGATGTTTTTTTTTGGATTCTCCAGTTTCCCCAGCTATTCATTCCACCCACTGCTCCATCATCACCTTTCCTCTTCAACTCCTGTTATCTTCTTTTGCACACTCATAACATGCTTCGAGCCATTCCTGTTTCTCTGCTCACTACTGCGCTTTCAGGTTGTGATGACTGCATTCTCTTGCCAGGAGAGACTTGGGGCACTAACCAACTCAAATCATGATCTTGCACTGCAGCAACCAATATTATGACAGACTCATAAAAGAAGTTACAGAAATTAAATTAGATTCCAAGAATAATTTTAATAAAGACAATGGCCTCCAGCTCAGCAGTGTGTGGGGTGCAGAATACTAGAATATACGAGAAGAAAGCACATTGGTCCAAGCTGGACCAATCAGAGAGGACCTGCTCTCCCTTGGCTCATGCTTACTTGCCCTGCCCACTTGGTTTGTGGTATATAGTTTCAACTTGTGGCTCACGTCATTTTTCTGAAAAAGGCCACAGAGTCAAGGTGACTGAAAGCACAAGTGACTTCATCAATTTTATATGGCTGGTAACCCAAGAAGCCTTAAGTAGTAATCATTGCCATGAAAGTTTCAAGTATTATAACCACATCATACCCTTCAGTACTGGTTCTGCACTTATTATTGCCCATTATAAGTGCAGATAGTGAAGGTCAGGCATTAGGCATTGGCTCCCCATGAGCTGTTGTGTCATGGAGTTTAGTTTGGTTTAATTACTATCTCTGAAACTATTTAAAGTATCAGATTGATATTTTATGCAATAAGTTTGTTTGTTAGGGAGGATAGTTTTCTCCCCCTTTAAATTATCTCATCCTTTCATTAAAATTCATCAATATTTTTTTTTAAACAGCAAACATGTTATTCACAATAAAATGCATAGTGGTTCATTTTATTATGCTAAAATTTAACATATTGTAACGAGACCGCTAGAACACCCTGTACCAGCTGCGAACGGAAGGCAGGGGGGAGGACCGCGTTAGCCACACCTTCTCCTCGTTTGTCTTGTAGTGGTGACAGGCTTGTGGTTAGGGGAAAACATGACTGGTCGTCTGTTTTCCTTCTACCTGTTTCTCGATCTTTCGTTTACCAGAACAATCTTGTAAACACCAGAAACCGGCGATATTCCTATAAAGAGGGTTACAGACAGACAGTGTGAGTCAGTTGTTGAGTTGGTTTTGGTGTAGTCAGTCAGTTGTTGTTGGTGGAGTTGGTCAATCAGTTGGTTAGTGAGTGTGAGCGAGAAGACAGTCGCAGTTCTTGGTGTAAGAGTTAGTCAGTGACGTGTTAATGAACGAAAGGATTGTGGAACGAGAAGACTGTACGAACTGTGTATGAGTATCGGAGTTTATGTAATCGCGAGTACAAGGAAATTGTAACGGACGAACGGGTAAATTGTAATTGTTGCAGCACGTAATTCTGTGTAATTGGCAAGTGTTAAACTGTAAGTCGGTGGAAATAAAGAACATTGTTGAATGGTGTAATTGGACTTTTCATTTCACGAACCCACAAAGTCACACTGGTGTCAAGAAGTGGGATAACAAAGTCACACTGGTGTCAGGAAGCGGGAAAACAACATCACCGAACATTACAACAATGGAGGCAGCATTAGAAAAGATTTTAGCGGAACTGAAAGAAATGAAGACGGCTAAAGACAACATCATCAGGAAGATGGAAGAAATGCGGGCCGAATTAACAGAGACGCTGGAGACTAGAAATAACCTGGCCGCGGAACTGAAACTAATCAGGACGGCTAGGGAGAACATCGCCGCAGAGTTGAAACAAATGAAGACGGCAAACAACATCGCCGAGAAGATGGAACAAGTGAAGGCCGAGTTAACCACGGAAATGAGAGCAGCGAATGACGGTCCGGCTACCGAAATGAAGGTGGCGAACGAGGCTCTCGCCGCCAAGTTTGAAGAACAGTTGGCCGGCGTGAGGGATGACGTGACGGAACTGGGCGAGCGGAAGGGTCAAGTAGACGACCGCCTTAATGATTTAGAGGAAAAGGCCGACAACATCGCAAAACCCCTCACCCGCCTGACGGAGGAAAACCGGCCTTATGTGTGGACGGAGGACGCCGAAGACGCTTTCCAGCACCCGAAGGGGACCCTGTGCAGTGCTTCAATTTTGGGTTTCCCACAACCGGGTGGCGCCTTCATTGTGGACACCGACGCCAGCGACCATTGCATTGGAGGTGTCCTATCGCAGATCCAGGACGGCCACGAGCGCACAAGAGTGGAAGAGGAGGAGCGTGCCGCAGCAGTCCGAGTAGTTGCGGCAGTGCCTGCTGAAGGCTGGGATAGCGCAGGCCTGAGGAGGGAGCAACTGGCGGACGCAGACTTGGGGCCACTCTTAAGGGAAGTGGACGCAGGGACGAGACCAACCTGGGAGGACATCGCACCGAGGAGCGCCACCTACAAGTCACACTGGGCAAAATGGGACTCGTTGAAGACGAGAGAGGGCGTGCTGTTCCGGGTATGGGAGTCACCCGATGGGAAGGCGCAGAGAGGACAGTTGGTACTTCCCCGGAGTAAGGTCCCGGAAATCTTGGAGGAAGTGCACGCCGGTACTTCAGGAGGACACCTGGGAGCGAACCGAATGATTCACAAACTACGGCAGCGCTACTTCTGGCTCAGACTCCGGGCAGATCCTGGTGGTACACCTGGACCGCCTCGCACGCTACGATGGGGCTGTTCGAGGACGAACAGCTTTGAGGAGGGAGCAGTGTAACAAGACCGCTAGAACACCCTGTACCAGCTGCGAACGGAAGGCAGGGGGGAGGACCGCGTTAGCCACACCTTCTCCTCGTTTGTCTTGTAGTGGTGACAGGCTTGTGGTTAGGGGAAAACATGACTGGTCGTCTGTTTTCCTTCTACCTGTTTCTCGATCTTTCGTTTACCAGAACAATCTTGTAAACACCAGAAACCGGCGATATTCCTATAAAGAGGGTTACAGACAGACAGTGTGAGTCAGTTGTTGAGTTGGTTTTGGTGTAGTCAGTCAGTTGTTGTTGGTGGAGTTGGTCAATCAGTTGGTTAGTGAGTGTGAGCGAGAAGACAGTCGCAGTTCTTGGTGTAAGAGTTAGTCAGTGACGTGTTAATGAACGAAAGGATTGTGGAACGAGAAGACTGTACGAACTGTGTATGAGTATCGGAGTTTATGTAATCGCGAGTACAAGGAAATTGTAACGGACGAACGGGTAAATTGTAATTGTTGCAGCACGTAATTCTGTGTAATTGGCAAGTGTTAAACTGTAAGTCGGTGGAAATAAAGAACATTGTTGAATGGTGTAATTGGACTTTTCATTTCACGAACCCACAAAGTCACAATATTTTTAAAAGTTTCTCAGAAAATAGGCCATTCATGCTAGTAAATGTTATTTACAGAAAAAGCTGTTCAAAAAAGAAGTGAAGAAACCAAATATATATAGCTGCAAAGGAAGAAATCATTCTTGAACAAAAACTGCAACACTTAAAATAGTACCAATTTTTAATGTATAATTTCTCCTAAAATGTGGACTAAAGTTTGTGCCTTTACTCCAAATTATATAGGAGTTGCGATCTTTCTCTGTGAAGTGGTGAAAAATCCACAGCAGAAAATGGCAGATGCAGTAACATTTTTAAATATATATTTAAGTATAACTATTGTGCCTAAAATCATAAAGTATAACATTGAAATTAAAGAGGAAATTCAAGCTCATGACTGCATAATAAAACTAAACATTTAATTGTTGAAGTAAGATAAAGGAAAAAAAAAAAAAAAAAGAAAAGCATACTCTCTCATCTCTCTATATGGAATGCCATTATTTGATATACCATTGATACAATTTAACTTTGTAGGAGAGAGATACGATTTTGTTCTGAATGCTGTTAATGAAAAAAAAGCTTATTGGATGCAACTCACAACAACAAGTAACTGTGAGGGCATAGCAGATCCACAGTTTGCTGTTTTGAAGTATAATGGGAATGAAGCAGACTTCAAACCTGAACAACCACCCTTTGATGAACCTCTGAAGATTAATGGTGTGGTTAGTAAAACCTTTACTATTATGTAATTTAACCCACCTATATTGAAAGACTTACTGTCATATTTTATTAAAACTTAAATGAGAGTGAGTGAAGTTTTAAGTTTTAATAAACTATGATTCAATAAGTCTTTTAATATATTAACAAATTAGCTTCACTTTTAACAATGCTTTTAATCATAACTACCTACTTTAACCCACCTATGTTTTTCCTTAATTGATCAAGAATTATTCAGAACATATAATATTGAAGTCTAGAATGTGGAGCCAAATAATAAGCCTGTAAAATGTTAATATTTAACAAGTAGCTTATGTGAAGGTATATAATTACACTTTTCAGCAAAAATATTCTTAAACATTAGTCCTTATCCATAGGAAAAATATCCTATTTACCCGGCATAATACTAAAATGTGATTGTATTGGTTAAATTTAATTAAAAAGATACTACTATTACTATAATAAAATGTTTAACAGTTAGTATAAGTTACCCTTGATTTTGTTTTATTTTAATGGATCTCCAAGTTTTATTTACTTCATGTTACATATTCCTGTATTTAAAAATATCCACCATGCAGAGTAATTTAAACACATAAAACTATGAAGTTTCAATAATAATAATAAAAAAAAAAACATGTGAAAATGTTACCAAAGCTATGTTAAAATGTTAATGATGACTTTAAAGCTTGTATTTATTTGTGCTACATAGATTTGTATACCATTTTTTAGTTAGTTGATGCAAATTAATCATTTCTTCACACTAACCGTATATAGGCTAAGATCTTTGATAGATAGAGTCAACATGAAAAACTCAATGCCACGGCCGGGATTTGAACCACGGCTCTCCTGGCTCCAGTCTACTGGGGAAATACATGAAATACACGAGTCAAATGGAGAGTTTAATGACGTGACAGCGGGTAGGCCATGGTAGTTCAATGGGTTGGAGCGACTGGATGGAAACCAGGAGAGCCGTGGTTCAAATCCCGGCCGTGGCATTGAATTTTTGATGTTGACTTTATCTATCAAATATCTTAGCCTATATATGGCTAGTGTGAAGAAATGATTCATTTCCATCAACTAACTAAAATAATAAGAGTTAAATGATGAAGCCTGGGACTCAAGTACTTACGATAGTAAGTTGCCACAAATGGTGTATCTCGAAGGCGAGAGCCCCTATGGTCTACCGGGGAAATACATGAGTCAAACGGAGAGTTAAATGTCATGACGGCGGGTTGGCCATGGTAGTTCAATGGGTTGGAGCAACTGGACGGAAACCAGGAGAGCCGTGGTTCAAATCCCGGCCGCGGCATTGAATTTTTCATGTTGGCTCTATCTATTGTATATCACTGTTTCCCAAAACACAATTATGAAAATTATCAAACCCTTGCAAACAAAATTTTAGCGTTCAGTTGCATAGGTTTTGTTACATTGCACCCTGTACAGTGTTTTAACACCTTATGTGGAGTTGCTTCTTTCCATTTCTTTAGAGTAAATACATTTTATTGTAATTAATTTTACTTTTATGTTTTGTATGCAACCGCACTATGGCTGAGTGGTTAGACCACTTGGCTCTCACCAAGGGGGCCCGGGTTCGATACCAGGTGACTGCAAAGTGAGATTTATGGTGCACAAAATAGCACTGGGATGGGTTTTCTCCTGGTCCTCCAGTTTCCCCCCCGTCAGCTTTCCACCAATTGCTTCATCATCATCTTTCCTATCATTCATTTCGCCCTCATATATATCATCCACTTCTTTCACCTTCATGCCTGGCATTGAGTTGATCATCTATCTTGGATCTCTATCGGATCCAAAGCTTTGGTTCCTCAGGTCCCGACCTTAAAAGGGACAGAGGAGCAAGAATCCCCTAACACCACGATAGTGGTGCACCTAGGGAAGCTAAAGATGTTTTGTATGCACGGGCATGAATTCCAAAGAAACAAAGCAAGCATTGCTTCCACTTTGATTGTTAAGTATAGATTAATTTCTAAATTTTCATTACAGTCACCCTTGTGGAAATTTTACAATTTTCAAACGGTGCATTCATTACTACCCATTTTCAATTTTTCAAGCAGATTTTTGAACATACAACAAATGGCATGGGTACTTTTGATGGTCAATATTTAGGTACATTGTCAATATAATCTTGTTTTGCAAAAAGCAAGTTATTTCATACACGTGTTTGGAGGAATTTAGTAACAGTGACGTCAAAATTAATTGCAAAAACTATTTGTAGTTGGTTTATTGATACTCGTCACTTACTTTTTTATATTAATAAGAGACTAGTTTCAAAGTCAATCACCTCCATTTTCAATCTCTTTCCAACTGACATCTCAGTTGGAAAGAGATTGAAAATGGAGGTTATTGCCTTTGAAACTAGTCTCTCATTAATATAAAAATGTGACCAATATCAATAAACCAACTACAAATAGTTTTTGCGATTACGTTATTTCATATCTATACTTCCTTTGGGTAGTTGGCTACTAATTGTTATAAATTAGGAAAGCAAATTAACTCAGTTTATATTTTCTTTATAAACAATAATAACAGTTTAGTATGATACAATGTTATAGAAGTTTGTAATCGAATGCTTGTTTGGGAAATTTAATTTATAAATAGAAAACAGCACCTATTTAGGAAAATTACTTATCAGAAGCAGTTTTAAAATTGCAAACTGCTTGCATTTTATGATGAAAATATGAGAGTAGCAGGTAGTACTAAAGCATGTGTGAGGGAAGAGTGCCTTTTTGTATGTCTAATTTTGAATTGAGGTTTCTCTTCATTCACCTATATGGGGGGTGGGGGGAAACCCAATGAAAAGGATAGGGAAACTCCAGCATCAGAGAATATGAAAACAAAAATCAAAACATGTATGCAAAATTTTAATAAAGACAATATAATGTAGAATGGCTTACAGGGAGTAGAAATAGAGCCAACTTATGTTGTTAGTCTTCTCAACAGGAAGAGTACAGGATTGCTTGTTTTAAAATAAATCAAAGCTCATTAAAAGGCACTCGTACTGGAAAAATCATTTACGTTATATTCTGAAGTTACACATTCACTAGTATTGAAACAAATTCTTTTGTTTATTAACAACACTGTCAATAGCTAGGATTATATCAGTGCTGCCACTGTGCCAGAATTTATTTTCCAGAAATTCTTTTACAGACCTTAAATCTACTGAGTTGGATCTGTTGATTTTCAAGCACATTTAAAAACCATTGTCTGGACTGGATTTGAATCTGTGACTTTGGCATCAGTAGGTCAGCATGTAAAAACTGATCTAGCCAAATTGACACATTAATCCAAAGATTAATGAAGCATTAGATGAATTGACAAAAATATGTCTGCAACATAAAATGGTGCAAAAAAAGTAACAAGAAGATGAAAAGGTTCATAGATTTGTTTCCTTGGCTCCCATGATCCCAGAGAGATGTCTCAACATATGGTGCTGATGAGCCCCATGATCTCTCAACAGAAAAATTATACAGATGGTACATCTTTTTAGCGAAGTATAACTCATTTCTGGGTAACTATTAACAAAAATCTTCAACATTCTAAGATACTAATTTCATTCAAAATTATGTAATTTATTCTTGTACTAGATTAGACAAAATTAGGCAAGAAATATTGGAGTTGTTTTGCTAATATTTCATAAAACAAAAACAGCAACTTGTTTTTGCCTAATAACCATAATTGGAAAAAGAACCAAGATAATTCACTTTGTGAATACAGAAGGAAAATTTGAAGAATTTTTGAACTTGAAGACATAATAATTAAAATTTACCTCTTTTCAATTTACTTTTTCAAATTGAAGACATAATTTCAGTAAGGACAACTGAAGTTTTATACGAAGTTGTATGTGACATACATTATCTGAAATGTGGCCATAAATTAATTGCTCGAAGTTAAAATGGCATCTCAATGATGTCTGGATGTTTGGGAGGATTGCAAATAAAGGTAAAACAGACTTTTCCTAATGCATTATTTGTCTGGTTAAACCTGATCTTATCACAATCAGACTCCTGAGTCAAAGGATGTAAAACTTTCTTCATTACATTAGCTGGCATGACAACTTTCTTCTCACAGTCATATATACACTGTTTTGCACTAGAAGAGATGAAAAAAAGAAGACTAAAAGGTGTCCAAAAGCAGCTAATACAAGATGGAATTACAATAGAATAATCCAGAGTATAGATAATGGGGACTGGAAGTTCATGCCCTAAAAACTATCAAATAAGCATGCAAATATGCCCTTAAAAACCTAAAAATATGCTAAAAACATGCCCTACAAACTGAATCAATTTATGA